>CM039508.1:17273329-17784096 GCA_022432975.1 Begonia masoniana
AGGAGGTAGGCTTAACAGAATGTCGGGTAAGTGACCCGATTATCAGAGAGGACCTGATCACCCAAACCAAGGCTAGATTTGCAGTAGAAGATTTGAACATTAATAAAAAATCAAGATTCACATAGTGATTACAGATATAATAGTACAATAAAGTAAAACAGTTCAATAAGTCTCAAATATTCAAATCCCACTTATTTTATCTCATATATGCCTAAGAATGGATAAGTTCTCACCAAGGATAAACAAACACTGAAATGCAAAAAGAAAAAAGTAAAGCTAACTACTCCCAAACTTCAGCTACTCAATGCTCGTGTTCTTTCCTGGAAGGGAAGAAGGTCGTTGGGGTGAGTGACTAACTCAGTATAAATGTTATATTAAATGCATGTAAAACTTCTTTTACCATTTTTTTTCAAATCATGATGAGATAATAAAATGGATTTCAAAACATCATTCTATTGAAAACTCATTTTCACAATTTTAAGGAAACAAACTCCAAGCGCCACCAATGAGGCATTAAGTTAAACATTATCGTGTCATAGACGATTATACAAAAATATGCCATCATCTTAGTTATTATATAAAAATTCATCTCAGTAAAAAAAAGAGGGTCGCTCAATGAAATCTCCGACACATAAACATAGAAAGATGGAGACGCAAGTCCAACAATACCTCATAATCCAGAAAGAAGAATGAACAACGTTCGATCTGAAGATCCAGTCCCATTACCATGGCTGTCGGTGAAAAATGCTCATGTACAAAGCAACCCGTATAAACAAATAATAATACCCTGATCAGGTTTAGAGATTCGAAACCCAGGGAGTGCATCATCACCAGCCAATTACCCATTTTTTAATGTGTATACATGACAACCTTCATGTAGCAAAAGGTGTATTCGGATGTCCTTCTGATACTTTGACATGAGACAGTCCAAAGTATCACGAGGATCAATCCTCAATCACAACAATATAAAAACCATGCATCAACGATAAACGTGTAAATCATGCGTACATGTATACACGTAAAAATACTGATGTGTTGGTGACTAGACCCCGTCATATTTTCATGGGTAAGTTCACAAAAATAGGGTTTTCATAAAAATCATACAATGTCATGCAAATAATATAAAAGCTCTACGTTTACGCCGAGCACTCCTTTCAACTGGAGGGGGACTTCAGCAACCGGCTCAAAATCTTTAAAGTTTTCTGAGCCTAAAAGAAAATCAAGGTTACAGTTATCTCAATCAATACTAAGGAAAGACACTATGTTGGGTCCTAAATAAGTACTAGAAACTCAATCCATAACATTATAAACGGCTGCAAACTATGCGCCTTGGCGACAAAATTTCCTTTAATTAAAAACCGTGTGGTCAACACTTTGAGGCATGGGTCGACACTTCCTACCTCTCGCATTGACCTGTGGTCAACACTTCCTTCAAGCGGTCGACACTTAATAGCTCTCAGCTTAAATCATCAAATGGCCTAGCGATCAACACTTCTTCCTACCAGTCAACACTTTATAGTTCTCGGATTCCAGCTCCAAATGAACTGGTGGCGACACTTCCTTCTGAAGTGTCGACACCTTTTTGCAAAATAAAAGGTGTGCGGTCGACACTTTCCTTTAACGGTCGACACTTACCACCCTTTTTCTAGTGCAGAATTTGAACTGTCGATCGACAATTAACACTGGTCGACACTTGAGTGATTTTCAGTGACAAGAAGTTGTGACAAATGCACTCCCTCGCCATTTCTCACCTCCAATCAACAAACATACACAAATAACACTTAATCCTACTCAGATAAACAAAAACAACTCACAGATTCAAGTTTCCAAGCTCGAATCCTTTATCGATTAAACTAAACTTTGAACTCAAAAATAGAAAGGATAGGACGACATACCCTCGAAGCGCATTCACAAAATTTGGTGCACGAAGCCTCACAAATGATTTTTCGGCCACAAGATGCCATGAATCACTCGAAGAGAGAATCACCTCTCTCCCTCTCCTATCTTGCTGGGCACAGAAAGGAATGAAAGGGGTAGGGTTTCCTGCCCATTTATTACAATACTTCCTTTTAATCCAAACTTCTTCTATTTACACATTTTACCCATTGATTATATGAATTTATAAATTACACCCATAAATTAAATTAGATAAAATCTTTAAAAATACCAGTTTTTACACCAGGCACACCATGCCATAATCATATACAACAAGAATAATGATACTTGACGATCATAAAATCTACGAAAGACCTTGATAAGGTTTAGGGTTTTGCTTCTAGAAACACGTGACATCCTGTTGTCTTATTACTCTAGTTAAAAGTAAACAAACACGTCCTGCAATAGTGAAATGTGCGTAGTGAAAATTGTATATCCACGTGCGTCAATCAAACTCGGTTGACACAACCAAGTTGATCAACAAATTATTGTGCGTGCTCATTAAAAATATGCTTAGGGAAAAATAAAAATATAATATGAAAATTGATGAGCCATAAAAATAGACACGTCATTTTGTATGAAAACTCGCCTAAAAATAAATTTTATAAAAAAATGTGTGATATACTAGACATAAAAATAAATCTCTACCTCAAATTAGCTCGGTCAAAACTCAAATCCTAATCTAGGGAAACACAAATATGTATTGAGTCCACAATTCTAGGTCTTGGCACGTAAACATAAATCTATTATAAATATTAGGATTGAAATTACATATTTTAAATCTCTAATTTTTTTGTATATAAATGACCCAAGATCGATTGAATGGAAAACCCAAATGGGCCCAAAATAGGCATTAGGTCGTGCCTAAAACACCTTGAGTCGCGACCCAAACAACTCCTGGACCGCGGCCCAAGACTGGTTTGAGTCGCGGCTTAGCGTCGTCTTCCCAGATGCTGCCCTCTGATTTCAAATTTCTACCATATTCTCTAGCCATAAACTATCAGATATACCCATCATGATTTGGCATAACATCATAAGTATCTTACTCCACAAAGTTTAAACTTTTTACATCTGATCTCATAAAGATTAAACTGAGGCTATATCTTTAAATAAGTATGAAATTTTTACTAAGCCTTCCAAAATTCTGACTCCGATGATGCTCTACCATTTCCAACAAGAGAAACTGAGTTCCTTCCTTCCAAAATTTTGAGTTGATAGTAAAAAATCTAAATATTATGATAGAACAATCCTAGACACTAGTTGACCAACTCACCATTAATCAATGATATATGCCAAGACTTTATTCAAACTCGATACAGCAGATCCTCCAATTATCAGCGGATGTCTTATACGGTGATTCACATGCCTTACAATTAGAAAAATACAATTTCTAAAGCCACAAAACAAGGATTTTTTGCATAAACCACTTACCTCCAAAGGATTTCTCCAAGCCTCCTTCTCTTTACCGAAGCCTCTCTGTTAAGAGTTAAACTCAAACAAGCTATCAGTTTCAAAGGGACTGTTTCAAACAAGAATTTGAAGGGCCAACGACATTCATATTTAACACATGACCTATGAATTTGAAGCCTTGGAAGTCTACTTTTGAATGATTTAAGTTTCAAGTCATTTGGAGTTCTCTAGAAGAAGTTATGACTGCTTTAGTAATGAAGGGTCATGAATAAATATAATGTTTGGTATTCTGATTTTTTTTTAAATATATTTATCGTATGAATGTCAAGAGTAAAGCATGATATTACAAATATTGTAATATATTTCATTGAAATGTGTGAGAGAAGAAGTAGAAATACATTTGAGAAGATTGTTTTTTAGTGTCCATCTTTCTTCCTCTCCAAGACAAACACTAATTTGATTGTCAAATTGGTATCAGAGCCATGTCGGACTACAAGAGAACACCGTTTAGGCTGATGCCGTTGCCATGACTCACCAAGACGAACTACGACAATTGGAGTATTTAAATGCATGCATTGCTCAATGCACAAGACACATGGGAAGTTGTTGAAATAGGCTTTATGGAGGCGGAAGCTATTTATTCCTTGACGGTGAATCAATTAAAAGCGTTGAAAGAAACGCGAATGAAGGACAAAACGACTATCTATCTTTTGTTTCAAGTAGTAGAGGAGTCGGGTTTTGAGAAGATTGTTGATGCATCAACTGGAAAGGAAGCATGGGACACTTTGCAAAAGGTGTACAAGGGTGCCGACCGAGTTAAACAAGTGCGGCTTCAAACTCTTTGAGGTGAGTTGGAGGCTACGAAATTGAAAGAGACAGAAGACATATCAACCTACATAACGCGTGTGCAAACAGTGGTGAATAAACTCAAACGCAATGGAGAAACCCTCACAGATGCAAGGGTCGTGGAGAAAATTCTTCGATCATTAACAGAGAATTTTGAGAATGTTTTATGTGCAATCGAGGAATCGAGAAACTTGGAAGAAATGACCGTCGATGATCTCGCTGGTTCCCTTGAGGCACATGAAAAACTGAAGATCAAGAAGAAAAAAAGGTTTTTGAGGAGGCCTTACAAAAAAAGATAACTATCAAAGAGGACAAGCCAATGAACACGCACAATCGAGGAAGAAGACTCGGCTGTAGAGGTCGTGATTTCGGTCGTGGTGGAGGCCACAGTCGCGGAAACAATCATGAAGAAAAGGCCAAGATGAGTCAACAAAATTGGTGTTGACGAGGATGCAATCATGGGAAAGATGGCTCGTTAAATCGCTCAAATGTCGAGTGTTATAACTGCGGCAAGTATGAAAACTACAAAAAGGAGTGCTATTCCTAGAAGAAAGTGGATGAAAATGCGAATCTGGTCGCAGAAGATGAGACGAAGGACGACATTGTTCTCATGATGGCTCAAAAGGGTTCCATTTCGGATAGCGACACAGTATGGTATCTCGACACCGGTGCTAGCAATCATATATGTGGACACAAACATCTCTTTGTTGATATACAAGAGATAAAAGATGGACACGTGTCTTTTGGAGACGCGTCAAATGTTCAAGTCAAAGGCCAAGGAAAAATATGTTTTATCCAAAAGGATGGAAAAGAAGGATCAATAGAAAATATCTACTATGTACCCGACTTGAAAAGTAATATTCTTAGCATGGGGAAAATATCAGAGAAAGAATGTTCAGTCCTGATGAAGGATCAGATATTGCACTTGAAAGATAAAAATGGATGATTACTTGCAGATGTGGAGATAACCAAGAATTGTATGTTCAAACTAAACTTGAAAAATGTGCGAGAAAGGTGTTTGCAAGTCAACATGGAGGACAAAGCATGGTTGTGGCATTTACGGTTCGGACACTTACATTACGACGGCCTAAAGGAGCTAGCAAAAAAGTAATGGTTCACGGGTTACCGGACTCGTACTACGCCAAGAAATTTTAGGAAGGATGTGTACTTGGCAAACATGCAAGGAGTGCATTTCAAAAGAAGGCGGATTATCATGCAAGAAGATCTCTTGAGTTGGTACACACCATTATATGTGGCTCGATGACGCTGAAGTCTCTTAGTGAGAAGAGGTATTTCATCATTTTCATTGACGATTACACAAGGAAGACTTGAATTTATGTTTTGAAGGAAAAGTCAGAAGCATTGGAGATGCTTAAAAAATTCAAGGTGTTAGTGGAGAAGATGACCGGTTTTTACATCAATTTACGGTTGGATAGAGGCGGAGAGTACGTGTCGACTGCTTTCACAAGCTATTGCGCGGAACAAGGGATCAAAAGGTTTTTGACCGCACCCTACTCACCTCAGCAAAATGGTGTAGCCAAAAGAAAAAATCGAACGATTCTCGATATAGTTCGGTCAATGTTGAAGAGTAAAGACATGCCAAAAGAATTTTGGGCTGAAGTAGTGCAATGCGCTGTATATGTGCAAAATCGATTCCTGCATACGAGATTGGGGAATCAAACACCACAAGAAGTCTGGAGCGGTCATAAACCAACCATATCTCATTTTAAAGTTTTTGGTAGTGTGGCCTACGTGCACATACCAGACCAAAGAAGAACCAAACTCGATGACTAAAGCAAGAAATATGTGTTCATCAGGTATGACGAGAAGACGAAGGCTTTCAAGTTATTCGACCAAATTAGCAAAAAGGTGGTTGTGAGCCGAGATGTACAAGTGAATGAAGAAAGTACATGAGATTGGAAGAATAAAAAAGATGCGACATAAGACAAAGAAAATGAAGAATCAACAGTCGCTGCACAAATAATCACACACCAACAACACCTCAAGAATTTGATGAACGAATCATCCGGCTTACGTCATCGGTAGAAGTGTATAATAAGTTTGTCTTTTGTGATCGGTGTGAGTTAGATGAACGAATCATCCGGCTTATGTCATCGGTAGAAGTGTATAATAAGTTTGTTGTTTTGTGATCGGTGTGAGTTAGATGAACGAATCATCCGGCTTACGTCATCGGTAGAAGTGTATAATAAGTTTGTCGTTTTGTAATCGGTGTGAGTTAGATGAACGAATCATCTGGCTTACGTCATAGGAAGAAATGTATAAAAGTTTGTCGTTTTGTGATCGGTTGAAGCCTTCAGTGTTCTGTTTCCGCCCCTTTTTCGTTGACTTTGTTTATCGGCAGATGTGTTTGACTCTTATGATTTTCGAGTTTTCACGTTTAAGTCTTGATTTCTTCTGGCCGAATTATTTCTTAATATTTTAACCGATTATTCAAACATTGTTTTATAGTCTGCTCAATTCTGTTTTGGTCAAAAGAATTTCCGCTGCAAGATTTTAAATGTTTTGAGACTTTAGAAAAATGTCAAATTTTGACTTTCGAGCAAAGTTTTAAATTTGGTCCAAAGTTTCTCAGTTATGTTCGGATTATGTGTAACTAACTGGGTTCAGAGGACTCGGGGCGTTACGGAGGGAAAATCGACTGACGACAATTTGGCCTCCGATTCCAACAATTTATGTTTCAAAAGCATTACTGGCATATTCCGCTTCAACCCTTGTGAGAGAATATTGGACGAAGAATGATTTGGAAGTAAGAACTCAAACCCTTGTATTTTGATTTATCTGTCATATTTGGAAGAGTTGGATTAACGGTTGGATTTTTTTTCTTAGCTTGGATGGATAAATTTGTTATGATGATGTAAATGGAAGAGATATATTTTGTAGAGAAAAAGATTGTAGATTTGGCCAATTTCTACAGAAATTGCATGTTGTTATTGGCAATGTCGGAAATTGTTAGAACAAAGTTATATGCTTATTATCGTCAAGCTCAAACCATTAAGGACATGAAACCAAATTTGTGGGTTAATTGCCCAAATTGATCCATACTATCTTTTGATAATAAATTGGGAGATAAAACAACCCAAAATAATGTGAATGATTTTACTCTTTGCTAGGTGCCGATTTATTGTGTTAAAGTGAGAACTCTTTGAGCTTTGGATTGGATAGGCCATTGGAGGTTGAAGTTTATTTTATTTTCGGTTACGTAGTATCCTAATCCATTTCTTTAGCAAAAAATGTTTATATAATTTTGTGCTATTGTTTCATTCACATATTTATCAATTGCATATTTTATCATTGGTAAAAATTGTATGGTTTTAACTAGAAGTAAGAGGACAGCTGAAGAGTCGTGTCCTTGGGTGAGAAGCTCTAAACCTGATCAGGGTAATTGTGGCGTCTGATCGCCGAATGTCGATGTTTTGGCCAATGACCTAGTGTGCTCGGAGTCTGTGAGTGACTTCATTTTCACTGAACATTTGTTAAAATTGCATTACTGCACTTTTATTAAATTTATGCATAATATTTTATAAATGCTGGAAATAAACTCTACCTCTATTGAGTTTAGTCGATTCACCCCAAACAACTACATTTTTTTTTCATGATCTAATCAAGAAGAGTTTTAGTTATTTGATCGGAAGCAAGAATTCTCCTAATTAATAGTTTTTCCTTTGAAGACTAATTTTAAATTTAAGGTTAAATACTAGTGGGAACTTGTAAGCTTCATGGTATGTACCTTGCTTGAGTTACTTTATTTTGACATATATTATCACACCATCTCGTGCCACTTGTTGGACCTGTGTAATTTATGTATAATGGGCCCTGACTTCATATAAATTTATAAATTCTCTGCTGCGTTTTTCTAGTAAATAAGTTTAAGAGTTGGACGGTTGATTTGATTTTCGAGTTGGTCGTTTCTCGTTCTGTCTCAAGTCTCCTTTGGAGCGTGACAGGGAGGGAGAGAGAGAGAAAGAGAGAGTCCTTGAGATCGTAACCTATCTCAATTATTTGTGGGGATGAAATTTTTTTAAAAAATCTTTACTTGATATGCACTTGGAGATTATCACAGGAAGAACAAGTTCTATGCCAAAGCACATTAGTGTCTAATTATCTGATCTTTCTGTAGATATGCAGGCCTTAAAAAATCTTTACTTGATATGCACTGATTATCACAGGAAGAACAAGTTCTATGCCAAAGCACATTAGTGTCTAATTATCTGATCTTTCTGTAGATATGCAGGCCTTAAAAGCTACTCCAGTCTTTTTGCTCATTTGTTTATTCTCTCTACTAAGAAGTAGACATAACTACTTCTCCACATGGTTGTCTGCAAAAGGATTGTACACAAAAAACCTTCCATCTGCAGGTGGATGCTACTTTCTGCCGAAACTAGTGCTCTACTAGAAACAGAATTTAAATATTTATATCTGGGGCTTGTTTTATATAGCTTGTTAGCTGTTGTATTCAACAGCCACCCTAAGCAAAAAGGCAAAACCAAGAAGCTAAAAACCATAAAAGATTAACTACATCATCTTTAAACTTTTGGCGATTTTTATGGTATATTTAGGGCTGACATGGCCTTGCTGAGATTGGCTCTAGCCCTAATCCATTTTTTTTTATTTTTGTTTGTAGTTGCTTTGGAGAAAGCATCATTAAAGATGAACCTTTATACTCATTTATCTCTCCAATCCGGCTTTCGGGCTGGGTCAGCTCTAATATTCAAATTTAGTTGGGCTCAACTAGTCCAATTAAGAAATTATGAATTCATTTGGGCTTATTATTTTTCTTCTGCCCCATGTCATCAGTGTCTTTTATGTCGGTCATTTGTTGATGGGACAATAGACGTAATTGTTGTTGACATTCTATTTCAATATAAAAGACTTTGACAATTTTACATAAAAAGATGTTTTTAACACGTAACAGGGCTTTTTAACTTTGGAAGATATGAATTTCTCGTGAAAACATCAGCTTAGGTTACATTTTTTAGTTTCTTTTTTGTTTTAGAAAGTCTCGAGAGTTAAACGTAAAAAATCAAGGTTAGCAACTCGGTATTACAAAGGGTTGTAACACTTCGTGTGACATCGATAATTAATGCGATATTAGACAATATTTAAACTGCAGAAATTAATGAGATAGATGTTTAGTAATGCAGTTCAGCAATCAGCCTACATCTGCCGGGCCACGCCCAGATATAAAAATATTTCAAGAGTCTGAACAAGGTTACAAGACACTTAGACTAATTCAAAGTAAGAATCCCTCTTAACATTGACGCTGCCTCTTCAAACCTTTACTAATGAATCTTTTTTTGCGAGCTCCTCTCGACTTAAGAACAATTCTTCCTGAATCTAAATGTGACATAGCTCCACTTGTTGAAGATGATTCCTCCCGGAATTCGTGTATGGCAAGCTCTCATTGCCCACGATCAGAATGACAAGCTTCGCTTGTCAGTAAATAGAACTCCTCCTGAGTTCCAAAGTAGCCTCCTTCCGAGACTGAACTTCAATGAAGAACTCAATAAACGAACCTGTGACACCGTCTGTAACACCAGTCGTTGTCTTTAGATGCAACCAATCAACACACTTATAAAATAACAAAAACCAATCAGAACAGAGTGTGTAGGACAGTCTATTACAGACCGAATTAATAATGACTTACACCACACCAATCTGTGGGTGAAGAAAGAATCGCCCGAATGAATAATGACTTCAGCAGCATTTAATTGTGAGGGAAGAACGCATAATATACTCGCCATCGAATATTTTTGTTTTTGATCTTCAATATTCTCTCCAAACAGATCGCACAGAATAAGAAAACTATGAAAATCGAATCTGTGACATCGGGTGTGACATTTATGAAAAGTGTAACACCCGACATTTTTGACCGGGAAATTATCCCTCGAATTATCTAATGGGATTAGGTTTATATTAATATAATGTATGTTTTGGTGAAATTTGTTGGGATGTTTAGTGGAAAACTAAACCAAAGTGTAACCAAAGCATTCATTTCGTTAGAAAACCAATGGATGGGTTGTTTAGGTAAGAATTAAGGTAGGTGGGAGGAAGCCAATGAATGGCTGCCATGTGTTCAACTTGTTGAACAAGATATACTCTTCCTCCTATGTGAAACCCTCTTCACTTCTCTTCTCTGTTCTCTCCATTCTCTTCTCTGCTCTCTCTCTTCCAGACGACGTGCGACAATTCCAACTTCGTCTCATCCCTGTTTTCTCCAGTCCCTCCAGTAAAGGTAAACGTTTTATGCTAGTTAACGAGTTAGGACAGTCATTCTCCGGTTTTAATCAAGTTTTAGGGTTAATGTCTGATCGTGCATGATGTAGATCCGTGGATCGCTGAGACTCACCGAGACGTTCAAGACTTGCAACTCACGGACAGCAGGTAAGTTCATACCCATAGGTTGGCCTTAAGGCCCTACATCACAGAGACTTTAGGATTTTACTTCTGTCGGGAGGTTTCGGGTAGATAAGTTAGAGTTATATTCTGAGTCGTCTGTTTTTTCTCTTTAGGTTCTGTTGTATTATTTCTGTTGTCTGCTGTTTTAACTTTAAGCACTGTAAATGTCCATGCATACACGTTTTTACCGAAAGCTCATGCAAAAATATTTTCTGCACACGTTTTGAAGTTAAGAAAGATAAAATCTGGCTGTAATGTATTGGTTAAGTGCGGGACGGGGACTGGCCTACTGCTCTTTTCTGTTCTGTTCTGTTCTGTTCTGTTCCGTTGTATTCTGTATATCTATTTGTGCCTGTCGTGCACTTGCCAGTTCCCCTATAAACCCCACTTATACCGCTCTACCAATGAAACGTAATGTACTGTACTGTCACCGTATTTGAAAGTTCATGCATAGCATATGCATCACTGCATTTTTATATGTTCTTACTAAGCTTTAGACTCATAGTTGAACTCCCTGTTGTAGGTATGGATCCCCCAGATGAGGACTTTATGCCTCAAGATGATGATTTGATGTAGTTGGCGGATCGAGCTCATGGGTTGTTGCAGTCAGATAAGAGTTAACCCTGTGAGAATGTATTTTCTGAAGTTATGCCAAGTTCTGTATCGTCTTTTGAAGTTTTAAAACATTTGAAGTGTAGGTTCAGTTCTGTATTGATGTCTAAAACCTCTGTAATTTGACAGTTATATATATGTTTTGAAATGTGTTGAAAATATTCTGGAACTACTAGGGTTCTTCCTTTTTAGGTTGTGCATGGATGGTCTCAAATTCTAGAGCTATCCATGCAGTCTGTGTTTCTTGAATCTCTGTCAAATATGTTTTACAACCTTGTTTCAAATCGGGTTTTGAAGATCTGAAACCTTTATACCTTCTATTTTGATGTTCCCTACTTATACGTTTTCCTGTAAAAAAGTTGTCAAATTCTGCTTTTAAAACTACATCTTCCGATTACATCCACTGGTGAACTCATTTTTGTCTGTAGTTCACATCCACCGGTGAACTCATTTCTGTCTGTAGTTCACATCCACCGGTGAACTCATTTCTGTCTGTAATTTACGTCCACCGGTGAACAGTTCATTTCTGTCTGTAGTTCACATCCACCGGTGAACTCATTTCAGTCTGTAGTTTACGTCCACCGGTGAACAGTTCGTTTCTGTCTGTAGTTCACATCCACCGGTGAACTTAGTTCTGTCTGTAGTTCACATCCACCGATGAACAGTGCATTTCTGTCTGTAGTTCACATCCACTGGTGAACAGTACACTTCTGCCTGTATCCACCGCTGCCTTTAAAAATTTACGTCTTCCGCTTGACGTCATCCACATCCTCCGCCTGACGTCATCTGCCTACGTCTTCTGCCCCATTTTATTTACTCCTTCGGCTATAGATCATCCGATTCTGGTATTCACTGTAGCCTTTCTTTCAATATGTCTTTCAGTTTATATTTCTCATTTATTTTCACTGCATGTATTTTATCACGTCGTTCTCTGCATGCCCGTCGTCCATCCAGTCTTTTATTTAAATGTTCCAAGTATTCTTATTTCCTTCTGTAATTCATTCTGCAGTCTGGTTTAACTGTTTTACCGTTTAGCTTTCAGTTTTCAAATTCAGAGAAAGTTCTCTCTCTCTCTGTAATGCTTTTAAGGGTTTGCTCTTAAAGGTTCAGTCTGCCCTATTTATCAAAAAAAAATATACGTCCCGTTCTCTGTTAAATGTCCTGGAGTGATGGCTCCTCAGCCCCGATCGAGGTTTGGGGTCGTCACAAAAAGTGCTGCCTACTTAATAGGAATGGATCCCAACGAATTAGGAATGGATCCCACATTTGTTACGATCATATATCTTGCTATTATCCAGCAAGCAATTATCAAATCAACTTTTCAAAAATGATTTTCGAAAATAACACATATGGAAATTTCGAGCAAAAGACGAGCAAACGAATCGGGATCAAATCCCTTAGATGCTGTGATCTTGAATCTCGTTATAATCTAGCTTAACAAACTCGTAATCTTCAAATCTACTTTCCAAAATAGCATAATTCTATAATGTCGAATATGTTAACAATAGTTTGTTCTCCAAGTAACATCATTCCCAAAAGATTTGATCTTTCAAAAATAACAAATTTTCAAAATTCACAAAAGTTCAAATTTTAACTTCTATGGATACCTTCTTGATCTTCAACATCTTCAAAAAACTACTTTTCAAAATATAAATAGATAATTTCTTGATTTCCAATAAACCACCTTCCTTGCACCGCAAGGTTCATTAATTAACCTTCCAAATATTATTTTACTGAATATAGAATAAATCGCAAGTTTCCTTAATTGTCCTTATTAAAAAATTAATGTCAATAATATTTACATTTACAAAATGGATATTCGATTTGTTTTAAATAATCTTCTTGCACGTGATAGATTGATCATGAATCACTAGACCAATGATTCATTGACGTGACAATTGAGCAACACACCTATGTAATTGTTCAATGCAACATTGTCATGAGGAATTCAAGACTAAACAAAGACAGCTCGACCAAAATCACACAGAATCGTTCAACACTTCACATCAATTTATTGTATAGCAGTAGTATACGTCATTGTTGAAAGTAAAAGCCAACACATAAGGAAGTTGAGCTTTACAAGTCTAAAGCTGACATGAAGGTAGCATAAAAATATTTTTTTCGATTTATTTCCAATTTTTTGAAATTAAAAAACTATTGGGAGGAACTAGAACTGGATCAAAATTTTGATTCGGTCCCAATTAGGTACTGGTTCCTCTCGGTGCTGGTTTCAGGACTGGCAAAAAATTCCCAAAATGGGCAGTTTGGTTTCGGGTCTGGCTCCAAAACTCTTGAATTAAGGAAATAACTAAAGAGTTAAATGCCACATATTCTTGTATCGATAGTTGGAGGTCATCTTCTTAACGAAACTAAAAGAAGGGGGAGTAGTTGGTATAGGTCGATTAAACTCAATAGAGATAAAGTTTTACATTCAAACTTCACGTTAAAGAAAAATGAATGACCATGTCAAATATAAAATATTTTACAAAATGAAAAAATTTAATAGAATCAAACAATATGAAAAATGTCAAAATTTTTCATTATAATGTGATATATACGTAAAATAGACTTTATAGTTGAAAGATTAAGGCTAGTTACTTAATGCCTTAGTGTTAAAAAGTTCAATAAATTGAAAGAAATAATTAAACAAAAAACAAATCTAATAAAATGTTAAATAAAATATAAGAGTCTCATTTCACCAATTAAAACTAGAGGTGAGCAGAATCGACTCGGAACCGCAAGATTGAACCAAGCGGTTTGGGCCAGTGCTGCACGATGGATGGTTCAAGATCGGTTTTACATCCCAAATCTCGTAGTCCATGGTCCGGTTCATGGTCCTCTTGCAAAAATCCCGAAGAATAGAAAAAATCTTGAAATAAACTATTTAGTTTGGATTTTAAAGTATTTGAATTTATTTTGGATGGTAGATTTAGTTTATTGGATTTAATTTTAATGTTGAATAGTTAAATTTAGTTTGTAGGATTTAATTTTAATGTTGGACAGTTGAATTTAATATATGCGGATTTGATTTCTCATTTTTTTCGATTTATTTCCAATTTTTTGAAATTAAAAAACTATTGGGAGGAACTAGAACTGGATCAAAAATTTTGATTCGGTCCCAATTAGGTACTGGTTCCTCTCGGTGCTGGTTTCAGGACTGGCAAAAAATTCCCAAAATGGGCAGTCTGGTTTCGGGTCTGGCTCCAAAACTCTTGAATTAAGGAAATAACTAAAGAGTTAAATGCCACATATTCTTGTATCGATAGTTGGAGGTCATCTTCTTAACGAAAACCTAAAAGAAGGGGGAGTAGTTGGTATAGGTCGATTAAACTCAATAGAGATAAAGTTTTACATTCAAACTTCACGTTAAAGAAAAATGAATGACCATGTCAAATATAAAATATTTTACAAAATGAAAAAATTTAATAGAATCAAACAATATGAAAAATGTCAAAATTTTTCATTATAATGTGATATATACGTAAAATAGACTTTATAGTTGAAAGATTAAGGCTAGTTACTTAATGCCTTAGTGTTAGTGGAACACTTTGTGAGACATCATTTAATTATCGTGATAATAGACAATAATAAAGAGCATAAAATAACAAGACAGGAGGTTGGTAACGCAGTTCGACAATTGCCTACGTCTGCGGGGCCACACCCAGAATTAAAAACTAATTCACGAGTTCTTAAAGTTACAATACAATCGGACTTAAACAATTAAAGACTCCCTCTTATCTTTGTCGCCGCCTCTCACTAACTTCCTCAGTGAAACAGTTTTTGCGAGCTCCCCTCAACTTGTAATCGATTCCTCCCGGAATCTGAATGCAACAAGATCCCCTTGTTAATGGCGACTCCTCCCGGAATCTAAAGATGACAAGCTTCCATTGTCGATGATGACACCTCCCGGAATCCGTGTATGGCAAGATCCCCTTGCCCATGATCAGAACTCCTCTCGAGTTCTAGGTAGTCTCCTCCCGAGACTGAGCTTCAATGAAAGAAACTGAATTGCACCTGGGACACCGTAGATGTAATATCCGGCTTGTACGGATTTTTAGAATATTCATATTTTATTATATATGTGGCATTTTTGGTAAATATGTCAAATCAGGTCCGATTTACGAAAAGAAAGCGTCATTATGATTCTGACAAATAATAAGAATTTTAACGAATTTTGGAGAATTTTCGGAGTTATAACGCTATATTCTGAGTAATTACCTCTATCGTAATATAATTGACGTTTTAGTAAAAATAGTAAATGAGGTCCAAATTGCGAACGGATAGTTTTAATAAATCTCTGGTAACTAATTGGACTTATTGGCGAAATTATGAAATTTGGTGATCCCGAATAGTCGGACGATTAACGAAACGAAGGACGAAACAAATATAAAAATCAGTGAAGGGCAATATAGTAATTTACAATTTCATTTTTTATAAAATAACCTAATTTCTTTCTCTCCCTCACTTTCTCTCTTTTCTTCTCTGGATTTCACGAACCAGAGAGCTTCTCCTCTCGCGGCCGCCGACGCCCTTCCCTGTTCCGACTCCGTCCGACCTCCGTTCGTTCCGATTTCTTCACGGTTTCTCCTCCTCTCGCTACCCTCGGTAAGTAGCTTCGGTCTTTGAGCGTTAAATTCCAAGTTTTAGGTCGATTTAACGTTAGGGTTTCGATTAGGGTTTCGATAAAAATGTCGAATTAGGGCTCGTAATTAATAGGTTAGCCGTGATTAAGTATTTATTGAACGTATTTGACGTTATTGGACGAAGAAAAATCAATTTGTGAAAAAGTTAAAAATTGGTAAATTTCCGGGTTTTTGAGAAAAACTCGTTAATTGAGATTTCGGATTATCGAGCCTTAATTGACGTTCTAAATGCTTTGATTAGCTAAGTTGGAATTTAGGAAATTCATTAGTTGAGGATTTTATAATTTGAACGTTTATAATTCAAATTGGTTTTAACGGTGGATATCGTATTTTCCTCAGACACACGACTCCCGTGGACGAAGATTGAGATTCTGCGCGCCCAAGGTAAGTCTTCGTGACTTACTCTGACCAATTGGTCTACACCATACTTCGATGTCGTATCGAGGATCCCTGAAGAGATGTTTGCTTTAAATTCGCTTTGGTTGGGTAGTTAGGTTTAAATTGTTGTAGGTTAGTTTAATTTCGGTCTTGATGGTATGCACGTTGTTTGGTTATTGCACGGTTATATTATGCACATATCTGTTCATGCATCACGTATTTCAAAGGTCATGAAAACGAATTTCTGCACGTATTTTAAGAAAATGAACGAACCTCTGTAATGAATGAATGTAATCTGTCTGTATCTGGTCATGCGAGATTGGGCTCAGGCACGGCTGTGCGTGTTGCAAGCGTGTACCCCCCCTCTAGGTGGAAAGGGTAGTCCTGACCGCTCCATTTAGTGGGTCGAGGTCTCGGTGACAATCTGTCTGTCTGCGACGTAATGAATCTGTAATCTGAATCTGTCATGCATGTTTTCTGAATGACATCTGCACGCATGCATCTGCATTTACGTAGCTTACTAAGGTTTAATTATCTCATAGGTGTCTGTATGGTGTAGGTGATATCTTTGGTGACATCGAGCCAGGTGAGGACGATGTTCCTCCTCCTGACGTAGGTGGCAGCTGATGGATGATGGCCGTGGGAGTGCGCTGAGTAGTCGAGGCGCGATATGACCCGTGGGGATGTATGTATGGACTCTGGGGTTATTTTGGGATATTTTGAATTGATAATTGTATAGAGTATTTTAGGTTGTTTGGATCTGGATAGGGGTTAGAAAATGTTTTGGTAACTGTATGTAAAAGGCTTTGGTTTAAACTGTTTTGATAAACGTTATGAAATGTTTTGATTCGTTTTGGGATTGGTACGGGTAAGCTCGGTTTTTAGAGCTATCCATACAGTTGGATTTCGCAAAGTCCGCTGCAATACGGTTAAGTTTAAGTTACAGTTTGATTGGGTTATAGATAAGAAAAATGGTGCATGAATGAGAATTTGATGGAGGATAAGAAGGGGTTGCTCTCTGGAATCGGATTCCAGAGAGCTATCACTCTGAAACTTGCTCTCTGGAAATTCCAGAGAGCAAGTGTTATGTGCTGGTCGCTGCTGTGCAGCGACTGCAGCGCCCGATCGCTGCAAGAATGCAGTGACTGGGCGCGCTGCATTGTGCAGCGATCATGCGCTGCACAATGCAGTGCACGCAGCGATCGAGCGCTGCAATTGGCAGCGCCCGGTCGCTGCCAATTTTGAGGGCAGAATTCCGATTCTGCCCTCCCTCCTTTTATTTATTACTAAATGTTTTATTAAATGTTTTTTGTTTTAATTGTTATTTAAACGTTTTGTTTTAAATGCTTTTAAAGTTCAGTTTTAATTCCGATTTCAGTTCTGATTTTAACTTCAGTTTAGATTCCGCACAAAGTTTTATTTAAAGTATAGGAAAGTAAAAAGTGTAAAAAAAAATATATATATATATAATACGGAAATACAGGTACAGTATTAGGGGTGTTACAGTAGATGACACTCGTCGTTGTCTACAATTGCATCAAACCAACACACTTTTAAGATAATTAGATCAGTTCACAAACAGAGTGCGTACAACTTCTAATCAATGATTGGAGAATCGAATGATAAATAGAAGAATTACGGCCTTCACTAGAAAACCCAAGATCACTATATTTGTTCTGCCGCATCTTTCTATTAAAAACATTATTTTTATATGATTTGCAATTACCTTACATGAGGAGTAATTCAAATGCCATATTTAAAAAGATTCGCATGAAGAAAGGAAACAGAGATTCTCTTGTTTGTGCGTGAGACATTATGCGTACTATTTTAGGAAGGAATTATCCAATCATCCAAGACGAATCCCAACACTTAAGGAATATAGTCTTCGTCTGATGTGATTACTTATATCGCAGAGATCGCATAGTATGAATCCTGAGAATCAATCTTCATAGATTTAAATCACACAATATGAAATAATATAAATTCTTTCAAATAGGAAAATTGCTGCTTTCGACCTCCAAGTAACCAATTTTTTTGATTCAAACCTTAAAGTATAATATTTCACGATCCAAATCTTGAAGTATTGAAAACGTAACAAAACAAACTTCGGCGGACGTCCTATCACTGTTCGTTCCTGAAGTTTGCTGTAGAACGGACAGTCTCTTGAAAACGGAGTCCGTCCATTCCACAGAATGGACGGACACTTGTTTCAAGAGACTGTCCGTTCGAGAATTTAGCCTAGAATAGACAGTCTCTTAAAAGTACAGTCCGCCCTTAGCGAAATTGCATGAGTAGCCCAACTGCTACGGGGCGTTCGTCGAAGCCATGCATGGGCATCCGGGTTTACCTCATGCACTTTCCTCATTGCTATCTCAAAATATTTCCTTGTGGTTGCCCTAGCTGCATTCCACATAGCATCTCTATACTCTATGCCCTGAAATCGTCCTTTGAAGTTTGCATACATATGCCTTTGGCAAAAACGGTGTTCGACTAAACCAAATGTGATGTCCACAATAGCCAACAACCCCTGAAATTTTAAAGAAAAACAAACTCAGTATAAAACAATATAACTACAACGACCAAATAATAATAATAGTAATAATAATATATACATTTTTTCGATCCGACACAAATGTCCCTCCTCGTCCACAGCCAATGCCAAAATCGTCCTGCAATAACTCCAAAAACCACATCCACGAGTTATTGCATTTTGTCTCCACGTTGGCAACGATAATCAGATATATGCCATTGTTGCCATCAATACTTACGGCCGTGAGTAATTGGCCGGGGCAGAAGCCCTTCAGATGATATCCATCTAAACATATAATTGGTATGCCCTGTTTCAACAAACCTGCGACACAAGTAGCCATACATACGTACATTCGTTCAAATATCATCTGCTCATCTCGTCCCTCAACCACTACGTAACCATGTATTTTAACTGTACTGTCTGGATTTGATCTGAATATTTCTTCTGAGTACGAACACAGTAGTTGGAATTGTTCTTCGCCCCTCTCATAATTAAGTTCTTTAGCTTTGCTTCTTCATCTTCTCCGCAAGACTTGACTTAATGTCTACCTTATCTTCATTCCTCATTGTCTCGATTATATCAGGAATGGGCCAGTCAGGTTGACTTTTGAACCTATCTAAATAATACATTGCCAACCATTTTGCTCTAAGCGTGTCGATTATCAAGTGTCCTTACACAGTTGTGATCATTACGGTAGGACTTTATTTGGAAGGTCACCTCATTTTGCATGACCGAAGCATGCAGATGCCAATTACAATCTCCTCCTTGACATTTGGCCGTGAGTCTCTTCTTCTCACTTTAACAAATTTGATATCAAATCCTTTTTACAAAGCATAATCTCATACTTCATCTCTAATGGCCTTTAAAGAACTATATTTTCTACCCACAGCAAAATCACCCAAATTTTCTGCCCTTACTCGTATGCTTTATGCCTCATCATCATCTGAATTAAACGGTTCACGAAGCTCATCATCTAAGGTTTGCGATATTGAATGCACTTGTATTTCTCCTTCCCCCGTAAGTGATCAAATGGTTGAATATCACCGTATATGAGAGCGTGCTTCTCCATATACCACTCTATGTTCGCAGGCGCATCTGCATCAACCAATCTCTCAGCAATTTACGATGAATATCTACAAATTTTATTAAGGGCTCGAAAAATCAGCACAATTAGAAATTTTGAACCAAACAATTCAAAATAAAAAAAAAATAAATTCAAAATTGATACATAACCTAGAACAATTTTGGCCGAATCGTCGGAGAAGAGAGCACAAGGTTGAATTAAAAATGTGGAGATCGGATGCACTGTTCGACGGTGGTGACCGTCCTCTCTGTGAAAAATTGGGATATCCCAAATTTTGTTACCTAAAAATTGATCCAAATAATTTAAAAATGATAAAATCATACCCTGGAGTAAGTTTCGGTCGAATTTGTGCAAAAAAATTGTCGGACGTTGGAGAGAAAATCAATCCTGAGAAGTGTTTTCTTCGTGCGAACTGCGAATAAGTTCAGAAATGCTCTCTGGTCTGATATAATTGGGAGAACGGACGCAGTCTTAGACGGTCATGACCGTCCTCTCTAGCCCTAAGTTTAAGAACGGACGGACTCTACTTAAGAGAGTTCGTCCGTTCTACGAAAGGACGGACTGTGCTTTTAAGAGACTGTCCATTCTAGGCTAAATTCTCGAACGGACGGTCTCTTGAAACGAGAGTCTGTCCATTATATGGACTGGATGGACTCTGTTTTCAAGAGACCATCCATTCTATGGCAAACTTCGTGAACAAACAGTGATAAGATGTCTGCCGAGGTTTGTTTTTTTACGTTTTTAATACTTTAAGGTTTGGATCGTGAAATATTATACTTTAATGTTTGAATCGAAAAAACTGGTTACTTGGAGGTCGAAAGCGGTAATTTCCCCTTAAAATATGTTTGCCAAAAAATATGTCAACACATAAACATTTACAATCTCTTCATTTGGCATTTTTTGGCAAAATCCAGAACTAGAACTCCACCGCATGTTGGCTGTAAACTAGAACTGCCCCTTAACCTGTAATCGCATAGAATATAGCAGATAACACCAACACCAAAATACTCTCCGTTTTTGCCATAAAAAGACAAAAATGTATATAAAAAAATATCCACCATGTAATCAGAAACAACAAGATATATAAGCACCACAGTAACATATCCAGCCACATAGAATTAGCATATCCAGAAGGAAGAGAAGTTGAGCAAAATAGATTCAAAGTAAAAAAAAAATAACTAAAATAGAGTCACGGTTAAACAGAGTTCTTCACCAGCAGTAAAAATGCTCATGGAATTGTCTCTTCAGTAATCACTTCCAGAGTTTCTATTGGGACACCAAGAGGCACACTGGAGGATTCAGGTGCAGATGGCTTCTTTTATTTCTTTTTCAGGATAACATTTTCTTCCACAACAGTTTTTCTCTTAAGTAGTGTATTAATCAGACCCATAACAATCCCTTTTTGTTTTTGTACTACAGATATTTTATTATTCAAAGATTTTGATACATCTAATAGAGTCTTGATGGAATATGAAGCAAGAGCATGAGTTGACATACCTTTTGAAGGTGGAACACTCTCTATGAGCTTATCCATATCATTCACATGTTCACCAGTCCTAAGCTTATACCTGATACGAATTTCATCTTTTTCAACATATAAACATTCCATTTCTCTAATAACTTTGTGTTGCGAAGATATAATGACATAAATTAGACAAGAAAAAAACAAAGCTAACCTTCCATTCTTACTATCTACATGCTTCATAATTTGATCAAAGATAAACTGCCCATTATTGAATGGAATAGCATTACCTACTTTAAACAGTAATGTAGCCATTGATTTGTTTATTCCCGTACCATGCGAACTGGGCTGCCAATTCATCATAGCAATTTTGTGTAAAATTTCATATTTTACTATTAGTTAGGAGGCAGGAAAATCCTTTCCTTTAGGACATGCACGTCTGACACCCCCTATGATATCAGCTATAATTCGGATAAAATCTGGAGCAAACATCTCAGCATCAATACATTCAGTTTTCAAGTATGAGTTGATCACATCAGGGGTGAATTCAAAGATTTGTCCTCTAAGGTAGGTTTGACCAAAGTTTGAATGATAAGGGAACTTAACATCAGAATCTAAATTGCAGTAGAACTCCAAAACAACTTTACTCACAAATGGTTTAAGCCCTCTAAACGTCTTTCCTAAGCCTTGTTGCAAAAGATGGTAAATCATAACTTCACAGTCTAGAATGTCACCTTCGTGAATATTTCTTTCAGACCATAAGTTCCTATTAGAAAAGTTTTCCAAACGTGCAGCATGATGGTCTGACTTAAATTCTACTTCAACAGCTTTAACAGAAGACTTGAATTTTTTCTGACTTGATTCTGTGACATAGACTGCGTGCGAGTGAGACGTTTTGGAGTCAGAGATACTTTGGCCTTTTTGAGCTTTGACTTCTTCAATTTTAAAGAATCAGGATGCACAACAGTCTTTTTGGATTTCAATTTTGGTGATTTTCCAGGAACAGAGCTTTCACCTGTTTTCTTAAAACTTGAGTGAAGATTCATGGACTGTTTTGAGACCGTGCTTCTTGAACACCAGAGGAGTCTGATTCTTTTTCATCTTTTTTTGACCATTGCTCATCAAAGGAATCTGCTTTAATCGCTCGTGCCATTTTTCCTTTTGAAACTCGAGTAAGCCTTGAGCGAACAGAGGCCTTTGGAGGACTAGAGCTAGTTTTTTATCTGTCTTTAACAAGACTTCGAAATCTTCTTTTGACTCTAGAAGAGTCCACTTGGTGAATGGGAAGAGCATCCATTGCTATTTGTGATTGCTCTTCCTTAAGTTCAGACGTTGTGTATGCAATAGTTGGAGGCGTATAGACAATGATAGCAATTTCTGATTTGGATAAGCAAGATGAGTTTCTGTGACAATGTGTGGAACATTGCTTGATGATGTGACTTTAGATGATTCTTTGTTGCTTGCCATGGAGGAGAGCACTTGAGTGAAGCCCTAAAAAGCGAAACCCTTTGAAATACAGAATGCTAATAGAAGAGAGAGAAAGATATCACTGTTGAGACTCCTTGAGAATTTATGGGAATTATGTAATGCCCCCGAACCCACCCTGGCTCGGTGCGCTACTTTGCTAACCAGTCCCGCGTTAAAACAAAATTTTCTTAAACCCCAAAGCATAAAACTAAACTGACACAGCTGAATTTAAAACTAAATCTCTCAAAATTCTCTTACGTCATACCTAGCGGCCTAGACTCACTAATTCCCTTACTCCTAACCATTAAGCACCACGACGTTCTTTCTGAAAATTTCGGCAAAGTAACGCCTGTAAATGGCGCCTCCAAAATGCTAGGTACCTGCAACTAAATACAATCCCAACAAATCCAGAATATTCCTAACCATCTAACCAATCTACGAAATCTCCAAATAGCAGTAAAGAGAAAAACTAAAATACTAACACCTCTAATTGAAGAAAGTCCACAGTACAGAACGACACATCACCCTTAACTATGACTATATACATCAACGACCAATAGCTATACCGTAACTCTCAAAACCTCAACCAAAAGACAACTCTACAAACCATCGAAATAAAAGTAAATTATACACGACCCCAAAAATACTGTTCCACCCTCGTCTTTTCAAAGACCATGGTCTAGGCGCCCCGACAACTGCCCGCACCGGCATACAGCGTACATCAACGACTGCGTCCCAATCCTAGCTTTCCTCGTAGCTCTAACCTGTACTCCTGTTGTCACCTACACCACAGAACACACACACACACGTAAGCTGAAGCTTAGCAAGTAGGGGATACAAAGACAGTTTAAAAACCGAAGTGCCTTAGTTGCCCGCACCGAAGTGCCTTAGTTGCCCGCACCGAAGTGCCTTACACATTGCCCGCACCGAAGTGCCTTACACATTGCCCGCACCGAAGTGCCTTAGTTGCCCGCACCGAAGTGCCTTAGTTGCCCGCACCGAAGTGCCTTACACATTGCCCGCACCGAAGTGCCTTACACATTGCCCGCACCGAAGTGCCTTAGTTGCCCGCACCGAAGTGCCTTACACATTGCCCGCACCGAAGTGCCTTAGTTGCCCGCACCGAAGTGCCTTACACATTGCCCGCACCGAAGTGCCTTAGTTGCCCGCACCGAAGTGCCTTAGTTGCCCGCACCGAAGTGCCTTAGTTGCCCGCACCGAAGTGCCTTACACATTGCCCGCACCGAAGTGCCTTAGTTGCCCGCACCGAAGTGCCTTAGTTGCCCGCACCGAAGTGCCTTACACATTGCCCGCACCGAAGTGCCTTACACATTGCCCGCACCGAAGTGCCTTACACATTGCCCGCACCGAAGTGCCTTACACATTGCCCGCACCGAAGTGCCTTACACATTGCCCGCACCGAAGTGCCTTAGTTGCCCGCACCGAAGTGCCTTACACATTGCCCGCACCGAAGTGCCTTACACATTGCCCGCACCGAAGTGCCTTAGTTGCCCGCACCGAAGTGCCTTACACATTGCCCGCACCGAAGTGCCTTACACATTGCCCGCACCGAAGTGCCTTACACATTGCCCGCACCGAAGTGCCTTAGTTGCCCGCACCGAAGTGCCTTACACATTGCCCGCACCGAAGTGCCTTACACATTGCCCGCACCGAAGTGCCTTACACATTGCCCGCACCGAAGTGCCTTACACATTGCCCGCACCGAAGTGCCTTAGTTGCCCGCACCGAAGTGCCTTACACATTGCCCGCACCGAAGTGCCTTACACATTGCCCGCACCGAAGTGCCTTACACATTGCCCGCACCGAAGTGCCTTACACATTGCCCGCACCGAAGTGCCTTAGTTGCCCGCACCGAAGTGCCTTAGTTGCCCGCACCGAAGTGCCTTACACATTGCCCGCACCGAAGTGCCTTACACATTGCCCGCACCGAAGTGCCTTAGTTGCCCGCACCGAAGTGCCTTAGTTGCCCGCACCGAAGTGCCTTACACATTGCCCGCACCGAAGTGCCTTACACATTGCCCGCACCGAAGTGCCTTACACATTGCCCGCACCGAAGTGCCTTAGTTGCCCGCACCGAAGTGCCTTACACATTGCCCGCACCGAAGTGCCTTACACATTGCCCGCACCGAAGTGCCTTACACATTGCCCGCACCGAAGTGCCTTACACATTGCCCGCACCGAAGTGCCTTACACATTGCCCGCACCGAAGTGCCTTACACATTGCCCGCACCGAAGTGCCTTACACATTGCCCGCACCGAAGTGCCTTACACATTGCCCGCACCGAAGTGCCTTACACATTGCCCGCACCGAAGTGCCTTACACATTGCCCGCACCGAAGTGCCTTACACTTTGCCCGCACCGAAGTGCCTTACACTTTGCCCGCACCGAAGTGCCTTAGTTGCCTGCACCGAAGTGCCTTAGTTGCCTGCACCGAAGTGCCTTAGTTGCCTGCACCGAAGTGCCTTACACAACGACAAACTCACAACGACAAACTCACAACGACAAACTCACAACGACAAACTCACAACGACAAACTCACAACGACAAACTCACAACGACAAACTCACAACGACAAACTCACAACGACAAACTCACAACGACAAACTCACAACGACAAACTCACAACGACAAACTCACAACGACAAACTCACAACGACAAACACACAACGACAAACTCACAACGACAAACTCACAACGACAAACTCACAACGACAAACTCACAACGACAAACTCACAACGACAAACTCACAACGACAAACTCACAACGACAAACTCACAACGACAAACACACAACGACACATTGCCCGCACCGAGTGCCTTACACATTGCCCGCACCGAAGTGCCTTAGTTGCCCGCACTGAAAGGTGCCTTAGTTGCCCGCACCGAAGTGCCTTACACTTTGCCAGCACCGAAGTGCCTTACACATTGCCCGCACCGAAGTGCCTTACACTTTGCCAGCACCGAAGTGCCTTAGTTGCCTGCACCGAAGTGCCTTAGTTGCCTGCACCGAAGTGCCTTACACTTTGCCCGCACCGAGTGCCTTACACATTGCCCGCACGAAGTGCCTTACACTTTGCCAGCACCGAAGTGCCTTAGTTGCCCGCACCGAAGTGCCTTACACTTTGCCAGCACCGAAGTGCCTTACACAACGACAAACACACAACGACAAACTCACAACGACAAACTCACAACGACAAACTCACAACGACAAACACACAACGACACATTGCCCGCACCGAAGTGCCTTAGTTGCCCGCACCGAAGTGCCTTACACATTGCCCGCACCGAAGTGCCTTACACATTGCCCGCACCGAAGTGCCTTAGTTGCCCGCACCGAAGTGCCTTACTCATTGCCCGCACCGAAGTGCATTACTCTTTAACAAACTACCAACACGACAACACGACCACAATGCAACACAATATCACAATGCATCACAATGCAACTCAACAACCCGACTCAACACAACACGATAACACAACCAACAATGCAACACAACAACCCGACTTAACACAACACGACAACACAACCAACAATGCAACACAACAACCCAACTTAACACAACACGACAACACGACCAAACAATACTAGTTGCCCGCACCCGAAAGGATTCCTTAGTTGCCCGCACTGAAAGGTGCCTTAGTTGCCTGCACCGAAGTGCCTTAGTTGCCCACCCCGAAGGGCCTTAGTTGCCCGCCCCGAAGGGCCTTAGTTGCCCGCACCGAAGTGCCTTAGTTGCCCGCCCCGAAGGGCCTTAGTTGCCCTCCCCAAAGGGCCTTAGTTGCCCGCCCCGAAGGGCCTTAGTTGCCCGCACCGAAGTGCCTTACACTTTGCCCGCACCGAAGTGCCTTACACAACGACAAACTCACAACGACAAACACACAACGACACATTGCCCGCACAGAAGTGCCTTACACATTGCCCGCACCGAAGTGCCTTACACATTGCCCGCACCGAAGTGACTTACACTTTGCCCGCACCGAAGTGTCTTACACTTTGCCAGCACCGAAGTGCCTTACACAACGACAAACTCACAACGACAAACACACAGCGACAAACACACAACGACAATGTAACGACCCTAATACTGTACCCGTTTTTCCCGAATATATTTTTCTTTTATCCTAATAACTTTAATTAAACTCTAGACGGAAACTAAACCGAAATCGAAACCAGAATCGAAATCGGAATTGAATTTGAACCTTGAAAGCATTTAAAACAAAATGTTTAATAAATAATTAAAACTTAAAACATTAATTAAAACGTTAAAAATCAAATTGAAAAGAGGGAGGGCAGAATCGGAATTCTGCCCTCGAAAAGCAGCAGCGACCGAGCGCTGCCATTTGCAGCGCACGGGCGCTGCATCGCTGCTTGCTGCAGCGATCGATCTCTGCAGCAACAGAGATCGATCGCTGCACACTGCAGTGGAGCGATCTCCTATTTTCTCTTCTCTCTTCTGTTTTCTATTCTCCGCTTCACGATTTTACAAAATTGCTCTCTGGATTCCAGAGAGCAAATCAACATAGCACACTCTCTGGAATCCGATTCCAGAGAGAAATCCTCACACACTTAACATCATTTCACAACAATAACAACATTCGACCAACTTACAGCGGACTTTGCGAAATCCAACTGCGTGGATATATCTAAATATCGAGACTATCCGTAACCAACCTACAACATTTCAAAACTATCGAACAATAGTCTTAAACCAAAACGTTTTAAACATCAAATATAAACCTATCAACTACCAGTACCAAACATCCTAAAACGTCTATACAATTCATCAGAACATCCCAAAAGAGACCCTCAAAACTCTGTACATACTATCCCCACGGGTCGGTGAAGCATCGACTGCGCCAGCACACCACCACAGCCATCCTCCGTCAACTGGACTATGCCTCAGGTGGAGGGACATCGTCCTCACCTGGTTCCTCGAAGTCTATGTCACCTACACCATACATATACACTATGAGATAAAATCCCAGTAAGCTCTACGTAAATGCTATGCATGCTGTGCTATGAATTCATTAAACCATGCTTTATTTTATCTTTCTATGCAATGCTCTGTGGGTGCCACCGAGATCCTATCCCTCTAACCAGAGAGAGCTCATCCAGCGGGCGGACTACTCTTTCCAGCTAGAGGCGGGGGGTGCACGCTTACAACACGTACAGCCGTGCCTGAGCCCCACCTCGCGTGACCTATGCGCCTTTCGGCCTCTGCGCCTTTCGGCCTATGCGCCTTTCGGCCTCTGTGCCTTTCGGCCTATGTGCCTTTCGGCCTATGTGCCTTTCGGCCGTGCTATGCTTTACGTTATCTTTGAAAACTCTGTGCGGAAATTCATTTTCATGCTTTTCTTTAAAATCCAGTGAATGCGTGAACAGTTCTCTATCAGAAAGTAAACAAACAATAACAGGTACCATCAAAACTGTAAAAGCATAAACTATAAACTCCTAAAACCTAGCTACCCAAACCGAGTAAAACTAACTAAAGGCATCTCCAAAACTCCTCGAGACGACATACGATGTACGGTGTAGGCCAATCGGCCAAAGAAGTTCACGAGAACTTACCTCGTGTCCAAAGCAGCTCAAGCTCCGTCCACGAGCACTGTTTACCTAAACAATTTACAACGTTTATCATTAAAACGAGTTTATCCTAAATTCTCGAATTTCTCAATTTCTAACATTTTTCCTAAATCGGTTTAACTTCGTCCAATAATGTTCAATACGTCCTTTATTTACTTAAACATAGCAGATCTATAGATCTCGGATCATAAATCTCGTTTTTATCGAAAACCTAAACGAATGACCTAAAAGCATAACTCTACGAAAATCGAGTTTTTAACGCTCAATAACTACAGAGACATACCGAGAGTTGCGATTGAAGGAGAACGCGTGAAGAAAACGAAACGAACGGAGGTCGGATTGGGAAAAATGTCGCGCGGGCAGGGAGGGTCGTCGAGGGTTCTCTCTTCTCTGGAAATCGATTTCAGTAATGAAATCGATTAAGGCATTTTGCCTTTAAGTAATAATAAGTTTATTAAATGTTAATTGACGATTTTGCCCTTCTTTAGTTTTTATATAGATTTCTTCTTTCGGTTTGATAATCGTCCAGTTATTCGACTTTTCCAAATTTCCATATTTTGCCAATAAGTCCAACTTATTATTTGGGATTTAATAGAACTGTCCGTTTGCAATTTGGACCTCGTTTATTATTTTTACTAAAACGTCATTTACATTACGATAAAGGTAATTACTCGGAATATAGCATTTTAATCTCCGAAAATTCCCATAATTTCCTTAAAATTCCTATTAATCGTTAGGATCGTAATGACGCTTTCCATTTGCGAAACTGATCTGATTTGACATATTTACTAAAATGCCATTAAATAATGAAATAGTAATATAATATAATATATCCAAAAATCCGTACAAGCCGGATATTACATTCTACCCTCCTTATTCAGAATTTTGTCCACAAAATTAAATCATGCAAACAAATCAGGATACTTAGTCATCATATCCTGCTGTCGTTCCCACGTAGCCTCTTCCACCTCGTGGTTCCGCCATAGGACTTTGACCAGCGGAATCTCCTTGTTGTGTAAGACTTTGGTGGAATACTCCAAAATGCGTACCGGCCTCTCCTCATAAGTCAAGGTAGGCTGTACCTCAATCTCCGTAGTCTCTACGGCATGTGATGGATCACGTAGGCATCTCCGAAGCATAGATACGTGGAACACATCGTGGATACCCTCCATAGAAGCTGGAAGCTGCAGTCTGTACGCCAACTTCCCGATCCTCTTCAGAATAGGAAAGGGCCCCACGTACCGAGGGTTCAGCTCAAATCTCGCGACGCCTTTGAATGGAGAAACCTTCAAATAAACTTCGTCGCCTTCCTCAAACTCTAGCTCTCGCCGTCTCGTGTCAGCATAACTCTTCTGCCGGCTCTGAGCTACCTGAATACGCTGTCGGATAACGGCAATCTTCTCTGCCGTTTGCTGTAGAATCTCTGGACCTACGATGCTGGCCTCGCCAACCTCGTCCCAATGTAACGGAGACCTACACTTCCGACCATACAAAGCCTCGTAAGGTGCTATGCCGATAGTAGCCTGGAAACTGTTGTTGTACGAGAACTCAATAAGAGGCAAATATCGGCTCCACGAGCCCTGAAACTCCAGCACACAAGCTCTGAGCATGTCCTCCAGAATCTGATTCGTCCTCTCTGTCTGACCATCAGTCTGAGGATGAAAGGCTGTGCTGAAATTGAGCTGAGTCCCCATAGCTTTATGCAAACTAATCCAGAACTTCGAGGTAAATCTCGGGTCACGATCTGATACTATGAAAACTGGCACACCGTGCAGTCTGACAATCTCCTGCACATATAGCTCCGCGAGCTGATCCATAGAGGACGCCATCTTCACAGATAAGAAGTGGGCCGACTTTGTCAATCGGTCCACGATAACCCATATACCATCATGGCCTCTCGTAGTCCTCGGGAGCCCCACGATAAAGTCCATGGAGATCTGCTCCCATTTCCACTCCGGAATCGGCAGTGGCAATAAAGTTCCGGCCGGTCTCTGGTGCTCTGCCTTTACCTGCTGACATACCAAACAGGTCTCAACATACTTGGCCACCTCTCTCTTCATGTTCGGCCACCAGAAGTGCTGTTTCAAATCCCGGTACATCTTGGTACTTCCCGGGTGTACAGAATATGCCGAAGAATGTGCCTCGGCCAATATCTCCTTCTTCAGGTCCTCGTCGTTAGGCACGTACCACCTATGCCTGAACTTCAGAATACCATCCTCTGATAAATGGAAATCCGACGAGTCTCCCAACGTCATACTGGATCGAATCTCCATACACTCCGAATCACTCTGCTGAGCCTCACGTATACGATCCAGAATAGTCGGCCTGAGAGAAATGTTAGTGAGCATACTGGACAACTCTGCCACTATCTCCACGTCAAACCTCTCAATCTCAGACCGCAGCGTAACCGACATCGCTGCAAGTGAAGGCTGACTCGCAGAAGGCACTCTACTCAAGGCATCAGCAACCTTGTTCACCTTCCCTGGATGGTACTTGATGTCAAAATCATAGTCTTTGACAAACTCAAGCCATCGTCTCTGTCGCATGTTCAGCTCCTTCTGCGTAAATAGGTACTTCAGGCTCTTATGGTCAGAAAATATCTCGCACTGCTGCCCATATAAATAATGTCTCCATATCTTCAGTGCGAAGACCACAGCTGCTAACTCAAGGTCGTGCGTAGGGTAATTTTGCTCGTATGGCTTCAACTGCCGAGAAGCATAAGAAATAACTCTCCCCTCCTGCATCAATACACAACCGAGTCCTACTCCCGATGCATCACAATAAACGCTGTATCTGACACCTTCAACAGGTAACGCCAGTACTGGAGCGGTGGTCAATCTCTGCTTTAACTCCATAAAACTATCATCACAAGCAGGCGACCAAATAAACTTCTCGTGCTTCCGAGTCAATCGTGTAAGAGGAAGTGCGATCTTCGAGAATCCCTCTATAAACTTCCGATAATAACCGGCCAATCCGAGAAATCCACGCACCTCACGTACGTTCTTCGGCTGTGGCCAATCTCTGACCACCTGAATCTTACTCGGATCCACTGAAACTCCGTCCTGTGATATGATATGGCCAAGGAAGCTCACTCTGTCAAGCCAGAACTCGCACTTCGAAAACTTTGGGTACAGCTGGTGCTGACATAGGGTCCTCAGAACAATCCTCAGATGCTCCTCGTGTTCTTCCTTCGTCTTAGAGTAGATCAGGATATCGTCGATGAAAACCACCACGAACTTGTCCAGATACTCCTTGAAGACACGGTTCATCAGATCCATGAACGCTGCAGGGGCATTAGTAAGTCCAAAAGACATGACAAGGAACTCATAATGCCCATACCTCGTTCGGAAAGCCGTCTTCTGAATATCATCTCCCCGGACCTTCAGCTGATAATAACCCGAGCGCAGGTCAATCCTGGAAAATACTCGGGCACCCTGTAGCTGATCAAATAAGTCGTCAATCCGGGGCAGTGGATACTTGTTCTTCACCGTGAGCTTATTCAGCTCCCTGTAATCAATGCACATCCTGAGGGTCCCATCTTTCTTCTTGACGAATAGAACAGGAGCACCCCAGGGTGAAACACTGGGTCGAATAAACCCCTTCTCTAACAGCTCATCAAGCTGAGTCCTCAGCTCTCTCAACTCAGCTGGTGCCAGTCGATACGGGTTTTTAAACCTCGGCGCGGAGTTAGGATATACGTCAATAGTGAACTCAATCTCCCGGTCTGGGGGTAACCCGGGAAGATCATCAAGAAAGATCCCAGAGAACTCTCTGACAATAGGAATGTCGCTCGGCTTCGATCCGCTGAGCAACTGACAATCAAAGACAGAGGCCAAATAAATAGAGCACGCACCTTTAAACTGCTCGTTGACCATCATGGAATAAGAGATAGGCAAGCTACTAAATCTGCTCATCGCCTGATAAGAAAACTCAGCTTTACCCGGAGGTCGAAAAGTGACAATCCCGGATCGACAGTCGATGGTGGCGAAGTGCTGCGATAGCCAATCCATCCCCAAAATAAGATCATAGTGTTCGATGCCCATAACAATAAGGCGAGCATAAAGAGTACGGTCCCCAATCGAAATAATATTCCCCTGGACTACACGGCTTGACTGCATACGCTCGCCTGAAGGTAGCATCACACTATACTCGCACTCTGCTAACTCAGGCGCAAGCCTCAATCTCGACACAGAAGTGGTGGAAACAAAAGAATGTGTAGCCCCCGTGTCTAATAAGGAAAATACAGGAACGCCAGTAAGCAATATAGTACCTGCAATCACGGCAGGCTGAGCCTCATCATCAACGTCGCCAGGCTCAATAAAAGCGAAGATCCTGGGCATAATCTTCCTCTGCTCACTGCCTGGCTGATCTCGGCCGGGCTTCGGGCACTCTCTAGCGAAATGGCCCGGGTCTCCACATCGATAACACACACCCATGCCCAATCTACACTGGCCACTGTGCTCCCTCTGACACTTAGGGCAAACAGGTGCCTGAGAGACGCCCTGTATCTGCTTCCCCTTTCCCCGGTCGTTACCTCCCTCAAGAGGCCTTTTCACACCCCTAGGCTGCTGCTGGGGCTGTGGCTGCGCTCTAGGCTGCCAACCTCGGTTAAGAGACTGAGGACGTATCTCTCGGAAGAAGCCCCTAGCTGGCTCCCTCGGCTTGACAGAACTCTGATCTACTGCCTCAATATCAAGAGCTCTAGCCACAATGTCGTCATAGGATACACCACGTACCCCTGATATCGTAAGGCGCATCCGGAACTCCTGGCTAAGTCCCTGTAAAAACCGACGCACCTTATCCTCGTTGACGCTGACCTGCCGTGGTGCAAATCGAGAAAGCACCTCAAACCTCCTCACATACTCGGCAATAGAACCAATCTGCCGTAACTGCATAAATTCAACCATCTTCGCCTCCCGTACGGTATGGCTGAAATATTTGTCGTAGAACAACTCTCTGAACCGCTCCCAGCTCATAATAGTCACATCAGTATGCGTCTGGATGGAATCCCACCAAAATCTGGCGTCCAGTGCCAAGTGGTAGGTCACCAATGCAACCTTCTCTCCGCCCTCAATGCTAGCGTATCTCAGCATATCCTCCATAGTGCGAATCCACTCCTCAGCTGAAGAGGGATCCGTAGACTGTCCGTTAAATATAGGGGGCTGGAGCTTCTGAAATCTCTCCATCCCACGGCTACCCGGAATAGCTGCCTCCCGAGCTCTAACGCCCTCTCGGTCTATCAAGGTACCCAGCTGTTGAGACTGTCTCTCCATCTGCTGAGCCTGTCTCTCCATATGCTGAGACTGCTGGGCAATAAAATCCTTGAGTGTGTCAATCGTATCATCTCTGTCGTCTCGATCGTTTCGTGGACGCACCATACTTATAAACTCCTATATAAAAGTTAAACAAATATTCTAAGAAACTAGAAATCAAATAAGACTATAAACATACTTACAGTTGATGAAGAATGTCCGCGTAGTGGCTGTGCAGTCGAGCAGTCTACAGAACCGATTTTAAAACCCGGGGGCTCTGATACCATAATTTGTAACGACCCTAATACTGTACCCGTTTTTCCCGAATATATTTTTCTTTTATCCTAATAACTTTAATTAAACTCTAGACGGAAACTAAACCGAAATCGAAACCAGAATCGAAATCGGAATTGAATTTGAACCTTGAAAGCATTTAAAACAAAATGTTTAATAAATAATTAAAACTTAAAACATTAATTAAAACGTTAAAAATCAAATTGAAAAGAGGGAGGGCAGAATCGGAATTCTGCCCTCGAAAAGCAGCAGCGACCGAGCGCTGCCATTTGCAGCGCACGGGCGCTGCATCGCTGCTTGCTGCAGCGATCGATCTCTGCAGCAAGCAGAGATCGCTCGCTGCCTATGCGCAGCAAGCAGTGATCGATCTTTGCAAATTGCAGAGATCGATCGCTGCACATGCTGCAGCAAGCAGCGATCGATCTCTGCAGCAACAGAGATCGATCGCTGCACACTGCAGTGCAGCGATCTCCTATTTTCTCTTCTCTCTTCTGTTTTCTATTCTCCGCTTCACGATTTTACAAAATTGCTCTCTGGATTCCAGAGAGCAAATCAACATAGCACACTCTCTGGAATCCGATTCCAGAGAGAAATCCTCACACACTTAACATCATTTCACAACAATAACAACATTCGACCAACTTACAGCGGACTTTGCGAAATCCAACTGCGTGGATATATCTAAATATCGAGACTATCCGTAACCAACCTACAACATTTCAAAACTATCGAACAATAGTCTTAAACCAAAACGTTTTAAACATCAAATATAAACCTATCAACTACCAGTACCAAACATCCTAAAACGTCTATACAATTCATCAGAACATCCCAAAAGAGACCCTCAAAACTCTGTACATACTATCCCCACGGGTCGGTGAAGCATCGACTGCGCCAGCACACCACCACAGCCATCCTCCGTCAACTGGACTATGCCTCAGGTGGAGGGACATCGTCCTCACCTGGTTCCTCGAAGTCTATGTCACCTACACCATACATATACACTATGAGATAAAATCCCAGTAAGCTCTACGTAAATGCTATGCATGCTGTGCTATGAATTCATTAAACCATGCTTTATTTTATCTTTCTATGCAATGCTCTGTGGGTGCCACCGAGATCCTATCCCTCTAACCAGAGAGAGCTCATCCAGCGGGCGGACTACTCTTTCCAGCTAGAGGCGGGGGGTGCACGCTTACAACACGTACAGCCGTGCCTGAGCCCCACCTCGCGTGACCTATGCGCCTTTCAGCCTCTGCGCCTTTCGGCCTATGCGCCTTTCGGCCTCTGTGCCTTTCGGCCTATGTGCCTTTCGGCCTATGTGCCTTTCGGCCGTGCTATGCTTTACGTTATCTTTGAAAACTCTGTGCGGAAATTCATTTTCATGCTTTTCTTTAAAATCCAGTGAATGCGTGAACAGTTCTCTATCAGAAAGTAAACAAACAATAACAGGTACCATCAAAACTGTAAAAGCATAAACTATAAACTCCTAAAACCTAGCTACCCAAACCGAGTAAAACTAACTAAAGGCATCTCCAAAACTCCTCGAGACGACATACGATGTACGGTGTAGGCCAATCGGCCAAAGAAGTTCACGAGAACTTACCTCGTGTCCAAAGCAGCTCAAGCTCCGTCCACGAGCACTGTTTACCTAAACAATTTACAACGTTTATCATTAAAACGAGTTTATCCTAAATTCTCGAATTTCTCAATTTCTAACATTTTTCCTAAATCGGTTTAACTTCGTCCAATAATGTTCAATACGTCCTTTATTTACTTAAACATAGCAGATCTATAGATCTCGGATCATAAATCTCGTTTTTATCGAAAACCTAAACGAATGACCTAAAAGCATAACTCTACGAAAATTGAGTTTTTAACGCTCAATAACTACAGAGACATACCGAGAGTTGCGATTGAAGGAGAACGCGTGAAGAAAACGAAACGAACGGAGGTCGGATTGGGAAAAATGTCGCGCGGGCAGGGAGGGTCGTCGAGGGTTCTCTCTTCTCTGGAAATCGATTTCAGTAATGAAATCGATTAAGGCATTTTGCCTTTAAGTAATAATAAGTTTATTAAATGTTAATTGACGATTTTGCCCTTCTTTAGTTTTTATATAGATTTCTTCTTTCGGTTTGATAATCGTCCAGTTATTCGACTTTTCCAAATTTCCATATTTTGCCAATAAGTCCAACTTATTATTTGGGATTTAACAGAACTGTCCGTTTGCAATTTGGACCTCGTTTACTATTTTTACTAAAACGTCATTTACATTACGATAAAGGTAATTACTCGGAATATAGCATTTTAATCTCCGAAAATTCCCATAATTTCCTTAAAATTCCTATTAATCGTTAGGATCGTAATGACGCTTTCCATTTACGAAACTGGTCTGATTTGACATATTTACTAAAATGCCATTAAATAATGAAATAGTAATATAATATAATATATCCAAAAATCCGTACAAGCCGTATATTACAGACAAACACATAACGACAAACACACAACGACAAACACATAACGACAAAAACACAACGACAAACACACAACGACAACCATGCAACAATACGTATCTAGCGTGCTCTACATCATGATGCATGCTTCAAAGAAATGAATTGCCACACCACACATCCCACAACTCAACGCCAAGCACAACGATAACACAACACTACACGAAGAAAAGCAAAAACAAATAAAACCTACCGTTCTATTGTGTAGGCCCGAAGGCAAAAGAATATTACCCACTACTTACCTGTCGTCCTAACTCGCTGAGGATACTCGGTTACCTGTCCACCTACGGCTCTACCTACGACAAATATTCACACTTCATTAAATCAAGCTAACACTCACCTATTTACTCTCAAACTATTATCTCTAGCATAATTCAACTAAAACCGAACTAAACGGGCCACTAATTTGGGTTCGGTAAAAACTGACCCAAAACTTCCAACGTGCATAACTTTTGCGTCGGATATCGGAATCGAACAATTCCAGTTGCCACGTACTCCTCTAATAGTCTATTTTAACATGCCAAAAGGAATTTTAAAACAAACGACCGTAGCTAGGTCAAAATGGCAAAAACCCGAATCTGCCCTAACCCGAAAATTTTTCTCTTTTCGGTTTTCCATCAATTCACACCAATTTTCTCACCAATCAATCACCCTAACCCTCAATTAGCATAAACTATTCAAAATTCCAAGGCTACACACCTAAAACCCAAAATGCCCAAATCGGGCTTCACTGTTTTTTCGCTCAATTGGAGCTCCTCACAGCTCGGCAACCATTGCTGGTCCAAGGGTTGGAAAACCCATGCCGAGAACGTCCAAAATCGGCCGGTGATCGGAGCCAAATCGGGCTCGTCACCCCCGGCCATGAACAAAGCCGAAAACAGGGCAAATATTGACCCTTACCTGTCGGGTCGTGCACGGAGACAACCAACTCTGCTCGTCGCCGTCGTCTGGCCGGGCCGGAGAATGCCGGAAATCACGGCAGTGAACGGCCGTCGATCGTCGCCCGTTCGCGTCTCCCTCGTCTCTCCCCTGTTCTCGTTCTCGGGTGCTCGAACACAACAGAATGGCTTCGGCCATTCTGTTGTTTTATTTTATTTTTAATAATAATAATAATAATAATAATAAAACTAACCATTAATTAAATCCTCGTTTACCGTTTTGTCCTCCTGTATTTCCGACCATTTCGACTTTCGTTAAATCTCGTTCTTAAATTATAACTCCTGGTTTAATCTCACTGGGAATACCCGAACCTAAATAAAACCACTCACTTTTCTTTTAAATTAATTAAAACAACTATTTATTAAACAATTATCTTATCATTTTATTTTCTCTCAAATTCCTCTTCCAAATTTTTACTCTAATTTTACTAATTAGCATAACCCATCTAAGGCTAAGCGCGTTGTAAGAATTTCTCAGGTGTTACAAATTATCTTCAAAACTTTTGTTTTTAAAATAAGGACCATCAAATCACTTTAAAGTTTCTTCATTTCTCCACAGAGTATAATAATCACAGTTTCCATATTGCCGTGAGAAAGATCAATAAGTATGCAAGCTCTGGGAATAAACTTTGTTAATTTTATGGAAATAAACCATAAAATCCGCATAATATCAGATTTGAAGACAAACTCATCCAGTAACCATAATTGAGACATTGTAAATTGTAACGCCCCGAACCCGCCCTGAGCTCGGTGCGTCACGTTTCAAACTAAACCCGTGTTTAAAACATCGTTTAAAATCATTTTCGTAAAGTTTTCGACTCGGTTTTTGGGTTTTTCGAATCCTCGAAATTTATTGAAAAACGGGCCCAAAATACGTTTAAAATACATCAGAAAATGTCGGGTTAAAATATTGTAGAAATAGGGAAAACTTTAAAAAAACTAAAATTTTGGCTCAAGTAAGCGCTGGGCGCCGCGCGCTGCTGCGCGCGCTACGTCCGCGCAAGCGTCCGCGCGCTGCGCGCCCGCCTGCGCGTTTGGCGCGCCCCGTACGTGCCCAGCCGCGATCGATCGCGATTTTAGCCAGATCGATCAGGCACGCTCTGGCCATTTTCACCCAAAAACATCCCTACCATGATCGGTCGTGCCCCGGGCCCGATCGATCGGGCCGGCTCGGGTTTCTCACAACCAAAAACCCTTAAAAATGCCCGTTTTAACCTTTCCTCACTTTTTCTCATACTTCTCCACCCTGAACACCTCCAAAAATCACGAAACTTTAACCATACCTCCCCGACACTCGTCTTTTCCAATCCCGTAAATATTTTTGAAGACCGACTTAAAACGGATATTAATAAAAATAGCTAACTTAAACTCGACGTCGTTTGTTTTAAAATCAAAACGGACGGCATAACGCCTAAACTCCGATAAACCAAAACCTGCGATTTAAAACCAGAAAATACATAATTTCAATCCACAATACGTACGACTACTATCCATCAACACAAGTGACTCGTAAGGCATCAAAATAATTATGAAAACATTTGTAAAAAATGTACCAAGATGCGTATCCATCTGAGTCTCGCTCCCCAAGATGCGTATCCATCTGAGTCTCGCTCCCCAAGAGGGCCTAATCTAATCACCTATTACACATCTGAGTCTCGCTCCCCAAGAGGGCCTAATCTAATCACCTATTACACATCTGAGTCTCGCTCCCCAAGAGGGCCTAATCTAATCACCTATTACACATCTGAGTCTCGCTCACCAAGATGGGTCTAACCCTCCGAGTCTCGCTCCCCAAGATGCGTATCCATCTGAGTCTCGCTCACCAAGATGGGTCTAACCCTCCGAGTCTCGCTCCCCAAGATGCGTATCCATCTGAGTCTCGCTCCCCAAGATGCGTATCCATCTGAGTCTCGCTCCCCAAGATGCGTATCCATCTGAGTCTCGCTCCCCAAGATGCGTATCCATCTGAGTCTCGCTCACCAAGATGGGTCTAACCCTCCGAGTCTCGCTCCCCAAGAGGGCCTAATCTAATCACCTATTACACATCTGAGTCTCGCTCCCCAAGAGGGCCTAATCTAATCACCTATTACACATCTGAGTCTCGCTCACCAAGATGGGTCTAACCCTCCGAGTCTCGCTCCCCAAGATGCGTATCCATCTGAGTCTCGCTCCCCAAGATGCGTATCCATCTGAGTCTCGCTCCCCAAGAGGGCCTAATCTAATCACCTATTACACATCTGAGTCTCGCTCCCCAAGATGCGTATCCATCTGAGTCTCGCTCACCAAGATGGGCCTAACCCTCCGAGTCTCGCTCCCTAAGAGGGCCTAACCTAATCAACTATTACACATCTGAGTCTCGCTCCCCAAGATGCGTATCCATCTGAGTCTCGCTCACCAAGATGGGCCTAACCCTCCGAGTCTCGCTCCCTAAGAGGGCCTAACCTAATCAACTATTACACATCTGAGTCTCGCTCCCCAAGATGCGTATCCATCTGAGTCTCGCTCACCAAGATGGGTCTAACCCTCCGAGTCTCGCTCCCCAAGAGGGCCTAATGATGGGTCTAACCCTCCGAGTCTCGCTCCCCAAGAGGGCCTAACCTAATCACCTATTACACATCTGAGTCTCGCTCCCCAAGATGCGTATCCACTTGAGTCTCGCTCACCAAGATGGGTCTAACCCTCCGAGTCTCGCACCCCAAGAGGGCCTAACCTAATCCCTTTACCTTTCAAACTAACCCTACCCCTTTGTACACTTTCAACTTGCCACTACACAAACCAATATAAGACAAAGAAGTCATCAAATCAACTCACCACTACACAAAACATTATAAGACAAAGAAATCATCAAACCGAATACAAGACAAAGCAATCCACACAAACAGAATACAATACAGAGCAACCAATTTCCTACCGTTCCATGGTGTAGGCCCGAAGGCAACAAACACACGTCCACTACTTACCTGACATCTCGATATGTGTTCGCTCACCTCGTCCAACCGAATTTCGCGCTCGATCACCTAAAATAATAAAAACTCAACTTAGGAAATTACTAATCAAATTCTAAAGGATCCTAAAACCAAAACTAACCAACACTGCAATCTAAAACTACAAAACCCGATTTGTACCCAAATTTTACTGTCCAAGTTCAAACGGCCACAACTCCCTCGTTTTTCATCGGATTTCATCGTACCACCCCATTCTGTAAACCTCTCTATGTCTACAATCCATTGAAGCAATCAATTTAAACAACCAAACACTTGGCCAAACCAAAAACAGAATCGGCCATTAACACTAAAAACCGATTTTTCTCCGAAACTCACACTTTCTCTAATCTATCCATAAAATCGAGCCAAGCCATCCTATCCAAGGTTTACACAACCAAATTGAGGAAGAGAACTCATCCAAAAACACCAAAATTCGAAGGTCATGAATTAGGGTTTCCAAACCCTAATCAAAATCACCTAAAGCTTACTAAAACCTTCAACAAACTTCACCTTAGGTGCATACAACCAAAACCCACTTATTTATACCTTAAACTCACCTTGAGAACTTGATGAGAAGAGGGAAGGAAGCTCAGCTATGGAGGCCTTAGGGCTGGGAAGAAAAATCGTGGAAGACAAAGTGGGACAAAAGATAAAAAGCAACCATTAAATCCTTCCCTTTTCCTCCTTTAATTTTTCACCTCCTAAATTCTTAATTTTATAAAAATGCCCCCACTAATCTTTGCTCCATATCTTCCAACGTGGAGCTTCCTCCTTCCCTTCCTATTGGTTACAACTAATTTGACTTTTCAACCACAAATTTCCTATTGGTTGTTAAGTCTTTTGACTTCTCAACCCTTGACTTTTCTTCAACCATTCCCTTTTATTTTACCTTGTCAACATTCATTTCTTCTCTTTGCCTTGTTCCTCATTCCCATCATCACTTAGCCTAAATCTCATACGTAGCATAAACTAGGCTACGCACGTAAGAGGAAATTCTCGGGTGTTACATAAATAATGATTTATTTTTGGTCTTCATACGAATATTCAGAATATACTGTGTCAGCCTTTCCAATAATAAATCTGCAATCCTCAAGGGATTTGAGAGTAATCAAATTATAGAAATTGACCATAAATACATAAATTTTTCTTCAGCTTCTCATAGAACCACAATCTTCACAGTTGAAAGATAAGTCCAATGGATATAACCATACTCAAGTACCATACATAAGAGATTAACCACAAATGTTGGAAATTTCCAATAAGTAATCCAAACTCAAAACAAAAAAAAAAAAAGCAATAAGCAATCGCCCAAAAACAAGTGCCAAAATTTTTATTTCTATTTTATTTATAATACGAAAGCAAAAGAAAACTTACACGAAGAATCTCTTCAAATGACACAAAGGCCTAAGGAAGACCTTAATTCTTCGAATTTCACACCATCCAAAGCTTTGATAAAAATATCGGCAATTTGTTTTTCCGTTACCATATGTTCTAAGGTGATAACTTTGTCCTCTACAAGGGATCTAATAAAATGATGTCGAATATCAATGTGTTTTGTCCGAGAATGCTGTACTGGATTTTTAGAAATATTAATAGCACTCATATTATCATAGTATAACGTTATGACACCTTGTGTGACACTGTAGTCCTTGAGCATTTGTTACATCTAAAGAAGTTGAGTACAACTACTACCAGCTGTGATATATTCTGCCTCAGCAGTAGAGAGAGAAATAAAGTTCTACTTCTTGCTAAACCAAGACACTAAATTGTTCTCCAAATAAAAACATCCACCAGAGTTACTTTTTCGATCATTTGAACTCCTGGCCCAATCAGCATCACAATAACCAACTAGATTGGCATTTGTATCGAAAGAATACAATAGTCCATAGTCAGTTGTTCCGCCAACATATTTGAGAATTTGCTTCATTGACACCAAGTGAGACTCACGAGGATTTGCTTGAAACCAAGCACATAATCCCACACTGTAACAAATGTCTGGTCGACTAGCAGTTGGGTATAAAAGGCTGCCAATCATACTTCTATATAGGCATGCATCAACAGAAGTCCATTTTTCATCTTTAGATAGTTTTTCATGTGTCCCAATCGGTGTTCTTTTGGGACGGGCATTCTCTAACTTGAAGTGCTTCAACAAATTTTTAGCATACTTGGTTTGGGAGATTAAAATTCCATCATTTCCTTGTTGAATTTAGAGACCAAGAAAGTAATTGAGCTCACCGACCATGCTCATCTCAAATTCGCCAGTTATTTTTGCTACAAAATCATCCACAAGCACCTGTGACATTGAGCCAAACACTATGTCATCAACATTAATTTGAGCAAGTAAAAACTGACCGTTGTTTCGGCGAATGAAAATGGTTTTATCTACTCCCCCTCGCTCATATCCCTTGGATAATAAATACACAGTGAGATGTTCATACCATGCACGGGGTGCTTGTTTAAGCCCGTATAACACTTTCTTCAATCTATACACATACTCGGGATAATGAGGGTCCTCAAAACTCTTTGGTTGAGTGACATAAACTTCCTCATTTAGAAAGAAATTTAGAAATGCACTCTTCACATCCATTTGATATAGTTTGAACCGCATTATACAAGCAATAGCTAGTAAAAGTCAGATGGATTTAAGTCGAGCAATTGGAGTGAATGTCTCATCAAAATCAATTCCTTCAATATGTGAATATCCTTGAGCAACTAACCGTACTTTGTTGCGTGTAATGTTTCTATGTTCATCACTTTTATTCTTGTATATCCACTTGGTGCCGATGACGTTTACATTTGAAGGACACGACACTAAATCCAAAACTTGATTTCGAGAGAATTGATCAAGTTCTTCTTGCATTGCCTCGATCTAGTATTCATCTAGGAGAGCTTCTTTCACATTTTTATGTTCAATAGTGTAGGTGAAGCATGTCATATGAATCATATCTCGATAGTTTATTCTTGGTTTATCTCTAGTTTGGAGTCCATCATTAAGATTTCCTATGACTTTATCAACAAGATGATCTTTCTGGATCCCCGTGTGGATGGTTGTATGCTATCTGATGCAATCGCTTCCACTTCACTAGTTGTAATAGTTGTATTAGAGACATTACTTGAGACATTGCTGGGAAGAACATTTGGAACATTTGTGAGAGCACTGGAACTTTCATTATTTGACCCCTGGAGTATATCTGTAACGACCCCAGTAGGGCCGAGACATAATTCATGACTTTCTTACTCATTTAATTCTTACTTTCTGCAAAAAAACTTAGAACCTAAAACTTGACTCGCAGACAACATATCATCTGACAAAACTAAACTATCCAAAACTCGACTCTTTCATTAATCTAATAACTATTTAGTTCGCAGAATCGAGCGACTAAGCTCGGTTATCAGTTCCATGACATAATCGGGCAGAAAAGAAATGCCCTCAGATCACACGACGGCATTCTGCTCGGGCTGCATGGGTTTGCATGCATCGGCTGATAGGGTACACATCTTCCGATTTGACACGTGTACTCTACATGACTCAATTATCGTTGCCCAATAGAAGACATCTTCCTGTGGGCACGTGCATCTCTCGTGACTCATTAAACATCACTTGACATAAGCGATGCACTACATCGCTCGGTCGCTAGACGACAAAACAATACTTACATCATCCGGTATTTGAAATACACTACATCGCCCGATCGCTAGACGACAAACAATACTGACATCATCCAGTATTTGAAATACACTACATCGCCCGATCGCTAGACGACAAACAATACTCACATCATCCGGTATTTGAAATACACTACATTGCCCGATCGCTAGACGACAAACAATACTCACATCATCTGGTATTTGAAATACACTACATCGCCTGATCGCTAGACAACAAACAATACTCATATCATCCGGTATTTGACAAACGTTCTTCATCTACCGGTGACGTCAGCCGGATGATTCATTCCTCCAGCTTCTATCATTCAACTCACTCCGGTGACGTCAGCCAGATGATGCATTCATCCGACTTCCATCACACGGCAGTAAAACCCGAAATCCTTCAAGCAACTCATACCGACCGAAAGATAACCTGTCCTTCACAGATCTCATACTTCATAGACATAAACGTAGGCAGACATAAATCATGGACTCATCTTGAATACATGTAGCGGAAGACTTAGTTAAAACAACTCGTTCTATATCCTTATAAACATTCCCAGACTCAGTAATTAAACCAGACAATTTCAAAAGCTCGATGTCTTAAAAAAAATCTCATTCTACTTAGACTTCCATATTCATAATCATCACTAAAATTATAAGAGCATTAACCAGGGGGTCTTGTTCGCCATCCAATCACAGAATTGCTCCCTAAACACCTTCCAGCAACCAAACTTAGACATCTTCATTAACTTTGGAATCCTCACCTGATACTTCGTCACCTACATCATAAAGTTCAACTATAAGCCTAATGCTTAGTAAGGAATGCACTGCTAACATGTATACGTAAATGCATAGTTGCAAGAAAATCATGATCATGTTCGTTTCATGCTCTTTTCCTGTTCTTATTCTATTCATCACTTTCGTCATATGGATTAAGGGAGGATTTGTGCCGTAAAGGGGAGATGACAGTGCAAGTGTACATAGTCCCTTTCGGTCCGTATTCATGGTCCTTCTCTTTGGACAGTGACATACGTCAAACCGCCCCCAACCCTTACTTAATCTGGTTGCATAAGTTTCATATTCGTTGTCATATCTTGTTCATGGGAAAAACATGCTCATAAAACATTTTCATATGCTTGAGAAGTAAATCATGATGCATGACATGGATGCTCTTAAATCATCAAACTATAGAAAGTATCATACCAGAATAGTCGACTTCATAGACTCTACCAGAACGTCTCATACAAAACTCTCAACATCCATAAATCATCTAAGTAGAGAAATCTTACTAACACAGAACAAACATCAGACAACTGGAACTAACTAAATATCCTTGTGATGTAGGGCCCTATTGGTCGGAAGTCTTAATACATTCACTTACCTGGTTTCCTTAGCAATACTCGAGCACTTCACTTCGGACTTCTTTACCTAAAACATTTCACATTACAGTATTAAATAAAAATCCTAAAGGTTCTAACCAAAAGTCATCCTAGAAATAATCAGTTTCAACCTAATAACTAGTCACAGATCACGAATGCCACTAATATTTCACTGCCAAGAAGAATCCGAAGCTACGGGTCATAGCAGGGAAAGCAGAGTTCTAAATAGCCAATCAGTGACTACATTACAGAGTCTTACCTAGGGTGTGGATTGTCGGGGCAGAGACTGAAAATCGGTCACCGAAAGGAGCTGTAGTTGGCCGAGGGAGAGAGCTCTGGGGAAGAGAGAAATCACCGAGAGTGAATGCGTCGGCTACAGTGAGGTTTAAATGGGGTTTAAGGTTTCCATTTCCTATTTATACTTGATCCATCCATCCTTAATTACAACCCTGCCACCCAACCTAATTTCACTCAACTTGTAATAAATATGTCTTGACTTTAAATTTAAAATCATAAAGGTTAATAAAAAGGGTGATAATCAAAATGGTTAAGAAAATCACCTGGCCGAAATTGTCGGGTGTTACAATATCTTCTGTAGGCACATCAACTGTTTCCAAGGAATCATCTACTTGAACATTGGCTGATTCAATGATAGTTCTAGTTCGTTTATTGTAGACCCGATAGGCGCGACTATTCGTTGCATATCCGAGAAAAATAGCTTCATCACTCTTAGAGTCTAATTTCCCTTTGTGTTCCCTGTCATTCAACACATGGCACGTACTACCGAAAGGATGAAAATAGTGAAGATTTGGAGTTTTACCTTTCCATATCTCATACGGTGTCATGGAAGTTGCTCCACAGAGATACACTCGGTTTATGGTATAGCATGCAGTGTTCATTGTCTCGACCCAGAATTTTTTAGGAACATTTTTCTCATGTAACATTACGCGGGACATTTCTGTAATAGTTCAATTTTTTGTTCAACAACTCCATTTTACTGAGGTGTCTTGGGTGCTGAGAACTCGTGAGATATTCCAAGGTGAGTACAAAAATTTGAGAATTCTGAGGTTTCAAATTCTCTCCTACGATCACTCTGGATGCGAATAATTCCCATGATGACACATTTTTTTTTCACGTTGGAGTCGAATACATAAGGATTTGAAGGTGTTGAATTTTTCTCTAAGGAACTCGACCCATGTAAATCGTGAAAAATCATCAACTGTAACATAAACATATCGTTTGCCTCCAATGCTTTCCAGAGGCATCTGTCCCATTAAGTCCATATGAAGCAATTCAAGAACATGATTTGTTGCTGATGCCAGTGACTTCGAGTGAGACACCTTTGTTTGTTTACCCATTTGACATGGTCTACACAGACGAGTTTCATCAAAATTTAGCCTGGGAATTCCTCGTACAATTCCCTTTGAAATAATCATTTTCAGCATCATATTATTAAAATGTCCTATTTTTTGATACCATAAAATAGAATCCTCCATGCTCGAACTATAACAAGTTGAAGATGATGAGATAAGATAACAATTATCTGCAGACCTTACCCCTTCTATGATGCAATTTTTGTTAAGATCCGAGACTGTGCACTTCTAATGAGTAAAATAAACATTTAAATTTTGATCACACAGCTGGCTAATACTTACCAAATTACATTTCAAACCATTTACCAGAAGAACATTCTCTAACTATGGTAATCCAGGAACATTTAGTGTAACACTCGGGAATTTTACTCAACTACGGGTTACCTTAGATTTAATTACGTTAGGAGAGCATAGCAATGATCCTAGAATCATCCTAAGTATGTGAGTTAGAAATAGGAGGTTGGAGAGAAAATATTAGAATAGGGTAAATGTTTGAGGTATTGTTGTTTTAATGAAAAGGAAAAAAAATGAGATAGAAATTTAGTGAAGAGAGTGGAGCCTTTCACATGAGAGATGAGTGAAGGTGAGGGGAGGGTTGATTTATAAATTACCCTAAGTGAGTGGTGAAAAGTGAATAATGCCAAAGTGGTGTTTTAAATGGTGAAAAATGAAGGAGTAAAAGACAAATATGTTGTCTTCCTCCTCTTCTCCCACTGAAAAACCAGCAGCCAAGGAGCTTTCCCTCCACGATTTTCCTTCATTTCTAGCAAGGTTTAAGGTAAGTTTTTAGTAGGTTTTGTGATTTATGCTTATCTTTAGTGAGTTTAGTATTTTCAGTGAGTTTTGGATGAGTTGTGGAAACCCTAATGGGAGATTCCAAAATTGCTTGTTCCTTGATGAGTTTTCTTGTTATTTTTAAGGATTAGACATTATATCAAGTGGAATAGGTTGATTAGATAGAAAGATTAGAAGTTTAGTCGATTTAGTTGAACACCTAGAAATTTGAGCAAAGTGTAACCGGTTCTGTTCTGTAGAATTTGATAGAGTTTGCTGGTTAGTTTTGTGAAATGGATTGAGGCACTGGATAGTAGATATGTAGAGGTTTACGGAATTTATTGGATCGTTCAAATCCAATGAAAAATTAGTAAGTTATGGCCGATTGAAAATTAGACAATGTAAAAGGGGAAATTTCGGGATTTTGAGTGAATGTTTTGAAGTTAATTTAGTTTGTCGATAAAGTTAGTGTAGATATCCTGTAGATCTGTTTGTATGATTTCTAAGTTAATTCTATGGATATGTTAGGTTAACGAGTGAGCAGTTGACATAACCAAAGCGAGCGAATACGTTATGGAGATCCAGGTAAGTAGTGGATGTTTGTATTTTTCCTTTAGGCCTACACCATTGAACGGTAGGTTTTAGTTGCTTGTTTGTTATTGTGTTGTTTTTGAACATTTGTGTTGACATGCATCATGGTTTTGAACTACAAAAAATGAGTTTTGAGTATGTTTACGAAATGTGAGTAAGAAATGTAAAAAGATAAGAAAAAATGTAATGTGGTCTCGAGTAGAGCCGCCTTGTCGAATAATGGTGCTGGTGTCTAGCACTTTGAGAGGGTCTCTATGAGAGATGCACTAGTGAAAATACGTAAGTTGTCGTGAGTAGGAACGCCTCGATGTTAATGTGCTAGTGAGAAAGCACTAGAGTGTTCTATGATCGATGTTGAGAGGAGATCGTGTATGGCCGTCTTGTGTGTGGACATTACATGTGCCTCTGATCTTGCTCTGCTGGGTCAAGGCGTGGCCGTCCTGAGTGGTGATAGGATGGGTGCTTGCTTGATACACATGGAAAATTGAAAGAGTTATAAAAAAAAATGAAACGGGAACAATATTGAGTGTAGAAATCGCATGTGCTACGGGTTGAGTTATACATTGTTTTTAAATTTATTATTCCCTACTTGCTAAGCATTAGGCTCATGTTTTGTATTCTATGGTGTAGGTGACGACGAGATATCAGGTGAGCTTTATGATCATGGCCAGGACTAGGATTGCAGTTGGAGACGCATTTTGTATGCCGGTGCGGGCAATGTTTATGGGGCGCCTTGACCATGGCTTGAGGTGTGATGTATTGGTTGATCTTTTGAAAAGAAATTTGGGTTGTATATGAGTTAGGATACTTAGAACTATTTTGATGTGTGAAATTGTCTTTTGTTGTATAAAATGGTTTTTTTTATAGATTTTAGTTTTAAACAATTAAACGTTATTTTTGCTCAAATTTTAAAAATAAACGTTGTTCGTTTTCATGAATTTTACGCATTCGCTTACATTTTCGAGTCGTGTTTTCAAGGATTTAACGTGTTGAGGGATTGAAAATATTGGGAGATGGTTAGGGTAAATTTTATAGGGGAAAGGTAGGGTGAAAAGTGAAGAAAAATGGAGAAAAGGGAAAAAGAGGAGAATGAGGCATGGAAGGCAGCGCTGGAGGCGCGTAGGTGGCGCTAGGCGCGCGTAGCAGGCACTGGAATGCGCTGCTGAGGCATGCAGCGCCCAGCCGATCGATCGGCGAATGTTCTGTAAATTTTGGCGATCGGGCAGAGAGTATGTCGATCGATCAGCTCCCTGCGCCGATCGATCGCCTCTCTTGCGCATGCCTGTGCTGGCGATATCTGTGCGCGGTGCGCGCAGCGCCAGCGAGCGGTGTGCACAGCGGCTGCGCGCAGTGCGCACGCTGTCTGGGCGACGCATGCGCCAAGCACGCGCACGGCACCCCTAGCGGCTCAAAATTATTATTATTTTTTTTAAATTTTGATTTTTAAATACGTGTTAACCCGATCTTTTCTGACGTCTTTTGTACGTATTTTACTAACATTTTTCATATATTTTCAAGTGTTTGAGAAACCCGAAAACCGAATCAAAGTTTTATCGAAAAATGATTTAATCATTGTTTAATGCTTTGAAGATTAGAGTCTTGTGGCATCCCGATTTCTGAAGTGGACCAGTGAATTAGTTAACCGAGTTAGGGAAAAACTTGGGGTCACTACATTCAGTGTACCTGCGCTTATGACACTGGCTTTGACACCATAACTGAAAGTTACTTTTCCCATACGATTAGATATGATGTTCTTCAGAAACTTCTTTTCACCAGTCATGTGCTTAGAGCATCTACTGTCAAAGTAGCACACATCTGTTGTACTAGCTTTAGAGAGGTATGAGTGAGATTACACTTCAACGTGGATTTCTTCACCCATTTTTGTTGTGGCAGTCTGCAAACAAATGAATTTTTAGTAGTACTTTGTCTTAAATCAGCTAGATAGGTAAAACATCTAGGTCGAATATGACTTCTACGATTGCAGTAATGACAAACTGAATTAAATTTGTTACTGTTTCTGATGAGTGTGGAAATAGACTTTGACTTCTTCGTGATTCTTGCATCATTTGTTTCAATTTGTTTTCCTTTGTAATCAGAATTCTTGATTTGCATCGTTTGAGATACTATACTTTTCTTTTGCTCATAGGACACTGTAGGAGACATCATGAGCTTCCCTTTACTTCCAGGTTGAGAAAATACTATCTGTGCTACTGAATTTTTTCCTCTGAACCCTAATCCAGAGCGATCACAGCTAGGTTTGTCAATACTTAAGATATCATCCAGTTTAGTCGATCCTGTATTTAACATTTTAATATTTTTCTTTAAGTGATTAAGCTCGTTGAACAGTTCTGTCTCTTTTTCTTGACTCGTTCTTAATTCGGCATCTAGTTCAAAGACCGATTTTTCTAGGTTGATCTTCTCCTTTTTTAAATCTCCATTCTGAATACGAAGATGCTAATTTATTTTGACAAGTTCAGTCCATTTCTCATGAAGATATTGGTATTCTGCAATGAGGTCTTCTTTGGTAACTTTATCTTTAATTTCATCACTACACTCTGATATATCATCCGTGACCTCATGTGTAACACCGCCATTTTTCATAGATTCAGCTTTACCAACAAATGCAACATGATTGTTTGGAAATTCATCTTCTTTCTCCGATTCATCATCACTCCAAGTAGTGTTGAGAGAGCTTTTCTTTTCCTTCGAAGTGTTAGCGCATTCAGCTTGTATGTGCCCAAAACCATCACATTCTCTACATTGAATTCCTCTGTTCTTGGCAAGATGATCTGAAGCGTGATTGTCTTCCCTATACCTCTTATTGCTTGAAGGACCCGGTTTTGTACTACTGACATTGGGTCAGACACCGCGATTATTTCTCCTGAACTTTTTCATAACACGGCTAAAATTCTTTGATAGTAGTGCAAGAGACTCTTCAAGATCATCTTCATCATGAACATTCAAGTCTTGTGTGTCAGTTTTTAGTGCTACACCTTTGAACTTCTTGGTTTTGGCATCAATCCCAAGATTCATTTCAAAGGTTCTAAGTGAGTTCTTCTAGTTTTATTTTGGAGACATCTTTAGTTTCTTCAATTGCAGTAACTTTATAGGCAAAGCGTTGTGGAAGAGATCGTAAAGTCTTTCGTACCAACCATTCTTCAGAGAAAGTTTCACCAAATGCAAATGCCTCATTGGCTATATCACATAGTTTGACATGGAATTCGACAATGCTTTCTTCTTCATGCATTTTTAAATTTTCAAACCTTGTAGTGAGCATTTGCATCTTTGATAGCTTCACCGCCGATGTTCCTTCATAAGTAGTTTGGAGTATCTCCCATGCTCTTTTAGCTGACTCACACATTGAAATAAGCCTGAACTGAGTAGGGTCAACACCATTAAAAATAGTGTTAAGTGGCTTTGAATTACTGTTTGCCAGTGTATCTTCAGTGACCGACCAATCTTCTTCTGATTTAAGAGATATGACACCTTCTTCGTCAGTAGTTGTGGGAGGATTCCATCCTGTTAAAATAGATCTTCAAGACTTCTCATCGATAGCCTTGATGAATGCTTTAATCCTGGCCTTCCAGTAAGCATAGTTACTTTCATCCAATAGTGGCGGACGCATAGTTGAACCTCCTTACTTCATAGAGTCCATTGTATCAAGATCAAATCCCATAGATCTCACTTAAGAAACAGAAGCGAATCGCTCTGATACCAATTGAAATATCAAGGTTAGTTAGTTGATGTCCTAGTGTCAGTGGAACACTTTGTGAGACACCATTTAATTATCGTGATAATGGACAATAATAAAGAGCATAAAATAATGAGACATGAGGTGGGTAATGCAGTTCGTCTGCGGGGCCACGCCCAGAATTATAAGTTAATTCACGAGTGCTCAAAGTTACAAGACAGTCAGACTTAAACAATTAAAGACTCCCTCTTATTTTTGTCGCCGCCTCTCACTAACTTCCTCAGTGAAATGTTTTTGCGAGCTCCCCTCGACTTGTAATCGATCCCTCCCAGAATTTGAATGCAACAAGATCCCCTTGTTGATGGCGACTCCTCCCGGAATCTAAAGATGACAAGCTCCCCTTGTCGATGATGACACCTCCCAGAATCCGTGTATGGCAAGATCCCCTTGCCCACGATCAGAACTCCTCTCGAGTTCCAAGCAGTCTCCTCCCGAGACTGAGCTTCAATGAAAGAAACTGAATTGCACCTTGGGCACCGTCGATGACACTCATTGTTGTCTACAGTTGCATCAAACCAACACACTCTGAAGATAATTAGATCAGCTCACAAACAGAGTGCGTACAACTTCTAATCAATGATTGAAGAATCGAATGATAAATAGAACAACTACGGCGTCCACAAGAAAACCCGAGATCACTATATTTGTTCCGCCGCATCTTTCTATTAAAAAGATTGTTTTTATATGATTTGTAATTACCTTACATGAGGAGTAATTCAAATGCCATATTTAAAAAGATTCACATGAAGAAAGGAAACAGAGATTCTCCTGTTTGCGCGTTTGACATCGTGCGTACTATTTTAGGAAGGAATCATCCAATCACCCAAGACGAATCCAAACACTTAAGGAATATAGTCTTCGTTTGATGTGATTCCTTATATCGCAGAGATCACATACTATGAATCCCGAGAATTAATCTTCATAGATTTAAATCATACAATATTATTAACTATTTAATCATAGTATGAACATCTCATTTTGTACAAGAACATGATTAAAAATAATGTTTTAGAAAATGATGCAATGTTGGACAGTGGATGTACAAGTTCAAATAAAAATCATAAGTCTTGGTAACTGATTATATTATCAAAATTAGCACCAATTAGAATTTTGATATTTCTATAGGTCTTAACTTCGAGGGTGAGGAAAATGACCTAAGAAACAAATGGGCAAAAACCCATTTTGGCCTAAAAGCCCATCAGCAGTGACCTCAACATTGTCATGCTCAAATCTCGTCATTAAGGTTTTACATTCTTCTTAACACGTGGCAGAATATAGGAATCAGTAACAATCTATTCACAATCATCTGACCACTAGATGGCATTGCAGCTCTTATATTGTAATGGATAAAGATATATTCCACTATGTTATCAAATAAAACCAAAAATTTTAAGAATATATGACTCAAGGTATTAACCAGACCATTAGCTTACAGATGGTATTCCAAAACGTAATTATGATCCTCCACATATTCCATTGAACTCCTATATATGAGATTTAAATTATGCTACGATAAGAAATATTTCCCTCTTTATAACACGTGAAGCCTTTAATTTTATGAACTACAAATAACTTTGTCATAAACTCAGTCAAAAAATTATTATCGATAGCACGACTCCAGGATGACGTACTTTTGCTCATCAAACTATAATTGTTTCAATGTACATACAATAATTCTACCTGATTGCACTGTCAAACCTCCATGTCTAACATTTGACTTATCAATACAAATACACACAAGAAAATATTAGCATACACTAACAAATCAATGCAACAATCAATTCATGTCTCAGCACTTCAAATATGGACTCAACATTTCATCCCAACTTAACATCCTTTCTTATAAGTGTCAACCAAAAAACAATAGAGAAATTTTCTCTATGAAGCAATAGCAATATCTAGTTAGTCTAAGAAACTCTGAATCTTAGTATAATTCATTAGCGACTTCCAATTTAACATAGTTACAATCTTAGCTAGATCTAACATGACACAATCTCGAAAATAAACATGTTCAAGAAACTTCATCTTTGTCACTTAAAAATTGTATTTCTCTCTTAACATAGAACTGATGACTTGATAATGTTTATAATAAAATTGTCATCTGTTTCATATGCTCAGCATGAGTGTTAAAATAAATAAATAAATTACTAATAAGGACCACAACGAACTAATTTAACAAGGTCTTACTCAATTAGTCAAATTCATAAATACAATTGGGCGTTGGTAAGTCCAAATGGGAGAACTATACGAATCAAAATGCTCATAACATGTCCAAAAAGTTTTCCTAAGATTTTATAACTAATGTAAACCTTAAATCTAGCATGGGTAAATACCTCGATCCACGTAACGAATTATACAGTTAATCAATTCTCGAAATAGATACTCATTCTTGAACATTAGAGGTGGGCAAAACCAGCCTGGAATTGCAAAACCAGACCGGACCGGCGGTCTAGGTCGGTTCTTGGCCGGTTCTGCCTGCCATGGAATCGGTCCCGTTTCATGAATTGGGGAACCCATACCGGGACCAAGAATTCCCACTGGAGAATTGACCCATGGGTCGACCCGATGGGTTATCCGACCCCTTGGGTCGAATAACTCAATTTTTTAAAAAAAAAACTAAAACCAGCCTCACTCCTCAGCTTGTCCAAGAAGAGGTTGTTCGTCAATTGCAATAACTCTAACTTCTCTATGTCTAGCACTGTCTCCTCCTTCACCTCTCTCGCACTACACTCCTCAAACGTCTCCCCTGCATAGTTACATTTCTTCTTTCACATCCATTTTCATTTTCATTTTCAAGACAAACCCTAGACTATACAAATGAACATAGAAAAGATGGGGAGAACCGAACTCGAGGTGACCGCCGGGAAGAGCGAAGGTAGTGTCACCGATGGATGACAGTCGGCGACCTAATAGAACGGAGGTGCCCTTAAGAACGAAGACCACCACGGCCACTCTCAGAATCAGACGCGGCCCTCCCTCGTTTTCCATTTCCTGCCTCTTGTCTCTCTGTACCTTTTTCTATCGCTTCTATTTGCGATGGTTTTGCAGGTTGAAGATCGGATTTCATCGATTGGATTAAATTTTTTTTTTAAATTAAAAAAAAAATTGGTGGGATTCCGGTTCTGAACATAAAAATTCCAAACTATCCAGGTCGGTCCGGTTCCGGTCCAGTTCCAAGCTGGAACCGGACCGGTCCGGACCATGCCCACCCCTATTAAACATCACTTAGTTTAACTTCTAGTAATAAAATTAAACAGAAACAAACTATTTTCTATGAAGCAATAGCAATATCTAGTTAGCCTAAGAAACTCTGAATCTCAATAGAATTCATTGGTGACTTGCAAACTAAATTAGTTATAATCTTAGCTAGATCCAATAAGATACAACCTCGAGAATAAACATGTTCAAGAAACTTCATCTTTGTCACCTACAAGTTGTATTTCTCTCTTAGCATACAAGTGATGACCTTCTAATGTCTATAACGAAATTCTCATCTACTTTATATGTTCAACATGAGTTTTAAAATAAACAGATAAATCATTAACAAGAACCCCAAGAATCTAATTTAACAAGGTTTTAGACTCAGTTAGTCAAATCCATAAAAAACAATTGGGCGTTGGTTAGTCCAAATGAGAGAACCATACAAATCAAAATGACCATAACATGTCCAAAATGATTTCCTAAGATCTTCTAACTAACAATAGCCAAACCTTAAATCAATCATGAGTAAATACCTCGATCCACTAAACGGATTAAATAGATACCTATTATTGGGCATCACTTATTTTAACTTTTACTAATTAATTTAAACAAGAACAAACCATTATGCATCCTAACAAGTAAAAATAATACTTGTGTTCCACTTAATGAAAAATTTTCACAAACAACACCGCTACAAAATAAAGCAAACAGCTCTATGATCAACTCCCTCAACTTAACTAAAGCAGACATGTACAGACCAATAGTAACAGAAGTCGTGCTGAGAACTAACTCAACGTAAATAGCAAAATCACGATGGACTGCCAAACCTTGCACATCCTAAAAAAACAAACATGTCAAGATACTCAATCTCAACTGAAAAAGACTAGATCGTGCTTGATTGTCACACAGTCATTGCTAACAACAAAATTACTCTCATAATTCTCTAACGTCCCATGTCAACCCAAAGTAACCCACAATGTAAAGTTAATTATAATTTCTCTTAAATCATTGAGGCACACAAGAACTTGTCTGCTAACTAACTAAAGAGTCACACTCTTTGTATAACAATCAATTTTACCTTTAGAATCAATCAACTAGTTCATATAGAAAATAACATCAAATTGATCCATGTGATATGAGTTATAAGCAACTATTGTCTGATAACAATGTCAATTGTAGATCGCCAAACATGAAACATCTCACTATCAACATACAATAGGTATCCAACATAAAATTGAGGTTAAATTTTCCAACCACTACCCTTAAAAGAAATGCCACAATGCGGAACAAAAGAATGTCTTGTTTTAATGTCTAACAACACGTAACCTATAAAATAAAGGGTAAATTCCAAAAAAAAATCTTGAATTATGGGTATTTCTCGAAAAAATCCTCAAACTAAAAGTCTTCGCAGTCAAAATCTCGAAGTTTTTAAAAACTATCAAAATGAACCTCGGCGGAGGGCCGATTTAAAAATTTGGCCCCCCGAATCTAAAAAACGGGGGGCCGCATAAACATTTGCGGGGCCGCATACCCCTCACATAAAAATTTGTGGGGCAACACTGAAAATCGCGAGGGGCCGCATACCCCCCCCCCCCCCCCCCCCCCCCAACATAAAAATTCGGGGGGCCACACTAAAAATAGTGGGGTCGATTTTAAAATAAATAAAAAAAATACTAAATCATATTCAATTCACTTAAAATTTTACCACATGTTTATCATATTATGGGAAGATTATATAAAAAGTTTCGTGATTTTTTAAACCTTTGATGATTTAATATAATGTAACACCCGGTTTTTTAGAACTAAGTCTTATTTCTTCTTAAAAAAAAAATTAATGACACACACTTTAAATGGTGATAGTAAATGTAGAGTTATTGAGTGACTATGCAAGGGTATAAGGGTAACTTGAAATTTAAAAGTGGATAACCTATTAAAGGGAAGAGATTTAGTGATAAATGCACTATAGCCGCCACTGTTTCACCTTTACTCCTTTTAGTTTTTGACTCAAGCTCAGTAGAGCTCTCGGCGACTCTCCCACCCGATATCCCTTTCAACCTGGTAATTTTTCCTCATTTCTCTCGAGTTTAAGCAGTTAGACAGCTGAGGGAGTAAAATGTGGGGATTTCGCGGATGTTGTGAATGAGAGTAGATTCGGGTTTAGTATAAAATTTGGGGATGCTCAATGAATAGAACTTCTAACTGTCCAATTAGGTTTTCTGAATGCTTTAGAATGAGGATTTGTAAGGATTGGCTTAATGCTCTGTTTATGGTTCTAGGTGAGCAATTTCGAAGCAACTCCTAACCGAGTGTTCACCAGGAATCCAGGTAAGTGAAGTACTGTGTGTGCTTCGGGCCTACATCACAAAACAGTAGGGTTATTCATGTTGAGTGTTTTCTTTATGTCATACATCATGTTTTTGAAGAAACACGAAAATGAATTTACATGGAATGAATGGCAAGGCATGAACAGAACGTGTTATCATAGCTATTAAGGAAACTAATCTGCCCCTTAATTGATGTAGTGTATTTATAACATTGGGAGATTGATCCCACTCCCAAGGGAACTGAGGGATCAAATTAGCTGTTAAAAGAACTAATCCGCCCCTTAATTGATGTAGTGGATTTATAACATTGGGAGATTGATCCCACTCCCAAGGGAACTGAGGGATCAGATTAGCTATTAAGGGAATCCATCCGTCCCTTAATCGAGTAGAGGATGTATAACATTGGAAGGATTGATCCCACTCCCAAGGGAACCGATGGATCAGACCAGTTATGAATGAATGCGAATGCAACTGAGATGAGAAAGTAGAAATTTGCATGTTTAGGAACTTTATGTTTCAGCGTTTCAGCATCTCATTTTCTTACTGCTTTACTTACTTAGCATTAGGCTAATAGATGAGTTTTGTGATGTAGGTGTTGAGGATACTGCAGGTGATTCCCTTGTGTGCACAGATGATTAGATGAGGTTGGAGGAGTACATTCATGCTTCGGTCTGGTAAACTGCTGAGGCGGGTTAACTGGTGTCAGTAGTATGAAGGTTTAGTTGACAATGTTTTAATTTAAGTGTGTTGAATTTTCATGACCGTAGTGGTTCAATGTTTTGAATACCCTTTTTTTTTTAGATTTACTGATAATAGTATTCTGTTGGAATTTTACGTTGGTATTCACTGGATTTTAGTAATGCAATAGTTTGAATTGTTTCTGAATGGTTTCAGTGAAGTGAGTAAATTCCTTTCCATATGTTGAGTTGTTATTTTGTCCTCTATCAGTAGATGATGTCTATCGGTAGATGTTGAGTTATGGTTATGTTGTCTATCGGAAGATGTCTTCAGTAAAGCCATCAGATGATGTCTCAGAAAAGTCATCGGTACATGAAATAAAATTCTATCGGAAGATGTAGATTTTACACTATCGGTATAAGTGGGTATTATGCTTTGTCGTTTAGTGATCGGTGTATGCAGTTTATTCTATCGGAAGAAGGGAATGAGAGATTTTTGTCGTTTGCCGTCGGTAGATGTGAGTCGTAAAACTTGTCGTTTTGCGATCGGTTGATGTTGGATAATTGATTTATCCGGCTGACGTCATCGGTAGATGCAGTCCACCGAGTGATGTCTTTTGTTTCCAACTCTTCTGGTTGACGTCATCGGTAGAAGCCTTCTATTTTCTGTTTCTGCTTCTTTCGTTTGACTTATTTCATCGGCAGATGCGTTTGACTTCTGCAACTTCTCAAGTATTCCACGGTTTAAACATTTATTTCCTAATTGATGATTGTTTCTTAGCATTTCAAACAATGTTTCGCAGTTTTGTTTAAACCTCATTGTCGCTCAAATGATTTCCGCTGCAAAATTTTAGTTGTATTGAGATTTTAGCAAATGTCAAATCTTGAATGTTGAGAGAAGTTTTAAAATATGGTTGAAATTTCTTAGTCGTGTACGGGCTTTTGTGTGACGAACCGGGTTCAGATAACTCGGGGCATTACATATAATTTTTTTATAAAATAATATAGTTAAAATTATAATATATCGCACAAGTGTTATAAAATTACGAAAAGTTTTACATTATCTTCTCATGATATAATGAACATGTGATAAAAATTTCAAGTAAATTGAATATAATTTGGTATTTTGTTTAAAATTAAATCCTCATTTCTTCTTCAAACTCCAATTTGAGGCCTTAAACGATAGATTGTGGGCTTCAATTCATTAAAATTTTTATCACATGTTTATTAGATTATGGGAAGATTATGTAACAAGTTTCGTGATTTTATAACACTTGTGCGATTTAATATAATTTGTTTATAAAATAATGTAGTTAAAATTATAATATATCGCACAAGTGTTATAAAATTACAAACATTTTTACATTATCTTTTCATGATATAATGAACATGTGGTAAAAATTTCAAGTGAATTAAATATGATTTAGTATTTTTTATATTAATTTATAAAAAAAATTAAAAAAATATTTGAAATTGCGGGGGGCCGCAAATTTTATGCGGGGGGCCGCGCAGCACAAATGCGGGAGGCCGCAATTTTAATTCGGCCCCCACCAGGGTCTTTTTTGATAGTTTTTAATAGTTCAAGGTTTTGACTGCGATGACTTTTAATTTAAGGATTTTTTCAAGAAATATCCATACTTCAGGGTTTTTTTTGGAATTTATCCTAAAATAAAAAGATGTACTATCAACATTGCCTTGTCTAATCGAATCACAAGAGTTAAAACCACCAACTACATAAGTGTGTTAAAAAAAACTTTTGTTATCTTTTTCTAATCATCTTACTCTTACTAAATTTCTTTTTATCAGTTCTTCCTTACTCTCAACAGTGCTTATAAAAAACAAATAGTCTCAACATACAAAATAGTAATCAAATCATCAAGAATATAATTAAACTTCATATGCATCAGCCTAATGCAGATCTTAGAACATAAGTGATTTTCTAAATTCATCATTTTTATTAGTTGTGACCAACAATCTCAATATATTACACCAATTTCATAAACATGATGTGGTATTCAAAATTTATGAATTCCTTATAGACCAAGTTCTGTTACGCATTGATCATTTTCCATCTATGCAACATTTTATTATGAGAATATGGTGGAAGTATGGTGGAAGTTATTGAGAGTTTTAAGGAAAACTATTGCAATGTTGTTCCCCGTAAAAAGATTACTTTTATCACAATTTAGAGCAGGAGAGTCTTATTGAGCTAGAATATTATGCTAATTTTATTGACAGTACCATTTCATTCTTTGATACTAATGTTCATGTCTATTTTGATACGAATGCAATGCAATCATTTGTTTACGTATCATCTGCTCACATTATGGGTGTAATAGTAGAAAAATAGAAAATCCTCTGATTTTGATACCATAATGAAATTAATTTACTGGTGCAGTTTATTGTTCTCATTATTAGTGAATACCAACTTTTGATTGATCTTATAGTGATTCCTTTGTATCAGTTTGATGTGATCCTAGGTATGAATTTGTTGAGCCACTATAATAAGTCTAGGTGCATCCATTGATCCCATTTTAAGAATCTATTTGGGCGATCAAAGGAAATTAGAGCTTTACGGGAGAGTTTTTTGCTATTAGCAGCAACCTTGATGCGGTCATATATGATTATGAGTTGTTGATAGTTTGTGATTATTTCGATGTTTTTCCTTATGATCTGTTTGGATTACTACTAGACTGTGAGACTGAGTTTCCATCAATTTAGTGCCCCACATTGCTCTAATTTCATTTGATCTGTAACGCATGACTCCTGCTAAATTAAGTGAGTTAAGGATTCAATTGGATGACTTGTTGCAAAAAGGATCTGCTCAAAATAGTATCCCGTCTTGATGTGCACCATTAATATTAGGAAAGAAGCAAGATGGTTTGCTTTGTTTGTGTATTGACTATCAAAAATTGAAACACATTACAGTTAAGAATAAATATCAACAACTAATGACTTGTTTGATCAGTTAGGAGGATCTATGTATTTTTCTAAAATTTATTTGAGATCTTGATACAACTAGTTGAAGATTCACGAGAAGACATTCCTAAGACGACCTTTTGGACTCGATATGAACACTTCGAATTTTTGGTGCTTCCGCTTGGACTGACTAACATGCCAACAACATTTATAGTCATAATGAATCAAGTCTTTCAGCCTTATCTTGACAAGTTTGTGGTGATATTTATCATAATTATTTTAATATGTTCAAAGACTCATGATGAGCATATAAAGCATTTGCGAATTATTTTCTAGACATTGCGTGATCAATAGTTGTATGTAAAGTGGGGAAATTGCAATATTTGGATCACTGAGGCCAAAGTTTTGGGTCATATTGTTTCTCAAAATAGCATATTAGTGAATTCTGAGGCTAAGATTGGAAGCCACCCAATAACATCTTTGAGGTACACAATTTTATTGGTCTAATTATGTTAGTTTGCCGAGAATGTTTCTTCTGTTGCTATGTCGTTAACTCAATTGTCTAGAAAAAATGCAACTATCATCGCGTGCACCACACGCATCGCGCCATGGCTCGGTTTGTTCTAAGTCACAGCATAGCACGCTGATGGTACCATAATGCTATAATTTTTGGCCTTGTTGAGCGTAATTTTTGGTTTTTTCTTGGATACCCTTTTGGGCCAAAAGTTTGTCACGCCTTAGCAAATTTGGGGTCCTTTTGTTGTTTCTTTTTGTTTAGATTCTCATTCATTGTTATGGACCCATCGATTATTTCTTATGTTTTATATGATATACTGACATCATTTTGTTTTAGGTCCAAGAGAATTTATTGATTTTAAGTCTTATCCCATGAGTATTGCATCTGTTAGTAAGAAGGGCAACCGTCATCAAGATAGAGTTTTTTTTTTTTTTTTTCTATATCGTATATACATTATAGTTTTCAAAACCCTTACTTTGTGAGATATCAAATATAAATTTGTCATATTCTATTAAACAAGTGTTTTTATAATATATGTATGCCAGTTTTACAAGTTTATTTTTCACATGCACGATATTTTATTTCTATTCACATATGTGTACCACATACCTCCAGTTGCTTAGGACCATGATTTGGGCCCTTTGCTTGCTATACGTCTTATGTTGTCTGAATATATTTTGTTTGTACAAATTACATGGTATTGGTACAACGATGGCGTATCCTTGGGTTTGAATCTCTAAACTCGACCAACATATTTATTTATTTCATTTTGTTACAAGGCATGGTCTAGGGACAATCATTATTATTTCTCTTACGTGTCTAGCGGGCATTCGATGTGCGAAGGTCCATGAGTGACCTTGCTTTTAATGGAGCTATTTTCGAAGGAAAACTGTGGAGGCATTATTTCACATATGGCTACCTGTGTATTTAGCAATGTTTTTGAAACATGCTTCATCGATAATTTGTGGAGCATGTTTGTAAAACCATAAAATTTATTTATTTATTAAATTTACAATAGTATCTATAATTTTATAAGTTAAGCGTGTCACGACCTCAGAATGGGTCGAAGAAAAATTGTTCGGTTGGGTGACTCGATTCACATGGAGGGAACCCGATCACCCACTCCAAGACTAGGTTTGCAGCGATAATCTTTTAAATAAATACAAAGCCAATCTCAAATAGTAAAATCTCAAATATATAGTTCAATACAATAAAATAATTAACATAATTCAATTGTTTGAGAAAGTAAATGGTTCAAATCCAACAATTAAGTTTACAAATCCAAATTAAACATTTAAGTTCTTACCAATGAAACAAACAAGATTCTAATAGAAAATAAATAACTTAAAACCACTATCAAATCTTAACCGAAGCTAACCGCTTTTCTGTTTACCTACATTAAGAGAGATCATTGGAGTGAGTGACTAACTCAGTAAAAATGTTAAACCTTATGCATCTTGATTTAAAAATGAGTTCTTATCTTCACTTCAAAACGTGATTTCATTACAAAACTATGCATGAATTTACAAAACTATTAAGAGAAACATCTTTCTTTTATCAAAACCGGCTCCATGAGCTCTTAGTGAGATAGTTATATGATATGTCACGTACATAGAGAGCTATAAATCGAAAATAACCCTCATTGTTTTCCACGTAAAATATTCTCAATGAAAAAGAAGGGTCATGCAAGGACCCTTCTGACACACTATCATAGAAAAACAATGATCCAAAGAACCAACAACGTCTCATGAGGCCGAAGGAAAATGTTATAAAGATCCGAAGATCCAGCTCGTCACCCGAGTGACTGAAGACTGACAATGGAGCCACGACATCTGTAATGCCCCAAGTTTTCTGAACCCGGTTCGCTACGCAAAATGCTCAACCGAACTATGACATTTTGAGAAAATTTTAAAATTTCATTCAACGATCAAAATTTGACCATTTAAACGTTAAAACTTGTAGCGGAAAACTATTTCTATAAAACAACATTTATTAAATGATTAAAATATTATAGACAGTTGGTTGAAAGAAGACAAAGGGAAAACAGAACACATCTACCACTCACATCCACCGATCACAAACGACAAGATCTACTACTCACATCTACCGCTCGCATCCACGGATCACAAAACGACCAAATCTATTACTCATACCTACTTGACTCTATCACTCAACATCTACCGGTGAACAGTACACTCAACGTCCACCGATAGACAACATCCACCGATAGACAACATCTACCGGTGAACAGTAACACTCAACATCCACCGATAGACAACATCCACTGGTGAACAGTAACACTCAACATCCACCGGTGAACAGTAACACTCAACATCCACCGATAGACAACATCCACCGGTGAACAGTAATACTCTAAACAAACGGACAGCTCTGCCTACTAAAAGAACTTATAAATTTTAACAGCAGCTATTCAAAACAACATAGATCCACAACTTTATAAATCCAGAATAATAATCTACAACTAAACCAAATCATGTTTTCATAATTAGGATAATCCCAAAACATGTCAAAACATTAAAACTAATCCACAACTTTATAAATCAAGAATAACAATCTACAACTAAACCAAATCATGTTTTCATAGTCAGGATAATCCGAAAACATGTCAAAACATTAAAACTACTACTGTCATTAAAATCTTAGCACATTTCAACAACACACTTGTTCACTAAGACTTCACATACTGACATTTGTTAAACCGCCTCATCAGTGCACCAAACCGTGGCATAGATGTGCTCCATCAACATCGCCTATTCTTCTATAAACTCAGAAAATTCACTTGCTGGAAACTCAGCACTTACATCACAAAACTCATCTATTAGCCTAATGCTAAATAAGTAGAGCAAATATGAATGAAATACTGAATTCATAAATCCTAATTATGTAGTTTCTATTTTCACATCTCAGTTGTATTAATGTTAGTTTCCCTGTTGATCCCCCTGTTCGATGGGAAGTTGATCAATTTTCCCAAAGTACTTTCCTTGTTGACCCCCCTGTTCGATGGGAAGCAGAACAATTTTCCCAAAGTATTTTCCCTGTTGACCCCCCTGTTCGATGGGAAGCGGATCAATTTTCCCAAAGTATTTTCCCTGTTGATCCCCCTGTTCGATGGGAAGCGGATCAATTTTCCCAAAGTATGTGTCCACAGTCTCATTAAGGGGAGGATTAATTTCCATAATAGTTAATCTGATTCAATCTGCTCATGCCTTGCCATGCCACTATATGTGTAAATTCATTTTTGTTCTCATTCAATAAAACATGATGCATAACATACTAAAAAAAAATATTTATAAACACACATAAACCTTACTGTTTTGTGATGTAGGCCCGAAGGCACACACGTACTCTATTTACCTGGTCTCCTGTAAAACTTTGGTGGAAGGCTACTCCGGGAGCTTACTCGAACCTAAGCTGAAGAAGAATCAGGTAGGAAAATCGCCGAGAGAAGGTCTGTTGAGCAAGCTGAATACCAAATGAGGAAATGAGATAGTGGCGGCTAAAACTCTTAGCTAACCGTTTTTATACACTAATCTTTGCAAATTATGCATTTACCCTTGACTAACCAACTTTAACCTAATTGAGTAACCAATCAAATTCACTTAGTTCCATAAAATAAAAGTCACAAAAATGTAGCTATTAAGAATATCAAGTTAGAAAATTACCGATTGCTACAATCTACCCTCTTTAAAAAAAATTTGTCCTCAAAATTCAGTGCTGAAACAGCTCAGGATAACGGTTCTTCATGTCCTGCTGGCTTTCCCAAATTGCCTCCTCTACATTCTGATTACGCCATAATACCTTCACTAGCTGAACTTCTTTGTTACGCAGCACTTTTGTTGCATAGTCAAAGATTTTCACTTGTTTCTCTTCATAGGTAAGGGTAGGATGAATTTCAACGTTCTGCTATTCCACAACCTGAGTTGGATTCCGCATACACTTCTTCAGCATAGAAACATGGAACATATTGTGAATCCCCTCCATAAAGACTGGTAACTGTAACTGATATGCTGTCTTCCCAATCCTCTTCAAGATTGCGAAAGGTCCGATGTATCTAGGATTTAACTTGCCCCTCTTCCCAAATCTGATAACTCCTTTGAATGATGAAACTCTAAGAAAAACTTCATCACCAACTTCAAACTCTAATTCTCTATGTCTTCTATCGGCATAACTTTTCTGTCGACTTTGAGCTGTCAAAATCCGTTGTCGGATAAGAGCAATCTTCTCAACTATTTGTTGCACAATGTCAGGACCGATTATTCGTGCTTCTCCAACTTCATCCCAGTACAATGGAGATCTGCACTTTCGTCCATATAATGCCTCGTAAGGTGCCATTCCAATTGTTGCCTGAAAACTATTGTTATAAGAGAATTCCACCAATGATAAATACTTACCCCAAGAACCCTGGAATTCTAATACGCATGCACGAAACATATCCTCCAATATTTGAATAGTCCTCTCGGATTGTCCATCTATTTTAGGGTGAGAAGTTGTACTAAAGTTAAGCTGTGTACCCATAGCTTTATGTAAACTCTTCCAAAACTTATATGTAAATCTAGAATCTTGATTTGAAACTATAGTGATTGTGTAACACCCGACAATGTTCGGCCAGGTATTTTCTTAACAGCTTTAACTGTCACCTCCACCATTAACCTTTACAATTTTGAATTTAAATGCCAAAGCTTAATTGATTTTATTTGTGTGATGGCAGAATTGTAAATAAGATGGATTTCAATCGATATAAATAGAAAATGGAAATCCTTAAACCTCACTAAAACCCCACTGTAACTGACACTTTCCTTCTGCAATTTCTCAACCTCCAGAGCTCTCCTTCTCTTTGCCAGCGACTCCTTCGTCGGTGACTGATTCTTCAGTCTCCACCCCGACAATCCACGCTCTAGGTAAGGCTTAGACAATGTAGCTGCTGGTTAGTTACTTAGAGCTCTGTTTTCAGCTAGAACTTGAAGTTTCGGATTCTTCAATGGCAGAGTTATTGTAGTAACATTTATAATCTGTGTTTAGTAATGGCATTTTCGATTCGATTCTGGATATTAAGATAACCGACTGTGTTTAGTTTCTAGGTTCAATCTGGGCATTTTAAGTTCTGGAAACTTTGATCTACGCACATAAGGTGCTCGACTAAAGAACTTAAAAGTACATGTACGTTAGATTCTAGGATGACTTTTGGTTAGAACTTTTAGGATTTTGTTTTAACTCTGTAATGTGAAATGTTTTAGGTGAAGAAAAATCTGAGTTTAAGTGCTCAAGTTGCTAAGGGAAACCAGGTAAGTGAGTGAGTAAGATTCTCGGCCATTAAGGCCCTACATCACAAGGGTACTAGGTAGATGATGTCTATAATGTTTAAAGGTTATCTGTGCTATTGTCTGTTTGGTTATGATACTCGAGTTGATAGTATGATCTTTTGATGAATCAATGAGCTGTCCTTTTAGTCTGATGAAATGAGAGTACTCATACTCATGCTTCACGATTGTTTTCCTTTTCAAGCATATGAAATGTTTTAAGTGCATGTTTTCCTTCATGATCAAGATATGAACATGAAACTTATGTAACAAGGATTAAGAGAGGGTTGGGGGCGGTTTAGCGTATGTCACTGTCCAAAAGGAGGACCATGAATACGGCCCGCAAGGGACTATGTACACTTTCACTGTCAACCCCCTTTTCGGCACAAATCCTCCCTTAATCCACATGATGTAAATGATGAGCAAGAACGTGATGTAAACGATGAACAATAACATGAACAAGAATGTAATGAGAAATGATTATGTAAATGTGTTCTTTTCAACTATGCATGCACGCATACATGTTAGTATTGCACTCCTTACTAAGCATTAGGCTTATAGTTTAAACCTTATGATGTAGGTGAAGAACTTCCAGTTGAGGATTCCAAATTTACTGAGGATGTCTAAGACTGGTTGCTGGATGGAACTCAGGGTGACATATTGTGGCTGGAAAGGCGAGTATGGCCCGTGGTTTCTGCTCCTAAGTTGTTACTAAGAATTATACATACTGAAATTAAGTATGAAGGGATTTTCTTAACACGATGGATTTTGGGATTTGTCTGACTGGATTTCTAAGTTTAAGAATGATCACAAGGAGATAGAATGATTTATATTTTATTTAAGTCTTCCGCTACACGTATTCTGGATGAGTCTATGATTTATACTTGTGCAATCTTATTTTAGTCAAGTTGAAGTCTGTGAAAGTCAGGATGTTTCGTTTCGTAGATGTTGTCATCGGTAGATGCTGATTATTACTATCGGCAGATGCTAAGAATTTTTTAATCACCGGTAGAGGCCTTCTATCGGATGATGCTTATATGTCATGTGCGATGCACATGTCAATCGGTAGATGCTGATTATTACTATCGGCAGATGCAAGAAATTTCTTATTCACCGGTAGAGGTCTTCTATCGAATGATCCTTATATGTCACGTGCAATGCACATGTAAATCGGTAGATGCTGATTATTACTATCGGTAGATGCTAGGAATTTCTTATTCACCGGTAGAGGTCTTCTATCGGATGATGCTTATATGTCACGTGTGATTCACATGTCAACCGGTAGATGTAGATGTTTTCGCTATCGAAAGAAGTGAGTATTAAGTCTTGTCATTTTGTGATCGGATGATGTGGGCGAATATGCTTCGTCGTTTAGTAATCAGTAGAGGTCTTCAACCGGGTGATGTCCATGAGTCACGTGAAATGCTCGTGTCTATCGGATGATGTCTTCTATTGGGCGACGTCTATTGAGTCACTCGGAGTGCACGTGACATTTGGGGAATGTGTTCCTACCGGTAGATGTCTGCAATTCCATGCAGCCTACGAACGACGATGTCGAGTGGTCTGAGGGCACTTTCCTTCTGCCCGAACATGTTATGGAACCGATGTCTGAGTCATGTTGATCGACTCTGTGACTGACTGTGTTGATAGTCTTGTGAGGGAGCCGAGTTTTTGAAGGGTTCGGTTTTGTTAGATATGGCATTGTCCTTGAGTACTGTTTTTAAAAAAAATATATAGAGAGTAAACTTAGTGTAAATGATTTATGAAAATTAAGAATCAGTCTCGGCCTTAATGGGGTTGTTACAGATTGGAACTCCATGCAATCTAACAATCTCATGTACATACAATTCAGCTAGTTGATCCATCGAGTATATCATCTTCATTGGCAAGAAATCGGCAGATTTGGTTAGACGATCAACTATCACCCAAATTGCATCATGTTTCCTTGCTGTTCTAGGCAATCCTACAACAAAGTCCATCGTTATTTGTTCCCATTTCCATTCAGGAACTGGTAAGGGTTGCAATGTTCCTGCAGGTCTCTGATGTTTAGCTTTAATCTGTTGGCAAATCAAACACGATCCAATGTACCCCGCCACACTTCTTTTCATATTTGGCCACCAAATAATGTTTTTTAAGATCTCTGTACATTTTTGTACTTCCAGGATAAACAGAGAATTTAGAAGAATGAGCTTCAAAAAGAATCTCTTCTCTGAGTTCTTTATTAGCCGGAACAAACCATCTGTTTCGAAACTTGAGAATTCCATCCACAGAATAGTTGAAATCCGACTTATCAGTAGAATCCATGCTCAATTTGTACTTGTTGCACTCAACATCATTTGTCTGTGCTTTCTTTATTTTCTCTCAAATAGTAGGCTTCAAGGATATAGCAGAAAGCACTGCTGACACGCTGGACACAACTTCCAGGTTAAATCTTTGGAATTCTGTCTCTAAGGCTATCGGTATGTCAAGAATCAATATTGAGGCTGATGTTGACACTCTACTCAAAGCATCAGCTACTACATTCGCCTTCTCGGGGTGGTATTTAATCTCAAAATCATAATCTTTGACAAACTCCAACCACCGACGTTGCCTTATGTTTAACTCATTTTGAGTGAAAATATATTTCAGACTTTTATGGTCTGAAAATATTTCACAAGATTGTCCATACAAGTAATACCTGCAAATCTTTAATGCAAAAACTACAGCAACTAACTCTAAGTCATGTGTAGGATAATTCTTCTCATGCGTTTTCAGCTGTCTAGAAGCATAGACTATTACTTTTCCATCTTGCATCAACACACAGCCAAGACCAATTCTAGAAGCATCATAATAAATGCTAAACTTTCCATTTTCATCAGGAAGTGTCAATATCGGAGCATCAGTCAATCTTTGTTTCAGAGTCTGAAAACTGCACCCACAATCCTCAATCCATATATACTTCATGTTTTTCCTTGTTAACCGAGTAAGGGGTGTGTCAATCTTCGAGAATCCTTCAATAAACTTCTTGTAATATCTTGCTAATCCAAGGAAACTCCGTATATCTGAAGCATTCTTAGGTTGGGGTCATTCCCTAACTGCTTGAACCTTGGCTGGATCGACAGATATTCCATCTCCAGAGATCACATGACCCAAAAAGTGAACTCTGTCCAACCAAAACTCACACTTGGAAAACTTGGCATAAAGTTGGTGCTGCCTAAGTAATCCTAACATCAAACTCAAGTGCCTTGCATGCTCATCCTTAGTACGTGAGTAGATTAGTACATCATCAATAAATACTATGACAAACTTATCAAACACTCATGAAACACCCTATTCATAAGGTCCATGAAAGCTGCTGGTGCATTTGTCAATCCAAAATACATAACTAAAAACTCATAATGTCCATATCTTGTGCAAAAGGCTGTCTTAGGAATATCTTATAATTTGACTTTCAATTGGTAATAACCGGACCTAAGGTCAATCTTAGAGAAGACTCGTGCACCATTAAGTTGGTCGAATAGATCATCAATCCTTGGTACTGGATACTTGTTCTTGATAGTTAATTTGTTCAATTCCCAATAGTCAACACACATGCGCAATGATCCATCCTTTTTCTTAACAAAAAGGACAGTTGCACCCCACGGTGAAAAACTCGGGCGTATGAACCCTTTCTCCAACAATTCCTCCAACTGTGTCTTTAGTTCTCTAAGTTCTGTTGGTGCCAATCTATAAGGATTCTTAGTTACAGGCTCCGCGCCTGGGTAAACATCTACAACAAACTCAATTTCCTTATCTGGCGGCAAGCTAGGAAGGTCATCAAGAAATACTTCTGGAAAATCTTGGACAACTAAGACATTTTGAGGACTTGCTTTTCCTACTAGTTGTGTGTCTAAAACACTGGCCAAAAAGCACAAATATTCTCCACATGGGGAGGGTCTAGCATCGATATAAGTCATAACAGTCATTTCCTTACTCCTCTTCAAAGCTTGGAATGTATGTTTTGAACCACCAGGGAGTTGAAAACTAACAATTCTAGTCCTACAATCGATTGTGGCATAATGTTTAAACAACCAGTCTATTCCTAGGATTACATCAAATCTCATTATCTCCATGATAATGAGATCAGCAGGCATATTCACGCTTCCTACTGACACCACACTATTAAGCATCACTCGGCTATAGCGCATGCATTCACCAGAGGGTATCATGACATTAAACACATGTTCAGTTGGCGTAGGCTGTACATCTAACTTAACAGCAAATGCAGACGCTATAAAAGAATGCGTTGCACCAGAATCTATTAAAGTGAAAGCAGGCATAGAATTGATCAATATAGTACCTAACACTACCGCGGGTTGGTCTTCATCACCCGACTCCATTATGGAGAATATCCTCGGCTTTATTTTAGCAGGGCCACTCTTTAAAGCTGGGCAGTCTCTGTTAATATGACCAACGTTATTACAGTTGTAGCAACGGGTGACCCTGGGCTTCGGGCAATCCTTGAACGTGTGTCCAACTTCTTCACAGTTGAAGCACTTTCCCGACCTAATTCTGCACTCTCCCAGGTGATTCTTCAAACATATCGGGAATTGGGAAAACTTCCTAACATTCTGTACTTTCTTTCCTGCTCCCTGGCTACCCTGGCCTTCACTAGGCCTCTTCATCCCACTTTGTTAGTGTGGATGATTAAACTTATGTGGGGCTTCCTTTGCTCTAGTACACTTCATTTCTGCATCTTCCACTTCCAATGCCGTGGACACAACTTCTCCGTAAGACAAACCTTTAATACCCGAAAACTTCACTCCTCTGTAAATCTCTGGTTTCAGTCCATTCATAAATTGAAATACCTTATCCTTATTCTTGTGTACAAGGTGTCCAGCAAACCTAGACAGAGACTCAAACTGTCTATTGTACTCAGACACGGACCCCGTCTGCTTCAAGTTCAGAAACTCCACCTTCTTTCTAGTCTGGACGGTGCTGTTAAAGTATCTCTCATAAAAAGTCTCCTCAAATTGTGTCCAAGACATGGCTAGAACATCAGTGGTGGTCTCCATTGTTTCCCACCAAAGTAGAGCATCACCCGCCAAATGGAATGTTGCCAAGGTGACTTTGTTTCCTTCTCCAACGTTGGCACACCTGAACATACTCTCAATCTTCCTAAGCCATCCTTCAGCAACAATCGGATTGGATGACTGTCCATCAAATGTGAGCGGTAGCAATCTCCGGAATCTGTCTCCTGCTTGCTCATTGCTGGAACACGAGTTGGCACTCCCTTGCACATCTAAGTTCAAAAGTAGTCCTAGTTGTTCAGACTGCTGACGTACTAAAGCTGTCAGCTCCCTCATCACACTAGGATCCTCCTCAGTTCTCAAATTTGGCATCTCTCTCGGTACTCTTGGTCTTCCTGGTCGTCTAGCCATTTTACTATATTCCTAGACAAGGTAATTAACTCTCTAGGTAACTAAGGTTAACATAAACACTTACAGTTGTTGGAGTACTTCCATGCGACGATCGGTACTGATGAGTGATCTTTTAAACGGTTTAACAACCTGTCTCTGATACCAATCTGTAACGCCCCGAGTTTTCTGAACCCGGTTCGCTACGCAAAATGCTGAATCGAACTATGACATTTTGAGAAAATTTTAAAATTTCATTCAACGATCAAAATTTGACCCTTTAAACGTTAAAACTTGCAGAGGAAAACTATTTGTATAAAACAATATTTATTAATTGATTACAATATTAGAGACAATTGGTTGAAAGAAGACAAAGAGAAAACAGAACACATCTACAGCTCACATCCACAGATCATAAACGACAAAATCTACTACTCACATCTACCACTCGTCAACATCCACCGATAGACAACATCCACCGATAGACAACATCCACCGATAGACAACATCCACCGATAGACAACATCCACCGATAGACAACATCCACCGATAGACAACATCCACCGATAGACAACATCCACCGATAGACAACATCCACCGATAGACAACATCCACCGATAGACAACATCCACCGATAGACAACATCCACCGATAGACAACATCCACCGATAGACAACATCCACCGATAGACAACATCCACCGATAGACAACATCCACCGATAGACAACATCCACCGATAGACAACATCCACCGATAGACAACATCCACCGATAGACAACATCCACCGATAGACAACATCCACCGATAGACAACATCCACCGATAGACAACATCCACCGATAGACAACATCCACCGATAGACAACATCCACCGATAGACAACATCCACCGATAGACAACATCCACCGATAGACAACATCCACCGATAGACAACATCCACCGATAGACAACATCCACCGATAGACAACATCCACCGATAGACAACATCCACCGATAGACAACATCCACCGATAGACAACATCCACCGATAGACAACATCCACCGATAGACAACATCCACCGATAGACAACATCCACCGATAGACAACATCCACCGATAGACAACATCCACCGATAGACAACATCCACCGATAGACAACATCCACCGATAGACAACATCCACCGATAGACAACATCCACCGATAGACAACATCCACCGATAGACAACATCCACCGATAGACAACATCCACCGATAGACAACATCCACCGATAGACAACATCCACCGATAGACAACATCCACCGATAGACAACATCCACCGATAGACAACATCCACCGATAGACAACATCCACCGATAGACAACATCCACCGATAGACAACATCCACCGATAGACAACATCCACCGATAGACAACATCCACCGATAGACAACATCCACCGATAGACAACATCCACCGATAGACAACATCCACCGATAGACAACATCCACCGATAGACAACATCCACCGATAGACAACATCCACCGATAGACAACATCCACCGATAGACAACATCCACCGATAGACAACATCCACCGATAGACAACATCCACCGATAGACAACATCCACCGATAGACAACATCCACCGATAGACAACATCCACCGATAGACAACATCCACCGATAGACAACATCCACCGATAGACAACATCCACCGATAGACAACATCCACCGATAGACAACATCCACCGATAGACAACATCCACCGATAGACAACATCCACCGATAGACAACATCCACCGATAGACAACATCCACCGATAGACAACATCCACCGATAGACAACATCCACCGATAGACAACATCCACCGATAGACAACATCCACCGATAGACAACATCCACCGATAGACAACATCCACCGATAGACAACATCCACCGATAGACAACATCCACCGATAGACAACATCCACCGATAGACAACATCCACCGATAGACAACATCCACCGATAGACAACATCCACCGATAGACAACATCCACCGATAGACAACATCCACCGATAGACAACATCCACCGATAGACAACATCCACCGATAGACAACATCCACCGATAGACAACATCCACCGATAGACAACATCCACCGATAGACAACATCCACCGATAGACAACATCCACCGATAGACAACATCCACCGATAGACAACATCCACCGATAGACAACATCCACCGATAGACAACATCCACCGATAGACAACATCCACCGATAGACAACATCCACCGATAGACAACATCCACCGATAGACAACATCCACCGATAGACAACATTTACCGGTGAACAGTAACACTCAACATCCACCGATAGACAACATCCACCGATAGACAACATCCACTGATAGACAACATCCACCGGTGAACAGTAACACTCAACATCCACCGATAGACAACATCCACCGATGAACAGTAACACTCTAAACAAACGAACAACTCTGCCTACTAAAAGAACTTGTAAATTTTAACAGCAGCTATTCAAAACAACATAGATCCACAACTTTATAAATCCAGAATAACAATCTATAACTAAACCAAATCATGTTTTCATAGTCAGGATAATCCCAAAATATGTCAAAATATTAAAACTAATCCACAAATTTATAAATCCAGAATAACAATCTACAACTAAACCAAATCATGTTTTCATAGTCAGAATAATCCCAAAACATGTTAAAACATTAAAACTACTACTGTTATTAAAATCTTCAGCACATTTCAATAACACACTTGTTCAATAAAACTTCACATACTAACATTTGTTAAACCGCCTCATCAGTGCACCAAACTGTGGCATAGATGTGCTCCATCAACATCGCCTATTCTTCTATAAACTCAGAGAATTCACCTGCTGGAAACTCAGCACCTACATCACAAAACTCATCTATTAGCCTAATGCTAAATAAGTAGAGCAAATATGAATGAAATACTGAATTCATAATCCTAATCATGCAGTTTCTACTTTCACATCTCAGTTGTATTAATGTTCATTTCCCTGTTGATCCCCCTGTTCGATGGGAAGCAGATCAATTTTTCTAAAGTACTTTCCCTGTTGATCCCCTTGTTCGATAGGAAGCAGATCAATTTTTCCAAAGTATTTTCCTTGTTGATCCCCCTGTTCGATAGGAAGCAGATCAATTTTTCCAAAGTATTTTCCTTGTTGATCCCCTTGTTCGATGGGAAGCAGATCAATTTTTCCAAAGTATTTTCCTTGTTGATCCCCCTGTTCGATAGGAAGCAGATCAATTTTTCCAAAGTATTTTCCTTGTTGATCCCCTTGTTCGATGGGAAGCAGATCAATTTTTCCAAAGTATTTTCCTTGTTGATCCCCTTGTTCGATGGGAAGCAGATCAATTTTTCCAAAGTATTTTCCTTGTTGATCCCCTTGTTCGATGGGAAGCAGATCAATTTTTCCAAAGTATTTTCCTTGTTGATCCCCTTGTTCGATGGGAAGCAGATCAATTTTTCCAAAGTATTTTCCTTGTTGATCCCCCTGTTCGATGGGAAGCAGATCAATTTTTCTAAAGTACTTTCCCTGTTGATCCCCTTGTTCGATGGGAAGCGGATCAATTTTTCCAAAGTATTTTCCCTGTTGATCCCCCTGTTCGATAGGAAGCAGATCAATTTTTCCAAAGTATTTTCCTTGTTGATCCCCTTGTTCGATGGGAAGCGGATCAACTTTCCCAAAGTATGTGTCCACAGTCTCATTAAGGGGAGGATTAATTCACTTAATAGTTAATCTGATTCAATCTGCTCATGCCTTGCCATGCCACTATATGTGTAAATTTATTTTCGTTCTCATTCAATAAAACATGATGCATAACATACTAAAAAAAACATTTATAAACACACATAAACCCTACTGTTTTGTGATGTAGGCCCGAAGGCACACACGTACTCTACTTACCTGGTCTCCAGGAAAACTTTGGTGGAAGGCTACTCCGGGAGCTTACTCGAACCTAAGCTGAAGAAGAATCAGGCAGGAAAATCGCCGAGAGAAGGTCTGTTGAGCAAGCTGAATACCAAATGAGGAAATAAAACAGTGGCGGCTAAAACCCTTAGCTAACCGCTTTTATATACTAATCTTTGCAAATTATGCATTTGCCCATGACTAACCAACTTTAACCTAATTGAGCAACCAATCAAATTCACTTAGTTCCATAAAATAAAAGTCACAAAAATGTAGCTATTAAGAATATCAAGTTAGACAATTACCGATTGCTACAACATCATTCGCACAAATTAACACCCTCATAAGGTTTAGGGATTTGAAATTGAAGGAGCGTTATCACCGCCCTACTACCATTTTTTGTACCTGCAAACAATACAACCTTCACACAAAAGAAGGTGTAACATGATACCCTCGTGATACTTCACCATTGAAACCGTCCAAAGTATCAAGAGGGTTCATCCTCTCAACAGATCACAACGAAACCATATCATGTATGCTGAAAATAAACGTGAAAAAACCATACGTAAATATACATATAAAATCGATGTGTTATCAACTAAGTCCCGTCATACTTTTGTGAGTGGCAACCCCCAAAATTGTAGTTTTTGAAAAGCATACAATTCAATGCATAACACATAAAATCTCTACCTCAACGATGACTACACCTCTTTTTCACAAGAGCGGCAACCTCTGGCGCTGACTCGAAATCAGCAAACTCGTCTGAGCCTAAAAACCGAAGTCATGAATATCACACTCTATACTAAGGGAAGACATGGATGACTCTTATACCGGGACTAGGAACCCAATTTGGCAACACTACAAAATTTTCCCAAAAATAAAGTTTGTGCGGTTGACATTTGAAACTAAGATAAAGGTCGTGCGGTCGACCCTTCACCCAAGTAGTCGACACTTAAATTCTCGGGTTTCACCATGTGTCAGCCGGTCTTCCAAGCGGTCGACACTTCATTTAAAAGTGTTGACACTTGCTCGATGGTCAACTCTCATGCGAAGTGTAAACCCCTAAACTCTTGGGTCATCCTTGAATGCACCACCTGCCAACACTTTCCCTCAAAGTGTCTACCGCTAGTTGATTCTAGTGAAGAGGAATTCGTGGAACTTGCCCTTCCTTGTTGTTTCTCACCTCTAAACAATGATTATACCTGCACACACTCCAAACATACCATAAATTCAGGAATATCGATTGGATTCGCGCTCTATTGCCCGAATCCATTCTCAACCTAACTAAAATTTCCATTTTCGAAAATACAAAGGAGAGATTTACTTTCAAACCGTCTTCATAGACGTTGGTGTTGTCATGTGAACGCAATTTTGACTTCCAACGCGATAAGTCTTCTTCCCAATTGCCTCCTCCCACTCTCACTCTCTTCTCTCACTTGGTGACCTTGCAGAAAAAATGAGGAGAGGTTCGTCTCCTCTCTTTTATCTCTTTTTTTCTATTATTTTAAATTTAATAAAAATTAATTTAATTAATATATAAAATATAAATTAATATATTTTATATATTAACTAAAATTTCAAAAATTCAAAACATTTACCCATAATTTACTCTGGGGTAAATTATGAATCACCCAATATCATTTTCTCCAAATTTAGCAACACAATTATTTCTCAAATTACCGATTTGGACCAATTTACCAAAAAATTCAAAGTGACTATAAAAGACAAAATGAGTTAACTCATAACGCATTGTCAATCAATCACTCAAAAGTCGACACGTGAGATTTAATTAATTATAAAAATACGAGATTTCACAAAGTATGTTGAAAATCTATCACTAAATTGAAAAGAAAAACACCAAAAATAATGGATCTTGAGATTTACCGTTCATTGTTGGTAATTTTTCATTATACTCACAAAAACACTTGTCCTTGGGTTCTTTTTCAACTTTTTCAGTCTAAGATTAGAATTGATATCAATAACATAGTCAAAACTTTTTTAAAATTTTGAGAAATATACCTCAATTATAAACTTTTCTCGATAAAATTTTAAAACGTATTAATCATATTCTTAAGGAAAATAAAGTCACTCACAGACTCCAAGTACATTGTGTCATAGGTATAAAAAATAATAATGATGATACTTAGCGATCGCAAAGCCACGAACAATCCTAATGAGATTAAGGTTTTGTGCCCATGGACACAATACATACAATTGCCTCACTACTTGAGTTAAAAATAAACAAACACATTCTTCAATAGTAGAATATGTGTATCGATGATCAACAAAATAATGTGTATGCTCAAAGAAAACATGTCTTGTAAAAGTTATATAAATAATATAAAACCAGACAAGTAATAAAAACGAGCACATCATTTATATGAGCACACGTCTTAAAATAAAATTTATAAATTAATACATGATATGTTTTACATAAAATTAAACTCATACCTCAACTAGACCTACCAAAGACATAGCCAACTACCCAAAAAATTCAAAGTAGTTCAAATCTAACGTCAAACCTTGCAACTTATCATTATATGTATTTGTTAGAATGTTTTTCTAAACCTTAAAAAATTGGTTGGAACTTATAACTAAGGAACCAATTCGGGGATTTTACAAACTATCTCATGTAAAATCGGCTCAAAAACATGTATGGACGATCCAAAAACTATCTGGTTGTCCGAACCAATCGGCTGAAAAATCTTTACGATTGTTGGTCCGAACTACTGCACCGACAAGGGCGCCTTCTCCTTTATATATGGAAGTCTAAACTAATAGTTTAGAAGTCTGTATGGGTCGCCGAGCCTATGCTCAGGCGTCCCCTAGTCGAAGAACTGCCCCAAAACTTCGAGAAACTATGACCTTTCTCTGATCATTTGATTGCGAGCGATTCGAAATTCTACCAAGACATAATCCAAATCATTCTCTTGCATGAACTTTGAGTTTCATACAAAAATTTCAAACCTTTCTCCTCCAAAATTAAACTTTTAACTTAATTTCGAAAATTCAGAATATCTGATGACGAAAAGAGAGAAAATTCTGAGGACATACACTTGCCAACCTAAACCATTTCAATGGACCGAAATTCTAGAACTTTGCATAATGATAATCATTTCAATTTTTTGGATTTACAACGACAATTCATTATGTACCTACTATATCGCACAAAACTCAACTAAAATCATACTAGAGTTTACCTTAATTTTCTCTTACCTTAGAACCCAGGAAAACAAATATCTAGAACAACAATATACGAATCTCTCAATATTATTTATCAAGTTAGAGAGAATCAGAGTGGGGTTTCTGACATGTGAGTGCGTTTTTCCTCCCTCTGCCTGCGATGTATAGCAAATAAAGGAAGGGTTGTATCTCTTGAAATATTGGTAACCGAATCTTACTCAACTTAAATTACCATTAAATAATTATTTAATTAAACCAAACCAAGGGGTTCCAATAGTAATGAGCGGACTTCGCTCACAAATCTTAATGCGGACACAATGGTTTAAAGTACGAAAAATTTACTGATTGATAAAATCATACACTATGATCGATGCTTGAAGATCGAGATCCACCTTTGATGAGCAACAAAAAATCTTTTAAGGGACAAGAAGTTTTGGTAAATCAAGAACAAAAGACGAGATTTTATATTAGTGAATATAGTTTAAGAAATGATGTTAAGATTGGGGTTGTTCCAAACCTAGTGAAGGACGAAATAGAACAGTTTGGTTTGTTCACTGAATAAAACAAATAAGAATCACTAATTCCTTGTTCATTATCCAATCCATGGTTTTTTGACTTCACTAATAGCTGATATTTCTTTGTTAATACCTATTAAAAATATTCATTCCAAAAAACCCAAAAATCTAATTAGTTCTTCAGCTGCAGTAAGTGTGGAAGAACAACTCTCTCTCTCTCTCTCTCTCTCTCTCTCACTCATTCTCTTCCCTTCTCTCCCTCTCTCTCTCTCTCAACATAAAACACACTGAAATGTAATCTAGAACTTATATCACACAGACACTAAAACAACCTATCAACCAGCTGAAAAGAAAGGTTAGGATATTAATTGCAAAACAAAGTTTTGCCAATTTACAGGAAAACATGAAAATCTAAACCATATTGCATACCATAAACAGAAAAATAATATAAGAAAAATGGAACTATATATTTCAAATCGATCATTTACATATGTTTCTTCATATCTACATTATCTTTATCAAGAAAAAATATTTATAAACTCTTGCGGAAAAATGAAACAAAATAAATAAAAGTAGATAGTAATAATCTTATTTACTTACTGGTCATGCACTCACTTGCTTTAACAAAACATCTCATTACATCAACTTGAGCCCTCAAAGATGAAATATAATCTAGGGTTTCTTCAATCAAGGAAATCCCATCCATCAACTCACCTCCTGGAAGAAGCTTTTTAAGACTTTGAGTTCTGTTCTTGATCATACTCTTCGCCATCCGTTTGGAAGCAAGCTTTTTATGAATCGAGCTTGATGATCTTCTTTTAATACCGATGATTTTGCTTCTTTTCAAGATCTTTTTGCTTTGAATCACAGAAAAACAACGATGACCCAATATTTTTTTGGCCATGATTTTATTGTTTTCATCGCTCAAAGCTTTAGCAATGGTGGCTCTGCTCCACCGCGTTCGGCCTTTGTTTGCAGACGCCATAGCCAAGTTTGCTGAAAGCTTGATGGCCTTCTTCCTCTCAAAAAAGCTCATGCTTTTGTTCAATGAAGAGCATGCTCGAAGACCAATCATCCATTTCTTGAAAAATTCTTGCTTCAGTAAATCTGGATTTCTCATCCTGCATAAACCGAAGATGGCTTTCCAAGATTTAGCTACAGAATGAGTTTCAGGAAGTCGGGAAAAATACAGCAAGTACGGGTTTTCGTTTACAACAATAAAAGTACGATTGAGTCTGCAAAAATAAGAACAAAAAGGTACGTACCTTGGTTTATAGTGTTCCAGAGAGAGAATGAAACAAGAAATAAGAGATACAAATTGTTGCAGAAGATTTACAGATCCAATAAGAGAGAGAGAGAGAGAGAATGTGGAGAAACTCCATATATGAGCTCAAAGGACAGAAGTGGTGGGCCTTTAAGAGGAAGACACTGCACATGGATGCACATGGTGTTAATGGCCCACCACCAAAACCTTAGATAGTTTTAAAGAAAAAGAAAATGAATAATAAAAATAAGAAATTGACACTTCAAAAAAAGTGACACGTGGCTTTTTATGTCAATTTTTTACTCACACGATGTGTGAGAAAAGGATATATTAGACTTGGTAACCTTTTCCTATAGTTACCTGTGGTTAATGGCAAAAGCATTAAGGTGTGAATATTTTTAAAGTAGTTGTCTACTATGTTTGAGAATCTTACACAAACAAATCAGCAAAATTGTCATATTAAAGATAATTAAAAATTTAAATTAGTTATTAAAGGCTGCAAACAAGAGCAATTAAGCAAATGAATGATGTATTTTCAAGAAACACCCTCTCGCCGTGTAGAAAGATCCTATTTATGAAGACGAAAAAAAACAAATATTGGAGCAAAGAAAAATTTGTTATCCAAATTTTGAATGTGTTCTTCGCGATATTTTTTGAGAAGGTAACATGTGTTTCATGTGTATCACAGAATTAATCGGGTGCAACTGGAAATTTTGTATTTTGGAGTCGAGCATCTTAGGATTATCTCTTAATTAACATTTTTTTTTGTAGTTGTTTTGATTATTAGTGAATTTCTTCTCCTCCTTCCGATGGAGGTATCATTTAGTTGAGGCCACCACACATTTGTTTTTTAGGCTTATCATAAAACACATTTTTTTAACTTAAAGAGACAACTTTACTTATATATTAATCTTATCTACTCTTTTAAATTGATATAAAATTGTACAATTCTCTTGTTATTGCTAGATTTATGATCATTCATACCTTCACAAGACGAGTTGCTACACTAGATATATTTGAAAACCTAACGCAGTAGAATAGTTATTTTTTCATGAAATAAATCATTTTTCTAATGTGTGATAAATTCAATTTGGGCGAGATTCGTAGTATAGAGTAAAGTCTTTTATTTCTTGAATCGAGAAATACGAGAATTTGAATTCTAATGACACCTATAAATACTCGTTGTTAAATTTTTTTAAGAACATTTAAAATATAATAATACATAGACAAACAATTGTATATAAAAAATTTAGAAATTTGTATTCATGTGGAGGAATAATATGGTCTACTACTTATTTGAGCTGGATGGTGCAGTCTAAAATCGGCAGCAAGGTGTATTAAAGGGCCAAGTCAACTCATGCCCTTCCAAAATTGGTTTCATAGGTCATTCAATAATCTACAATAAAATTATGAGAGAGAGAGAGACAGAGAGAGTGGGCTGTGGGCAAAGGATGGGGTTGGCGGGTTGCCATAGAAGAAAAGTAAGAACGTATAATTCCTTCCACATGGTCTCCACTTGAAGGCTTAAAAGGTGTCACGTTTATTTGTAGGAGATTAAATTCAATAATCCATCTATCTTTCTCCAACACCCCACCCCCCCCCCCCCTCCTCTCTCTCTCTCTCTCTCTCTCTCTCTCTCTCTCTCTCTCTCTCTCTCTGGAGTTTATGTAATGAAATTATCAAGGTAATCCACGGGTGGAACAATCGTACCCGTACAATCATGGATATAGTAAATTTTTTGTGGGCCGTGCCTATAATGAATGCATTTTCTTGTAGGGAAATCAGGAACACATGCTTTAAAATTCTCTCTATTTCTTCTCAATCTCTGACTCTCTATCTGTTTTTGAAACCCTTAAAAGTTTCAGTGGAAAGCTTGAATCGTTTTGTTATTTTTCCTTCAAGTTGACTGTCTCCATGATTTTCAAATGGCTTACTGAAATTTCAATTATACTTTTTTTTACCACACAAGCACACGTGGCTTCATTAATTGTGCTTCGACTATATGCTTCTCCAAAACATTACATAAATTCTTAGCATCAATTCTAATATTCAGTGTCACGATCGCAAGAGACCCGAAACATAATAAGAAAAGATTCGACCCATGAGATGACCGAATCATCTAACTCTTATTATTATTATTATTGCAACAGAAGTGTTAATTATGAAATTTAGCGAGTGTCACGCCCCAAAAGAAACTTGAGACAGAACAAAGAACGACCCGACCCAAAAAGCAAACCGAGTCGTCGGACCCTTAATTCTTATAATTTATTAAAGCAGCATAAAACCTAATAATTTAAATAAAAATCAAGGCCTTGAACAATTGGATAACAGGTCCAACAAATGACATTTAGATATTATGATAAATAAGTCCAAATAAATGTACCAACAAATTTTTAAAAAATTCAAATTTACAAGTTCCATAAAGTCTAACATCTCAATAAAATAAAATTTCTAAAGAAATTAATATAGAGAAAATCTCCTCGTCTAAAGCTACTCTTGAGAAGTGAAATGAACGGCCTCTTGATTATGTCTTGAAAGGAGCGTTGTTGGGGTGATTCGACTAAACTGATTAGAGATGTATAATTTTTTAATTCTCATGTTTAATTTAACAAATTAATAATAATTTAAAAATCAACATAACAATGAAACTACTCACGGTCTCCGTACATAACATGTCATATGCAAAGAAATAAAAATAGAGATACCAAGCAATCGCCAACGCCATATAATCACCCTAATCAAGTTTATAATTTTGCGCCCAAGGAGATGTCACAATTAGCTGTCCCGTACTCTAGTTAAAACATGTTTTTTATGACAAAAATGAGAACATGCATAAACGATATATGCATTGAAATCAAGTATTAACCAGAGATTTATCAATTATTTTACAAAACAAAACAATTAATTAAAGCATGCAAATTCCTATCTTGAGTGTGTCTACTACGATCAGAAGCCCAATAATCCAATGCAAAGTCCACGGGTCCAAATTTAATTTAATTGTAACTAAAAATTAAAATCATAAATCTTTAGGTTAAAATTTCTCGATTTAAATTTTGAATTTTTCTCTTTGAAAAGCCCATAGATAATTTGATAAAATATTACATTTTTGGGTTACAATTGGGCCCTGGGACACAATCCAAAAGAAACTGGGCCACAACCTAACTAGTGCTTGGATTGTGGTGTAAATAGAGTTTGGTGTCGGTAAGTCCAATAGATAAGCAACTGAACCAACTCACTCAATAATACGGAAATGACCTATATATCTCGGGGATAACTTCCATTTCACACCAAAATGACTAATCCCACATCGTGGTCGTACTTTTAAAAATACATAATCTTCGGCTTCAAATTCAACCTCCATTCTCCGAAGATTTTCATAACCCTTTTGCTGACTCTGAACTGATCTAACCTCTCTTTAATCACTTGAACCTTTTTGGTTGTCTCTTGAATTAAATGAGGCTCGACAATGACACACTCCTCAGTTTTAGCGCAACATAGAGGTGATCTGCACGTCTTCCATGATTCATATGGGAAAACTCCACTACTCGTCTGATAGCTATTGTTGTAAACAAACTCTACGAAAGACAAAAGATTTATCCAACTATCTCCAAAATTCAGAACGCAAGATCTTAACCTATCCTTGAGAATCTAAATAGTTTGCTCAGACTGTCTATCTATCTGAGGGTGATGTGTTGTTCTTAAATTTAGTTCAGTCCCCAAAGCTCTTTGACCGTCTCTCCAAAATTTTGAAGTAAACCTTGGATCTCTATATGATACTATGCTTGAAAGAACACCATAAAGAAGACTGATATTCTCGATATATAATTTACTCAGCTGTCAAAGAGAAATCCATTTTGACTGGTATAAAATGTGTAGACTTCATCAATCTATTAATAACTACCTATACAACATCAAGCTTCTACATAGTCCTCAGTAATCCAGTTATAAAATTGTAACACCCGACTTTAATTAAAAATTTAAAATAATAGATAAATCTATTAAGTATAATCGATGAATGAAATTTTAGTATAATGTAGGTTAGGTTGAATAATGAGTAAGTAAGGGTATAAGGGTAATTGGCAAATTTGAAAGTGGATAAGGTATTTAAGGCAAAAGTTTAGAGTAGCCGCCACCACTACTCATTTTCTTTCCCTTTCGGTCTTCAGCTCGAACGGCAGAAATCTCTAGGCGATTCTCCTGCCCGATTCTCCTTCAACCTAGGTAAGCCCTCCTTGTTTTCTTGCAATTTTAGTAGTTAGATAGCTGAGGGAGTACAATGTGAGGAGCTTCGAGGAATGTTGTGATTTAGAGTAGGTTCGGGCTGAGCGACTATTGAGAATACCCGAGTTGTGGGGTTTCAAATTTGGTTCCTCAAACTCCTGTATTGATTCTGTGAAGTTTAGTGAAAGTTTGATATATGTACTATTATGATTTTAGGTGAGCGAGCTTCTGAAGTAGCATTTAGCCGAGCGATTTCCAGGGAGCCAGGTAAGTAGAGTTTGTTTGTGCCTTCGGACCTACATCACAAACAGTAGGATTTATGTATATTTGTATGTTTATTTCCAGTTGTCATGCATCATGTTTTGAAAGATTACGAAAATGAATTTACATGAAACGCATGGTAAATGTGAGCAGGATGATCAGAACAACTGTTAAGGGGGATTAATCCGCCCCTTAATTGAGAACAGAGAATTGAGGTTTTGGGAAAAGTGATCCACTTCCCAATCCTACAGGGGGATCAGACCAGTTAACTGTTAAGGGAATTAATCCGCCCCTTAATTGAGATCAGAGGATGTATGCTTTGGGGAATGACTGATCCACTTTCCCATCGTACAGAGGGATCCACAGAGAAAAAATTTGAATACAACTGAGATGAGAAAGTAGAGAATGCATGTTTAGGGAAATTTTTGTTTCATTAATTCATTTCATTCATTGATCTACTTGCTTAGCATTAGGCTAATAGATGAGTTTGTGATGTAGGTGAAGAAGTTACTGAAGGTGTGTTTACCGACCGATAAGAGGACCAGGCTGGTTGGAGGAGCATTTTCAGGCATCGGTTTGGCCATCTGTTGAGGCGGTTTAATCCATGGCTGCAGGTGTTGAGTTGGGAGTAACTAGTTCAGTATAGATGTTTCTTTTTCTGAAAATTTTATGATAGTAGTGTTTTCAAAAATTTGAATACATTCTGAGAATCTTTGAATATTAGTGTTCTGTTGGGTTTTGAAAATATTGTTTTCTACTGGATTTGAGTGATGCAATGATTTGATCTGTCTCTGATTGGTCTTAGTAAAATGCTTAAATCCTTTGATAGTCAGAGCTTTCTTGGAATACAGCAGAATTACTGTTCTGAAGTCTATCGGCAGATGTTGGATGAAGGAGTCATCCGGCTGACGTCATCGGTAGATGAAAGTGGTAAGTCCTGTCGTCTAGCGATCGGCAGATGTTGGATGAAGGAGTCATCCGGCTGACGTCATCGGTAGATGAAAGTGGTAAGTTTTGTCGTCTAGCGATCGGCAGATGTTGGATGAAGGAGTCATCCAGCTGACGTCATCGGTAGATATAAGTTGCAAGTTGTCGTCTAGCGATCGGCAGATGCTGGAGGAAGGAATCCCCCGGCTGACGTCATCGGTAGATGTAAGTAGCAAGTTTTGTCGCCTAGTTATCGGTAGATGCAGTCTACCGAGAGTTGTCCTGTTCGTATATCTTCCGGCTGACGTCATCAGAAGATGTAGGTAGTGTTTGTCGTTTTGTGACCGGTTGATATAACCGAAGTTTTGTTGTTTGTCATCGGTAGAGGCCTCCTATTTTCTATTTCTGTTTCTTGTGTTGACCTTGTCGTCGGCAGATGTGTTTGACTTCTGCAATTTCATGGGTATTCCACATTTTTAAAGCTTTATACTTTTGGCCCATTATTCTTAACACTCCCAACAATTATTTTAAAATGTTTTCACAGATTATTTAACTTCATTGATGTTCGATTGATTTCCGCTGCAAGTTTTAAAATACATCGAGTTTTAGAAAATGTCAAATTTTGACTGTCGAGTGAAATATTTTTAAATTTAGTATCAAGTCGTCATAGTTCGGTTCAGTGTGTTGAGTAGCAAACCGGGTTTAGATAACTCGGGGCGTTACAAAAATCCATAGTGATTTTATCACATTTCCACTCAGGTATAAGTAGAGACTAGAACAATCCAGCTAGTCTCTGGTGCTCAGCTTTAATTTATTGACAAACCATACACTTAAATACATACTCTGTCACATCACGTTTTATTCCAATCTATCAATACTGGCACTTTATGACTTATTGCCAAGAATGTGTGCCTTAAATCTAAATCACTGGAGACCACAACTATACCTTTGAAAAATAGAAATCCATCAGAGCTGACTTTCAAACCGTCAAACTATTCGCTAGCTTGAATCTTCTCTAGTCTTTCCCTTAACTCATCATCAAATTTCTGCAAGTCCTTTACATACTGCAAGAGTGTAAAAGTTGCTACTAAATTAAACACTCGAACTATCTGACTATCTTCTTGATACTGCAGCTCAAAACCTTCAATAGTTAAATACTTATTCCAATCTTCCAACAAAAGACAAAAAACAATCATTGGGGGTAACGACTCAAAGCATCGACCACAACATTGACATTTTCAAGGTGATACGCCAAGGGAAAATCATAATCACCCATGTACTCAATCCATCACCGTTGATGTAGGTTTAAATCACAATGTGTGAAAGATACTTTAAACTCTTATGATAAGAAAATATCTTGAATTTAACACTATATAAATAACTTCTCCAAATCTTCAAGGCGAAAATAATAGCAACTAACTCCAAATAATGTAGGATAATTCCACTTATGCGTCTTCAACTGCCGAGATGCATAAGCAATCACTCTATCACACCCCAATCCGATACCTGATGCATCCGTATACACTGCATAGGGTAAACTCTCACCAGGTGCTGCTAAAACAAGCGCAGTAGTCAATCTCTTTTTAAGCTCCTTAAAAACTATTAACACTTGCCATCAAAAATAACATTCATGTATTTTCTGGTCAACTGAGTTAATGACATAGAAATAGAAATAAAGTTTTGTACAAATCGATGATAATAGTCGGCCAAACCCAAGAAACTTCGTACCCCAATGAAGTTCTTAGGTGGCTTCCAATTTAGCATAACCTCAATTTTAGCTGGATCCACCGAGATGCCATTTAAAAACCAACGAGTCATGCAAGACACGCCATTTAAAAACAATGTAATCTCATACATAAATAATTTTCATATCATTTGGGTCAACCAATGCAAAAATCCAAAATATCAATAATCAAGGAATTCCAATAATGCATCAAGTCCAATAAATTAAGTCCCGGTACCTAATCATAATATCACTATTAGTACCCAAAATAGGATTTACATATTTCTATAAGTCTCATTTTTAAGGTTAGAAATAACCCAATAAACAAATAGGTAAAAGGTCAAATTTTTGCCCAAAGAAGAGCCAAAGCCGCGACTTTGCGACAACGTGGTTCTTCACTCGTTTTTGTTAGATTCTTGATTATTTATTACTCAAACTTACCCAAAACTATTTTAGAACATTAATGTGATTATTTTCATGCCATAAATCAATGGTTTAACCCACAATGTCAAGCGTTTACAGATTAAACATGAGTTTTTCCCAAAATTGAGAAAATTCATAAAAGCAGGAAGGAATGGTCTCACCTTCACTAGATCGTTAACGATCTTTCCCCAATTTGCATAGTAAAAACTTCTATTCAAGTTCGACCCTTAGACTCTCCTGTGGGTTTTCTGGATTTCGCCAATTTAAACAATTCTTCTTATAGTAGATTCTAAAAATTTCCAAATTTTTAGAAGAACAACAAAGAACGAGTCTAACAACTTTCTTACCTTAAAAATTCACTAATATTTGCTTTGAATTCGACTCACCTATTCCATTTTATTGTAGCGTTGACCACATAAATCCTTAATCTGCAAGGAACTTCGACTTGAATCAAATTTTTGGATAATTCAACATTTAAGAGAGGAGATTTTAGACTACCAGTGATCAATTTGCATCCTTGATCCTCGAATTATCCAAGATACAAAACTTCACAACGAAAAAGTAAGTTTTTCCCTCATGCCTACATCATCTGCTAATCTCCAATCACCCAATAAGATTTAAGTTAGTCTCATCAGTAACTAATAACCCCTGATTACTCCTTCTGGCCCAAACAATCAAACCAACCATTAATCACTCTATATGTGAACCATCAATACCAATTAAACCTGTTGTGATAAAACCAATCACGTTGCGAGATTAGAAGAGTGGAATAAGAAATCAAGAAACAAAATTTACGTAGTTTGGACTAAATTGCTCTACGTCCACGACACAAAACCATAGTAGCAAAATTTATTAGAGAATCCAGAAAACAAGTATTTCCGTAATGCTACATCATCGCACGCAGCATCACCGATTACAAGAAAAGTAACAATTCCTGAGAGATTTCTCTCACTCTTTTCTCTCTCTTTATTTTCTTTCTGACTCACTTTTTTGCCTCTAGTTGGCCTCTTTCTCTCTCAGCTCACTAACACTTCTATTTATAAAAATAATAATGTTAACCCTAAAAGGATTATGAAACCTTGGATTATAAATAAACTAAACCAAACTAAAATATTTAATCAATAAATAACAAAACAAAATGTCATTATTTAAATTCAAATTATTTATTTTTTAAAATTTACCAGTCATCATCTTCTCCCACACGATTTTGTCTCAATTTAAAATAACTTCAAGTGTACCTTGGAACAAGTGGAAATACTGTGCTATTATCTTTAATTCAATCTCCCAAGTGTCTACTCTATCACTATGATTATTTCATTGAACTCGAACAAAGGGTATCTCTCGATGACAATGAACTCCGACTTCACGACCCAATATTCTATCAAGTTGCTCCTCATAAGATATATCCTCATGTAAAGGTACATCAATGCAGAGAATAACCCGCGATGGATCGAATACATACTTCCTACATACGTTCTCAATATGGAGACATGAAAAATGTTGTGAACATGACTCAATTATGGCAGTCAATCCCATCGATAGGCTACAACACCTACTCCCTCTATAACCCAAAAAATGAGTGATATATCTTTATAAATACAAAATCATCGGTCTCAAACTATACTTCTCTCCTAAGTAGGTCAGCATAGCTCTTATATTGACTCTGAACTGTCCTAAGTCATTCTTTAATATTCTAAACTTTTCATGTCATCCTATATACTGCCTCATATGGTGAAACTCAGATATTGGTCTGATAACTGTTATGATGAACGAAGTCCACCAATGAAACAATCTTTACCAAACTATCATCCATAATGCATAATAAAATTTTGTTACAACTCACAAGGAACCGCCAGAAAGAGCAAGGAATGATAAGCCCACGAAAGGACATAATCACCCACCGTTATCATATTTGGAGAGAAAGTCTTAATTATGAAATTTAGCTAGGGCCCATAAACCACATCGTAGTTAGAGTGATTATATAAGTCCAATAAAAAGTGCGAATAAGAAAAATGATAAAAGAATCTAACAATAGCAAGACAAACTAATAAGAGTCTAATGTCACTAAAATAAAAACCTCAAAGAATAATAAAACTAAGGAAATAATGACAAGTCTCATTCTTGTTGATGGTCTCCTTCACTAAGACCTAAAAGTGAGAAGTCGTTAGGATGAGTTAACTAAACTTAGTACGGATAAAGTTCTACATTCAGCATTAAAGTAAAGAAAAATAGGTGAGCATGCCAAGTATTAAACATTATATAAAACAAAAACTTGGTATAAGACATAGAATAGGGCAAGTGTTAAAATTTTCACTATAGTGTGGTACATACTAAAATAGATTTCTACTATATACCATAAAAATCTCACTGAAAATAGAGTCACTAATGGACTCCGACCACACCATGCTATTGACATATATAATAACAAAAGCGATACTTGACAATCCCAAGTCACAAACGACCTTCATAAGGTTTATAGTTTTTCGTCCAAGGACACGACACGTACAATTGTCTCATTACTCTAGTTTAAATCAAACTCATCTTCCAACTGTTGAATGTGAGTAACAAAATGTGACCCCCACATGTGTCGATCAAACTTGGTTCACACAATCAAAATTATCAATAAAATAACGTGGATACATAACAAAACCATATCTAGTGAAAGTCATATATATAACATAAAATATGACACATCATTTTATATAAGAACTCAAAATAATTTTTCATTAAAATAATATACTGCTGGACATAAAAATAAATCCGTACCTCAACTGGGTTTACTAATGCCAAAGTTCAAACATCAATGATCAAGGAAGCCCAATAGCTTATCGAGTCGAATAAATATTTTAAGTCATCGTACCTAATCATAATATCACTATTATTACCCCAAAAAAATTTCTGTGGAGTCCCTAGTGGTCCCTGTATAATATTATCATTCACTTTGGGTCGGAGCCCGCACGACATTGTTTTTGGACTATGCCCACAATGTGTTGTACTGAGTAGGGAGGAAAATTCGACTTATAAGCCCTCACTAATTTCCACTCCCAAGCGATGTGGGATTTGACACTTTCACTGTAACGACTCGAAAAATTCTGTGGAGTCCCTAGTGGTCCCTGTATAATATTATCATTCACTTTGGGTCGGAGCCCGCACGACATTGTTTTTGGACTATGCCCACAATGTGTTGTACTGAGTAGGGAGGAAAATTCGACTTATAAGCCCTCACTAATTTCCACTCCCAAGCGATGTGGGATTTGACACTTTCACTGTAACGACTCGAACGTCGTCACCAAAACTTTACATGACATAAATTTGTTTGTAAAATTTTCGTAAACCTTAAACTAAACTTTAAAATATTTATTTCTTTCAATAGGAAAATGTTTGAAAAATACGTCGCGAAATACATCTTGAAAATAATAGATTGTTTTTTCTTCGAGCACTATTCATCGCCCTATGTGGGGCGTTACGTTGGCCCACATTCTGTGGGATGATGGAATGTCGCCCCTGTGGGGCATTACATCGCCTCGTGCTTTGTGGGCGATACCATCCAATGCCAACATTTTTCATTTTATTTATTTCTTACAAACGCTTCATAAAGTTTCACTCAAAATTTCTCATATCCTATAAATCCATTTAAAATCCTTTCAAAACATACTTCCAACTCAAATTCGTAAAATTGAATAGAAAATACGTAGCGAAAACTTAAAACACGTGAAAAAACCCTTGTCCTCAAAACACTTGTTCAAAATATAAGATTTTTCCAAGCAAATCACAAAATCATCAAAATCCCCTATTCTTTTCTTAATTCGTAAACATATACTAAAAGTTTGTTTATAGCTGGAATCACCTTTTCCAGCTCAAAACGCCCGCCTCAAGAAACTTTCATCAACTGGCCTATCAATCGACTTCAGGGAGAACTTCTTCACCTTCATTTTCTTCACCTACATACAAGGTTCAAAATATAAATCTAATGCTTAGTAAGAGGTGTACATATATGAATAAATGCTCATGTAATGCATGCTCAAAAAATCATGTATGTTTACTCGTTTCTTGTTCTTTTCACTTGACATGGATTAAGGGGGCTTTCGTGGGGGAGTAGGCAAGTGTTCGTGTATATGGTCCTTACGGATGGGTTTCATGGTCCATTACATAGACAGTGACATGGTCCTTACGGACAAGTGACTTGGTCCCCCGAGAGGGACAAAAATCATGGCCATACTGCCCCAACCACGCTTTATTATTACGTGGAAAAATTTCCCATAGCCTATAAATCTATTTAAAATCCTTTCAAAACATACTTCAAACTCAAATTCGTAAAATCGAATAGAAAATACATAGCGGAAACTTAAAACACGTGCAAAAACCCTTGTACTAAAAACACTTGTTCAAAACATAAGATTTTTCCAAGCAAATCACAAAATCATCAAAATCTCCTGTTCTTTTCTTAATTCGTAAACATATACCAAAAGTTTGCTTGGAGCATAACACACAAGTCGGAATCGCCTTTCCCAGCTCAAAACACCCGCCACGAGCACCTTCCATCAACCGGCTTGACCATCGACTTCAGGGAGAACTTCTTCACCTTCATTTTCTTCACCTTCATCACAAGGTTTTAAACTATAAGTCTAATACTTAGTAAGAGGAGTACATAATATGAATAAATGCTCATGTAATGCATGCTCAAAAAATCATGTCTGTTTACTCATTTCTTGTTCTTTTCACTTGACATGGATTAAGGGGGCTTCCGTGGGTGAGTAGCCAGATGTTCGTGTACATGGTCCTTACGGACGGGTTTCATGGTCCATTACATGGACAGTGACATGGTCCTTATGGACAATTGACATGGTCCCCTGAGAGGCACAAAAATCATGCCCATACTGCCCCAACCCACGCTTAATCATTACGTACATTATATATTAATGTTCTTCTTTACATTTTCTTTTCATAAATCAAGCATTAAAACATTTTGGTATGCTTCTTTGAGAAAACATGATGCGTATAACATAAATGCACATGTAAACATTATCATCCAAACATCAACACATAATCTACGCAAGGAAAACTCTTCATCAAACAATTCATAACACATCAAAACCGTCATATAAACAAAATCTCCTAGTACCCTTGTGATGTAGGGCCCTAATGGCCGAACACCTAACACACACTTACCTAGAATTCTTTAGCAACCTCGTGCACTTTTCCTCAAGTCACAAACACCTATAACATCATAATCCCATCATCAATATCGGTCAAATCACAACACAATGCACGAACGAATTTAAACTTCTTATAGCATATCCTTAAAATTTCCAGCATTGCCTCCCCGTATTATGCATTTTCCCCAAATTCACAGCAACAAACAATTCAATAATCGTAACTCTCCATTTCAATATACAACCAATAACAACAATACAGTAATATTTCAAAAATTCATTAACCAATATAACAAAATCCTAAAATCAACAAATTTCCAAGGAGAGGATTTCTTCTCTTCAAATCTTCAAAGGAAAAAGGAAAAATCACACCAATTCTTCAAGAGGGTGGGAGGAATTTCGGAGCCAAAAACTACAAAACCCAAGAAAATTTACTCAAACCCTAACTCTAATTGTAAAACTTACTCTACAAATCTTAAATCTTACCTTGGAACTTCAAACCTTGAAGAAAGGGGAGAGAAATTGTAACACCAGGGAATGTTTTTATACAAGAATTTCCTTAGACGAGATATGTGTGGAACCTAACATAAATCCTAGAAGCACTTAAGTTAGAGAGTGAAAATTTGGAGAGAAAACCTTAAGATTGGAGTGGTTATAGTTATGGTTAGTTAAGTTAATTAAAGTAAGAGTGTCTGAAGCTAAATGGAGGAAATTATAAGAGAATGTAAGGTGATGCCTTCCACGTTTGATGAGGATGAAAAGGTGTTAAGAGTGGTTATTTTACAAAAATTAAAAGTTGGTGGGAAAATTTAAAAAGGGTTAAAGTGTGGGTTTTATAAATTTGAATGGTTTTGTGTAAAAAAAAGAAAATCTTTATCTTCCTCCCCTTTTCTCTCCATGAATTACAGCATCCATTTTAGGATTTCTTCTCCTCCATTTCTTCAAGCTTTTTCAAGGGTTTAAGGTTAGTTTTGAGTGAGTTTTATGTTGTATGCATACAGGTAGTGATTGTTGGTGTTTTTGATGAGTTTTGGTGAGGTTTAGTAAGGGTTTGGAAACCCTAATGGAGAACCTCAAAAAATTCCTTTTCTTGGTGAGTTTTCTTCCTAATTTTGGTGATTTAAACTTAGGATAGATTGGTTTAGGTTTTTTAGGTAGTTAGATTAGAGAATTGGTGGAAATTTGTGGAAAATTGGTTTTGGTATTTTAGGTTGCCGATTCTGTTCTTGTGATTTTTGATCAGCCATGTTGTTTGGTTGATATATTGATTTTATTCAATGGATAGTAGACATGTAGAGGTTTACGGAATGGAGAGGATTGCTGAAATCCAATAAAAAACGAGTAGGTTATGGCCGATTGAAGTTGGACGATGAAAAGTGTAGAAAAATTGGGATTTTGCAGTTTGGATGCTTAGGGTTAACTAGTTGTTGATAGAAATAGAGTAAATGTTCTTTAGGTTTAGTTGTATGATTACTAAGTGAATATCCTTATATTTGTTAGGTTAACGAGCGAGTGAATTGTGTACTCAGAGTGGGCAAGCACGTGCGGAGTAACCAGGTAAGTAGAGGATGTTTGTGTTTTGCCTTTGGGCCTACACCATTGAACGGTAGGGATTTGTCTGGTTGTTTTGTTTTGTTTTGGTGTTATGCATTTATATGCCATGCATCATGGTTTTGAACTACGAAAATATGAGTTTTAGCATGAAACGCAATGTGACTCTATTGGAGTCGCCCCGTCGCGTTAGGGTGGCACTCGCGAGGGACTCTATGGGAGTCACTCCATCGCGTTATGGTGACATCTACGAGGGACACTATTGGAGCCGCCCAAACGCGTTAGGGTGCTAGGTTAGCACTTGCGAGGGGCTCTATGAAAGATTTATGAAAAGAAAACGAAACGAAAACATCAGAGTTAGAGTAGCCCTATCGCGTTAGGGTGGCTTCCGCCAGGGACTCTATAGGAGTAGCCTTGTCGCGTTAGGGTGACACTTGCGAGTGACTCTATTGGAGCTGCCCAGTCGCGTTAAGGTGCTAGGTTAGCACTTGCGAGGAGCTCTATGAGTGATTAATGAAACAAAACCAAAACGAGAACAACAGAGTGAGTAGAAACTGCATGTGTTAGGGGTTGAGTGTGCATTGTGTTTTTGCATTCATTATTCCCTACTTGTTAAGTATTAGACTTACGTTTTGTGTTCTATGGTGTAGGTGACGATAAGATACCAGGTGAGCTAGTCGAGGGAGGCCAGGGCTAGGACGCAGTCAGTGACGTAAGTGGCATGCCAGTGCGAGCAATTATCGTAGCGCCTTGACCATGGTATTGCTGGGAGGTGGGGTGGATTTGTAGTTTGAGTGTGATGTTGGGTTGTAAATAGGTTAGGAACTTTAGGTCTTTTTGGTGTGTACTTTGAATGTGTTATATAAAGTGTTTAGCTTTCAGAGTTTTGGTTTTAGAAAATTTAGCTGTTATACTGCTCGGTTTTTCGTAGAGTAAACAATGTTTGTTTTCACCTATTTTCACGTTTTTGCTGACGTTTTAGGATCGAGTTTATTGGATTTTCACGTGTCGAGAAGTGGAAAATGTCGGAAAAAATTTTGGGTAAGTTTTAGGTCATTTGGTTGTGTGATAGATGAAGAAATATTGAAAAATGGTGAAAAGGGTCAAGAGGGTGTGCTGGTGGCTGAGGTGGAGGCGCGTTGGTGCTGGAGGGTGCGCTGGCGTCGGGCAGGGTGCGCACAACAGGCGCGTGCAGCGCCGATCGATCGGCCAATTCCACTGTTCATGATCGGGCAACCCAAGAGGTTGCCGATCGATCGACACCTCGTGTGCGCGCGGCGAGCACAGCGGCAACACGTGATGCGTGCGCTGCCTGGGTGACTCACGCACTAAGTGCGCGCGCAGCGCGCCCATGGTGTCTATTTTTAAATTTTTTTAAAATTTTCCTATTTCAAATATGTTTTAACCCGACCTTTTTCGACACGTTTTGTACGTATTTTACGTACGTTTTCCAACCATTTTTGAAGGTTCAAAAAACCCAAAAATCGAGTCAAAATTTTATCAAAAATTAAATTAAAATTAGTTTTAATTATTGTAAAGTTGTGCAAAGTTGTGCACCGAGTCGGGGTGGGTTCGGGGGCATTACAAGTTGGTATCATAGCAAAATGGTCAAGTCGTTCAAAGGATTACCTTACAATGCCGGCCGCCATGCAATGTGCTTCCCCGACTGTAAGTATTTTTTTTTATTATTTTAGTTAGTTTACAACTAAGATTAGATTGTTTTATCCTTGCTCAGGAATAGAACCAAGATGCCGAGAAACCCAGGACAGTCGAGAGAGGAACTTGAGGAGTCAAATAGGCAGCTCAGAGAGTTAATTAATATACAGTCTCGACTGTTGGGGGCGCTATTGAATCAAGGAGGACAAGGAAGCCTTGGAGCGGGTTCTAGTGGGGAGAGATTTAGAAGGTTGAAGCCTCCGACATTTGAAGGCCAGTTAACGGATCTCACAATTGCGGAGAGGTGGATTTATCTTTTTGAGAATATGTTTAAGTATGCCAATGTGGAGGAAGGAAATAAAGTGACATGTGCGACCTTCCACTTGGCTAACGATGCTCAGAGCTAGTGGGAAACGGTGGAGGCTACCACAGGTGTTCAAGGTCTGACTTGGAAAGAATTTAAGGAATTATTCTACGATAAGTACTACAACCGAACAGTCCAAGCTGCTAAGAGAATGGAGTTCTTACAACTGAAGCAGACCGGATCTGTAGGAGAGTATATCAGGCAGTTTGAATCTCTTTCACGGTTTGCAAGGCACATGTTAAGCCAAAGGAAGACAAAGTATTTCAATTTGTGTAGGGCTTGAAGCCATAAAAATATAAGGGCGTGAAGATCTCAGGGATTGTGGGCGTATCCTATGTAAACGTTGTGGCAAAGGCAATAGAGATGGAGGAGGCAGATGAAAAGTGTGTTAAACAGGCAGAAGCTTCTAGAGGGATGTTCAAGGAGATTACGCCACAGATGAGCCGAGGTGGATCTTCTTCACAGCCTCAGGGTACTAAAAGGCCGGGAGAAAATTTGAATGATCAGAGAGGAGGAAAGAAGCCGCGACAACAGAAAAGGAGAGGGTTTCTACAATGTCCTAAGTGCTTGAAAGTCCATCCTGATGAGTGTGGTCAGTATGCAGGCAAATGCTACAATTGTTTCGAAACTGGCCATAATTCCTGAGATTGTACGAAGCCAAGAGTTCCTAGATGTTGTAAGTGCAACCAATCCGGTCATGTAGCCACAGACTGCCCCGTAGCAAAGAAAGGACCAACTAAAGCGACAACCAGGATCTTTGCCATGATTGAGCCAAATGGTGAGGATATGGTGTGTTAAATGCAAGGCGAGATAGTGTAACGCCCAGAAATTTAGTTTATGGATTTTGAGTTTTAGGTTGTCGGGTTTTGTTATTTTAAACCTTATAGAGTTTTAATTCGTAAAAATAGTAAATTAAGTCCATGGCGGCCCTGGCTGGGTCGGGGTCGTCACAGATAGACCATAGAATGAGGGAGCTAGGCATTAACATAAGTAACTTCGGGTGTTTGTAAGAATAGTACATTTAGGATTTTGGTTACCCTTAGAGAGATACATCTTAGGAGAGATAAAGGTTGAATAGAGAGAAATGAAGCCCTAGTTAGCAAACCCTTGGAGTTCTAGGATACAATGAACCTGAGATGAGTTTAAAGTTTAAGAATGAAATTTATCGGGAGATACCCTAGCCTGTCAAGGTAATGAAATTTACCGGATCGTCGAGGTACTAGTACTATGTTTACGTGGATAAATAGAAATAGCTAAATGTAGTATACTTAGATTCACACACAGTGAGAGTGTATAGATGTAGACTGTATTCATGAGTATAGTTTAAGTAAATTTTTTAGAGTAGATTAGTTAGTAAATTTCAAAGAGAATCCCCGAGTAAAATTAGATAATTGTAGAAGTGTTAAGAAACTTGAGAAAGAGATTAGAAGTAGTATTAGAGGAAGGATAGAATTTGAGGTCAGATCATAGGCGTTTGGAGGAGTACGATCTGAAGAGATGTGGGAATTTGGAATGAGAGGAACGAAAACTCGCACGAAAAATAATTGAGTACATTAGGGATAAGGATAAGTTAGAAAGTTCAAAGGTTCAACTCATATGTAACATAGTTGAAACCGTTGATTTCGTAAATAGCTTAGGCTAAGACTGAGAAGCTTAAACGGGTGATATAAATTAGAACTTATAGTATTATTAGAGTATGGGTAAAGAAATAGAGATTATGCAATGTAAGATAGAAGAGTGGCTAGATTATATTATAGATTTTGAATGAACATAAGAAAGAGATAAGTGAGGAAATTAGTTAACTTTAGTGAAAATTTAAAATAATAAGATTAGTCATTAAGGATTTAGTGTTCTGTGTGAAGCTGGAGAATTTAGAGGATATCAGATAAGAAGGAAAGAAGGTTCACACGGAGATTATACGAGTAAACTTAGAAGTAAGTTGAGTTCAAGAAGATTATGAAAGTTTCAATGTGAAATTTATGGGATTGAAGTCGAAGAGTTATACACCATTTAGGCTGTTGGGTGAAGAGTAGGAAATGAGGTAATTTAGACTTAAGAGTTTGATAGCATTTAGTGATGACCGAGGTAGGAATTAGACAAATTGAGCGTCGTGGATATAAGTATGAAGACTCAGAGTACACTTTGATAGAATAGGGGATAGATTTAAATTGTGAGAGATGGAGTACGGGGATAGTGTTTGAATGACTAATGAAATATCATGATTGCTAGAGGTAAGTAGCTATAAGAGGTGAGAGTGATAAATTAGAAATGAGAGGGTAGAGTAGAAGGAAAATTGGAATTGAGGATTTAAGATAAAAAGTTTACTTATTAAGTTTTAGCATTACGTGATTGAGGATGTATTGAGGGCTTGAATGGGTTATGTAAGTGTGATAGACACGGAAATAGAAAGTGAGGGATTAGATAAACTTAGCACGAAGAAAAACTAGAGTTGAGAACTAAGTTGGAAAGGTTTGAAAGCAGTGATAATTTATTTATTCGAAGTCAATGGACGTAGGAGTATTCGCAGAGTTAGGTGAAGTCAACACTTTGGAGATGTAGGAATTGTCATTACCCGATAGGTGATTAGGGGCACCCGATAGCCGATTAGGGGCACCCGATAAATGATTTAGACCATAGCGTAGTTGAGATTTAGCGTGCCAACCCAAAAAGTTAGGAGGGTAGCTTTGAGTAAGTAAGTTGAGGAATAACTAAACCATCAAATTTTGAGAACAATTTTTTTTTAAAGAGGATAGATTGTAACACCCGAGATTGTTTTTATACAAGAATTTCCTTAGACTAGATATGTGTGGAACCTAACATAAATCCTAGAAGCACTTAAGTTAGAGAGTGAAAATTTGGAGAGAAAACCTTAGGATTGGAGTGGTTAGAGTTATGGTTAGTTAAGTTAATTAAAGTAAGAGTGTTTGAAGCTAAGTGGAGGAAATTATAAGAGAATGTAAGGAAGTGATGCCTTCCACGTTTGATGAGGATGAAAAGGTGTTGAGTGGTTACTTTACAAAAATTAAAAGTTGGTGGGAAAATTTAAAAAGGGTTAAAGTGTGGGTTTTATAAATTTGAATGATTTTGTGTAAAAAAGCGAAAATCTTCATCTTCCTCCCCTTTTCTCTCCATGAATTGCATAATCCATTTTATGGTTTTTCTACCTCCATTTCTACAAGGTTTAAGGTTAGTTTTGAGTGGGTTTTATGTTGTATGAATATAGGTAGTGATTCTTGGTGTTTTTGATGAGTTTTGGTGAGTTTTAGTGGGAAACCTCAAATAATTCTTTTTCTTGGTGAGTTTTCTTCCTAATTTTGGTGATTTAAACTTATGATAGATTGGTTTAGGTTGTTTAGATAGTTAGATTAGAGAATTGGTGGAAGTTTGTGAAAAACTGATTTTGGTATTTTAGGTCGCCGATTCTGTTCTTGTAATTTTCGATCAGCCATGTTGTTTGGTTGGTAAATTGGTTTGATTCAATGGATAGTAGACATGTAGAGGTTTACGGAATGTAGAGGATTGTTGAAATTCGATGAAAAACGAGTAGGTTATGGCCGATTGAAGTTGGACGATGAAAAGTGTAGAAAAATTGGGATTTTGCAGTTTGGATGCTTAGGGTTAACTAGTTGTTGATAGAAGAGTAAATGTCCTTTAGGTTTAGTTGTATGATTAATAAGTGAATTTTCTTATATTTGTTAGGTTAGCGAGCGAGTGAATTGTGTACTCGGAGTGGGCCAGCACGTACGGAGTAACCAGGTAAGTAGAGGCTGTTTGTATTTTGCCTTTGGGCCTACACCATTGAACGGTAAGGATTTGTTTGGTTGTTTGATTGTTTTGTTTTGTTTTGGTGTTAAGTATTTGTGTGCCATGCACATGGTTTTGAACTACGAAAATACGAGTTTAAGCATGAAACGCAATGTGACTCTATTGGAGTCGCCCCATCGCATTAGGACAGCACCCGCGAGGGACTCTATGAGATTCGCCCCTTCGATTTAGGGTGACATCTGTGAGGGACTCTATTGGAGCTGCCCAGTCGCATTAGGGTGCTAGGTTAGCACTAGCAAGGGACTCTATGAAAGATTTATGAAAAGAAAATAAAACGAGAACAATAGAGTTAGAGTCGCCCCGTCACATTAAGGTGGCACCCGCGAGGGACTCTATAGGAGTCGCCCCATTGCGTTAGGGAGACACTTGCGAGGGACTCTATTGGAGCCACCCAGTTGCGTTAGGGTGCTAAGTTAGCACTTGTGAGGAGCTCTATTAATGATTAATGAAACGAAACCAAAACTAGAACAACAGAGCGAGTAGAAACTGCATGTGTTATGGGTTGAGTGTGCATTGTGTTTTTGGATTCATTATTCCATACTTGCTAAGCATTAGACTTACGTTTTGTGTTCTATGGTGTAGTTGACGACGAAATACCAGGTGAGCTAGTTGAGGGAGGCCAGGACTAGGACTAGGACGCAGTTAGTGACGTACGTGGCATGCCGGTGGAGGCAATTATCGCGGAGCCTTGACCATGGTATTGCTGGGAGGTGGGGTGGATTTGTAGTTTGATTGTGATGTCGGGTTGTAAATAGGTTAGGAAACTTTAGGTCTTTTTGGTGTGTACTTTCAATGTGTTATATAAAGTATTTGGCTTTCAGGGTTTTGGTTTTAGAAAATTTAGCTGTTATGCTGCTCGGTTTTTTGTAGAGTAAACCACGTTTGTTTTTACCTATTTTCACGTTTTCGCTGAAGTTTTAGAGTCGAGTTTATGGGATTTTCATGTATCGAGAAGTGAAAAATGTCGGGAAAAGTTTTAGGTGATTTGGTTGTGTGATAGATGAAGAAAATTTGAAAAATGGTGAAAAGCGTCAAGAGGGTGTGCTGGTGGCCGAGGTGGAGGCGCGCTGGCTGCTGGACGGCGCGCTAGTCGGGCAGGACGCGCGCAACAGGAGCGTAATGCGCGCTGCTGGGGCACGTGCAGCGCCTAGTGCTGATGGATCGGCCAATTCCATTGTTCATGATTGGGCAATCCGAGAGGTTGCCGATCGATCGGCACCTCGCTCGCGAGGTTTCACGCAAGGCGCGCTGCTGCGTACGCAGTGTGCACAGCGGCGGTGCGTGATGCGCGCGTTGCCTGGGTGACGCGCGCAACCAGTGCGCGCGCGGGCGCCCATGGTGTCCATTTTTAAAAGTTTTCAAAGTTTTCCTATTTCAAATATGTTTTAACCCGACCTTTTCCAACACGTTTTGTACGTATTTTATGCACATTTTTCAACCATTTTTGAGGGTTCAAAAAACCTAAAAATTGAGTCAAAATTTTATCAAAAATAAAATTAAAATTCGTTTTAATTGTTGTAAAGTTGTGCAAAGTAGCGCACCGAGTTGGGGTGGGTTCAGGGGTATTACAGAAATCGGCGTGGAGGAAGGATGAAATCGTTGGCGAGAGATAGAGAAAAGTTTTCTTCGCGTGGGTGATGGGAGAAAGAGAGAAAGAGGGGCTGTAACACCCGGAAATTTCGTTTTAAGGATTTCGAGCCATAAGTTTAGAATTTTAAAATATAGAGTGATAATTCGTAGAAATAATAAGTTAAGTCCGAATGGCCAACGGGAAGTTTCGTTAGAGCCCTAAGAATAAATAAAAATATTTGGAGGAATAAGGGAATTTTGGAGGAGTTAAACCAATAGATGAAATAACGATTTAAGTTAAGAAATTAACTAAGGGCGAAAAGGTAAATTAGAAAGTCAAATTATTTTAATTAAAAAGGGTTTTGTCTATTTCTTCCCCTTACTTCTCTCTCCCTCCAACGAAACCTTACGATTTCCCCTCTCCCTCGTGACTTTCTTCTTCTCCATCGCCAATCCTCAACGCCGGCGACTCCCCCGATTTCTGGCGTTTTTCCCTCAAGTTTCTTCCCCAAATCAATCCTCTAGGTAAGTTCTACACTCTAGACAAGTTTATTTGTGGTTTTAGGGTTTATTTTTATTTAGGGTTTGTGAAGAAATTTAGGGATTTTGTTAGAAATCGATAGGGTTGTTTATTTATTACTCATTGATGATGTATTAGTGATTATTGAGGTTGTTGGAGTAGATTAATGGTGTTGGTTGATGTTAAAAGTTGAGTTTAGGTTGTTGGAGATATAGTTGGACACCATTAATGGAGTTTTGAAGTTAGTGAGCACCAAGTGCTAGAGGAAATGCCCGAATGAAATAAATTAGAGTTTTTAGAAAAATTTGTCTTAGCTCGAGACGTCGATTTGTTTAGATTTGATGTTTGAAAGTCTATATTAATGATGTGTTGTTAAATTCCCTAGGTAACCCAAGCTCAAAGGACGGTGCTCGGCATATCTAGGACGCCAGGTAAGTGAATGTTAGGTTTCCGGCCCCTAAGGCCCTACGTCGTAACGATGTTGATAATGTTTGTTGTAATGAAGTTAGGTAGTTTTAGGATTGTGGAAAGACGGGTAGCTTAAGTAGTGCCTTAGTGATTTGTTAGTGGTCGTTCGATAGGCGTTTCTACGTATGTCATTTCTCATGCATCATGTTTTATTAAAGTGCATACGAACTATTTATGAGCACGTTTTATGAAATATCGAATTAATGAACGATCATAAATTCCGAATGATGCATGTTTCTCACGGGGCAAGTTGTATGTTTCTCACGGGGCAAGTCATGTATTTCTCACGGGGCAAGTCATGTATTTCTCACGGGGCAAGTCATGTGTTTCTCACGGGGCAAGTTATGATTCTCACGGGGCAAGTTATGATTCTCACGGGGCAAGAAAATTGTTTAACTAAATGAAACGAAACTATTTTGCGAATGTCATGCATATATGTAATGTTATGTTTAGCACACTCCTTACTAAGCATTAGGCTTAATGTATTTATCGTATGATGTAGGTGACGAGATTGAAGGTGAGGAACCTCATTATGATGACCAAGTGTAGTCGGTCGATGGGCGAAGCTCGTGGCGGCGGAGCGTGTTTTGGCTAGGCTAGATGGACTCATGGTTAGATGATTTTTGAGAGTTTTGGTAATGTTTGGGATAAATATGGATTAGATAGATTTATCGTAGATTTTGATATGTTTTAGGATGTTTGATGACTGAACAGATAATATATTGTATTTTGTAGTGTTTTTGATGTTTTTCAAACAGGAAGGAAAATGTTACACTTTTAAACGGAACCACGCGGTTCGATTTTATAAAATTTGATTATGTTTAACGTGAATTGTCGGTTTTGAGTATTCGAGTAAAATGTTATGTTTGGAGGGTATTTTATGGAGGTATGTAAAGATTTGGGTGAAGAAGTAGTGAGAAAGGAGAAGAGGTTGATGAGTGTTAAGTTAGTGTGTTGTGTGTTTTTGTATTGAAAATGTGAAGTGCAGGGCATGTGAAGAAGGAAAGGAGAAAATAAGGGAGCTGTGCTCTCTGGAAGAATTCCAGAGAGCATGCCGATTGCTCGCTCATTGGTGGCGAGCAATCGCCTCTTGGGCGAATTTCAGGCGACGCTCTCTGGAGAAATCCAGAGAGCGTGGCGACTTGCAACAGGCGACTAGTCGCCTATTGCAATCGCCTATGGGGCGATCAGTCGCCCCTTTTTTTGGGCGACTGATCGCCATGTTTGTTTTAAAAAAAAAAAGATTTTATTTTATTAATTAATAGTTTAAATGATTTAATTGTTTTTAAGTTTTAATGGTTTTAGTAATTGTTTCAAACGAACTCCAATTTCCATTTCGATTTAGATTTCGCATTGAGTACAGTTAAAGTTAAAGGTGTAAAAAAAAAAAAAAACGATAGTACAGGTAAGGGTCGTGACAGGGGCTGCTTCGTGAGGGAGGGAGGGAGAGAGAGAGATGTTAATAAATTTTAAACTCAACTTTACCATTTTTCCCTTCAATCCAAATTTCTAACTAATGGTTTCGTAACCCGTTGGTTTAATTTTCGTAAATTCTTCGTTCGATTTAGCCTCAAAATTTAACTCTTAAAGTTTCAATAAAATTTTCCATTCCTAAAATTACGTTAAAATTCTTCATTTTCAGGTAGCTCAAATGGTACCAATGATGGGAAACTCTTGGTTATAACCTGGAGGCTAGGGTTCAAATCATTGGGAGGACAAAAACTCCCTGTCCAGAAGGGAGAAGATCATGAGTGATGGCTTGCCTGTATACTGGATCCGGACCCGGATGGCGATGCGTTTACGCGGGAAAAAGGCCGATGAAGGGAGCACGTCGATACATAAAAAGGCACTGTAACGACCTGCCCCCTTCACCGGCCTTTTTTCCGCATGGATGCACCGCCTTCTGGGTCGGGTTCCAGTATACGGGCAAGCCGTCACTTATGATCTTTTCCCTCCTAGACAGGGAGTTTTTTCCCTCCCAGTGATTTGAACCCTAGCCTTCAGGTTATGACCAAGAGTTTCCCATCACTAGTACCACTTGAGCTAGATGGCAGTGCGTCCGCGTGGGAAAAAAGCCGGTGAAGGGAGTAGGTTGTTACACAAACCCTTATTTTCTTTGCTCTAATTTGAACTAAATAAATTCATAATTCCCACAAATGAAATATATTCGTGAAAATAACAATTTTCAAGTTATCCTAACCAGAACAACATGCATACTACTAATTTTATCTTAAGTATGCAAAATAAAAGACTCTTGGGGTGAATGTATTTCCATGAGAAAAGAATTAAACATCCTTAAATGTTACAAAGTTACCTAACTTAATTATGTTTAAGGTGTAATTAACTTATTTTTTAATCTTGATTAGTATTAAACTAATCACCTTGATGAACTTAATAAATAGATTTATTATTTTTTAATTATATTCTAGTTACACCTTAATGACAATTATTTATCAATCCTCTGGTGGCACTTGGCACCACTCGATTGGTTCATTAATTTTTATTCCATTATGTTGCATGTAATATCATCATTCCTCCTATTACAATATTGTCCACTTTATGATAAAATCCGTACGGTTTTGTTCTTAGAATTAGTAAAAACGTGTTGTACTAGATAGGAATAAGTACTCTACTTTTAAACTATTCACTTTTCATTCTCCCAAACTATGTGAAATTGCACCTCAATGGTATGGATTGGGTCCCCACACTAGGTCATGTCTTCACATGGTGGGGTATCACAATCTCTCCCTTTCCACAGTTCTAGTTGGGCTATGACTTTGACACCATTTGTAATATCTTCATTCGTCTTAGTGTAATATTTTTCTCTTAACATAAAGCTTGCAACAATTTTATTTTTGAGTTAGCCCAAAATGTGTTATATTAAGTAAGGAGGAAAACTCTACTTATCAAACATTTATTTTTCACTATTCCAAGCGATGTACAATTGATTCACTAGTATGGGTTGCACTCTCACACTAAGTTGTTCTTTTCTTCACATAGAGAGTTGTCACATTACATCATGTCAAACAAAATCTACTTGACATGCATTATGCTCCTCAATCTTGACTCGAGCATTTAATATCAGCCACTCGAAGTCGAAATGAGCTAATTTTTTATGCATCATGTTGACTTTGTACATACATAACTTTTCATCTGCTAATCTGATTGACTCACTTTTAAAGTCAATTTCTATCATAGGATGTCTATTTAATTCCCCGAAAAGGTGTAGGATTCTAAGATAACCTCTTCAATTAACTTCAAACAATGGTCATGCTCATAAAATTATCTTTGTCAACCTACTTGTCAAAATTAATATTTGTTTATTCGCACATCCAATTAATTCAATTCAACAACCAATAATAACTTAAGATATTTAATATTATGCTTATTTTTAATTAGAAATTGTATCTCAAAGTTAATTAGGCAATTTATTTCCTGAAATCATCTTGTACGAATGACAGTCAAATATAATGACTAAACTAGTTCATTAATGCTAAGATATAGTATATTACTATTTGCACTTGCATCTTTTATACTCATGTGATTAGTAAAGTTAATTTTAATTTGAGCTATTAAACTGTCTAACCTTCGATCATTTTGATCATAAGCAATAGAGTCTTGGGCTGCTTCACTACTTTTTGTTATTAAAGTTCACATCTTTTCTATTGAAATTTTTGTCTTCAAACTTTTTGTTCCGATATTTTCTTGAAGTCCTTTGATAAAATAGGTTCTTTGAAGTATGATATCTCATTATTTGATCATCATGCAATATTTTTGTTATGGCAAGTGAAGATGCGAGTTGTTTTCACACATATGGTTTTAGACAATTCTTTGTTAGGCTTTAATAAAATGTCATCATCTTGTGTAGCAAAGGAGAAATTTCAAAAAGATCCAACAGCCCTATCTCCAATACACTTGAATTTACGGAACCAATTGCAGGATGTTCTAAGGAAGAACACTACTACTAAACTACAAGTAAAATTGAAGCAGCTATGTATGATAAAAACCTTCTTTAGCAAATTAGATATGAAGTAACTACTTTATTCTCATTGTATTATGAAAGGTACGTCTATTTGAGATCTCATAGTGTCTTAAAGAAAATTTTATCTGACATAGACTATGGAGTGCAAATGTGGTGGAGAGGATTTACAATCAATTATTGTGTCCCTTGCTTACTTCTTATAGTACTTTCAAACATACTATTTTACATGATAAGAACGTTCTAACTCTAAAAAAAGTTTATGATAGTTTAATTTTGACAGAGAAGACGAAGGAGCTTACTATCGAATTTGAGTCTCAAGGAAAATGACTCATTGTTTGAAGTAAAATACAAAAGATGAATAATGATAGCAGTGGAAATATTTAGAGTTCAAACAACATTTCAAAATCAAAGAACTATTATAAGACTAATCTCTTTAAGTACTTTTAATTTGAACAAGTATATGTAAAACACTATAGGTGAAGTTATAAAGATCAGTAGAAGTATTCTTGTTGGGTTGAAATGACTCAAAAAATCTGTTGTTTTATATGTGATGCAAGGTTCTACTATTATAGGTAGTAAGACTATTACGTTTGTTAACTCTCTTTCTAAACATTTATTTGACAAGACTTGGTGGAAATCAAGTGATTAGGTGAAATTATGTTTGAAATAAGATCTACATCAGAGTCTATATTTCAACCTAGCTCTGATGTTTAAGATGAGGTGGTTACCATATCGTCACCAGTTTCAGTTTCAGTTTCATGACAGTGTTTTACTGCTAAAAGTAGATCCAAGATAAAGATTACATGATAACAGGGTGAAACTGATTTATTTGCTTATGTACTTAATATATTCAAAGTTATTGATTCTAGTTAGTAGTCTTCTACATATTGAAATGCATTTGGTTGTGATAATTTTATAATTTAAAGACATCATGTAGGAGGCTACTCGAGTTTAAACATTGCTTGGACCTTATTAGTGCAAGTTGTTGAGTTTGCCCTCAGGGGCTTTGTAGAAGAGGTAGAAAATTTGGTGATTAAAGATTGATGATTTATTTATGCATTGGAATTTGTGTAATAAAAAAATTATTAGAGTTTGAATGACCCAATTGCTAATTGTGTGGGCCTAACTCATATTTAATATTGGAGCTTTTTTATATTATTTTGTATATAATTTTTTGAGTCACAAAAGTTAATAGTACATTGATTTTCAGCGTAGATTTTTGTTACTACCATTATTTTTTTATTCTGTTAATTGTTTTTTCACAATAGATTTTGACATAGCAAACATCATATTTTTCTTTTTTGATTTATTGTTTGATTTATAATAATATATATGCATATATGTGTGTGTGCTCATGGAGTGTAACACAAACATGTGCACACAAAAAAAAATATACATGTTATATATATACACACATATACATATGTAGCATTAACGTGTGTAGAGTTAAGAAGTGGTTAGCTAGCGGAAAGGCCAAGGTGTAATCACCCTAAAAAGGAAGGACATTCTACCAAAGTTAGTGGCTGTCTGGTATTTCTTAACATAGAAACATTTAAGAGGCGGTTCTCGTGCGTGCACGTCTGCACGCTAACCAGCGGACATTGTGGGCACATGGATTGGGGGCCGCCATGTCCCAACCAAGGCCTACAGCTCTTAAAGTTTCCATGATGCAAAGCATTTCCATCCAAAAGGAATAACTTGATTGTTCAATAAAAGGGGCATTTAATCAAGACTTTTGTTTGGAGGGTACGACAATTACTTTCACGAGAACAATTAGTGTCGTTGAAATTTTTTGACTGAGTAGAGTTACTTGTTTTGTCGCACAACTGAATTTTTGAAAAAGTAGTTAAGCACTTTGTTGAATATACTTTAAACTATAAAAAACACAAGCTCCATCTACATATACATATACATATACATATACATATATATACATACACATACATATAGATACAAATAAATACATAAAGTCCCAATTCATCGAAGTACGTGGACTCTTCGAGTCGACCCAATTTCAGATCCTTCAGTCTCTAGTGCCAATCGTTTGTTGAGTAGACTCTCTTGCCCTCTTTGTTTCAATTAGTACATTACATTTTTGAAATTATAAAAACGTGTTGATGAATTTTAAGTTCTTTCCCAAACTTCCTCCTCCGAAACAAAAAGAACACGACAAGAAAATTATGTATTTTCTACACTTTATTATTGATGGTAACTAACTAACTGTGGTTAATAGTAACTTCTAGTTGACGAAAATTCATAACTCTTGCAAAAAAGTTGGTGTAAATAATTATTCTCAAACGTTATCCGTGATCGTCAATAAACTTTTGTCTTTTAAATTTAGATTACACATACTCTTAACCTTTTTCTCGTCAATATCATTAAAAATTGTGAAATAATAAAGGGTCACTAACAAGTCAAAAAATAAAAAACATTGTCAATTAACTTTCAAGATTTGCTCCTAATTTGTTAAAATCCAAAGAGACACACACCATATTTCTTCAAGTTTAATTAATACACCATCCATCCTGTCATATCATTCATAATCGTCTCCCTAAGCTTCGAAAAAGTTGATTAAGAGACGTCATTATATTATTAGTTTTTGAATACAAGTTCTATGATCAATAACATCTTTAATGGCCTCATTCCAACAGCATGATGGAAATAATTAAAATAAATATATGGTTAAGATAATGTTTAGGATGAAATTATGTTAAATTATTAAAGGGAATGCCGCTGTTAATATTATATTTGAAGTGCCATTTATGCGAGTAGTTTATGGACATTAATAAGTTGGTTTTGATTTTCATAGATAATACATCATTAATAGTGCTTATCCAATAAACCACGTATGATCTTCATGCCAAGATTGTGATTGGTCAACTATAAATGGATATGCATATACCCATGTCATGTCGGCAAAAAACATAAATAATTTCAACTTCTCTTCTTTTCACTGTTCTAAATTAGATTCTTAAAAATGTCACAAATAACGACTTTTTTTTTTTTTTTTTTTTTTTTGAGGATTAAGCTCAATGTGTTAACAAAGCATAAGATATGTGGCAATCCGGCTTGTGAAAGTAAAGATGACCCAAAATTCTGTTCATGGTTAAGACCAAGCCCATATTAGTGAGGGTAACCCAACATCATATAGGAGAGTGGACATTTAGTGATTTATAAGTAAAATTCTCCTCCTTACCTAGCACAAAGTGTTTTGTTGTAACTCAAAAAATAAATTCATGCAGGTTACAACTCAAAACAGACAACATTTTAATTGTAGAATCCAAGAAATCAATAAGATATGAAATACAAAAACCTATTGTGTTTTAGTTAATAACTTTAAAGATCACATGACATGATACTTTTTGATTTATTAACTTTACTAGCCTACTTCATTGTGTATGTTAATTTCAGTGTGACCTGATTTCTAACTAGGCCAGGCCAGTACGGCCCACGTTGTAAAACTCAATATGACTAGGGTTTTATGTTTCCCTATAAATATATGTTTGTGTGACAAAACTCATTGTATCTTGATTTTACATAGTGATTTCTCCTCTGCTAGTAGTTTTTTCTCTTCTAGGGTTTCCACGTAAATCTTGGTGTCCACTATTTTCTCGTTTTTCTTTTTCGATTTCAGTTCGGCTTTTCAACAATTGGAATCAGAGCTTCAGGTGGAAGGTTTTCAGAAATCAGGGTTTGATTTCTTGAATGTATCGAACGTTTTTCAAGTTTACAATTTCTGTAGTTGAAATTGAAATTTAGAGAAAAAAGAAAAAAGAAAATAAAAAAAATTAATTTTCTTTTCTCTTCTGAGTGAAGAAACAGAAAAATAAATTTTCTCTGTTGTTCTTCTTCGACAGAGAAGAATAGAGGAGCCTATTATGTTCTGCCCGAGCCTGTAGCCTCGACGCGAAGCTATAGAACAGAACGCTGCCGCGCCGTCGTCAGTCGAGCCCCTGTTGCCCTAGTCATCATCGTTCTATCAAGCCACGCTCTCCGATCAGAACTCGTCTCTACGCTCGCACAGAAGCAGCGTAGCCGCCGTCTGCCGAAAAACAGAACCCGCTACCGTCCGCCGAAGAACAGAACCTGTCACCGATCTACTCCGACGCAATCTCTGAACCCTCAGTCGCGCTCACGCCGCTGCTCACACGGTGAAAATTCTCTGTTCAGTTTTTAGTATTTTTCACAGGTTTCAAAATTCTGCATATTGATTATTTGGATGCTGGAAATTTGTTAATTTTGGACTCAATATTCTGAAATTTTGTTCGTGAAATCTTAGGGTTCTGAAGTTTATTTTGGAGGGTTGAGATATTGTTTGCTGTTTTTTTGGAGTAATTATCTGGTGAAGATATTTTTAGGAAAATATTCTGAATTTTTGAGAGATGACATCATTAAAATATGATATTCCTTTGCTGGATAGGAATACAAGATCTTTAATATGGCAGGTAAAGATGCGAGACCTTCTCTCTCAAATAGAATTGGATGATATGTTACTTGGTTTTGATAATATGCCTGAGTCTTGGTCAGAGGCGGAGAACTCACAAGAGACAGAAAAACATTATCTTTTATTCGTCTACACTTGTCAAATTCAATTTTGGAGGATGTGTTGAATGCGAAATATGCTACTGAAGTATAGTCAAAATTGGAAGAATTGTGCCAACATAAAACTCTGACGAGTAAGCTGCATTTGAAGCAACGATTATATTTCATCATATGAGAGAAGGGTCTTCTATCGACGAACACTTGTGTGCATTCAAAGAGATAGTTTCGGATTTGGAAACTTTGGAGTGCAAAGATGATGATGAGGATTTAGCTTTGATTTTGTTGTGCTCGCTGCCTGTTTTGTACTATATTTTCCAGGACATGATGTTATATAGTCGTGACTCGTTAACCCTGAAGGAAGTTTGTGATGCTTTGCTTTCAAAGGAAAGGATGAAACACCTTATAGTTGGATATGGAATTCAAAGGTGAGGGACTGGTTACTCGAGGTAGAGCTACAGAGAAGTCGGAGAAAAACAGTCATGGCAGAAAGAATTCAAGGGGCAGATCAATGTCCAGGAATAGAAACAATGTTTGTTTTTACTATCAGAAAAAAGGATATATAAAATCAGAGTGTTATCAGCTGCAAAACAAGAGAAAAGAACAAAGTGAACAAAATGGAAAACAGTCAGGGAACTCTGGTGAAGTTGTTGTTGCTAAAGATGAAAGTGAAAGTGATCAAGGTAATCTATTGATAGTGTCTAAGGAAAACTCAAGGTCATTTGATGAATGGGTTCTGGATTCGGCTTGCACATTTCATATGTGTTTCAATCGAGAATGGTTTTCAACTTATGAGACTGTGAGAAAAGGAGCTGTATTAATGGCAATAATGCATCATGTAATATTGCAGGAATTAGTATAGTGAGAATCAAAATGTATGAGGGAGTAGTCAGACAGTTAGTGATGTGCGATACGTTCCCGAGTTGCAGAGGAATTTGATCTCGTTGAGTACTCTGGATATTAAAGGGTACAAGTGCATCGGTGAAGGTGGAGTTTTGAAGATCAGTCGAGGATTCTCTTGTTATTATGAAAGGAAAGAGAAAGTCTAGAAATCTGTACATTTTGCAGGGTTCTACAGTTGTTGGGGATGTGGCTGTTAGTACTTCAATGTCAGATGAAGATCTCACCAGTTTATGGCATATGCGTCTGAGACACATGAGTCAAAATGGTTTGACTGAACTAAGTAAAAGGAGACTTCTGAATGGTCAGAGCACCAATAAAGTACAGTTTTGCGAGCATTGTCTAGTCTAGAAACAGAAAAGAGTCAAATTTGCTATGGGCACTCACAATTAAAAGGAGATTCTAGATTATATTCACTCAGAACTATGGGAACCATCACAAGTGCCTTCCAAGGGAGGGGCACATTATATGTTAACATTCATAGATGATTTCTCCAGAAAAGTATGGGTATTCTTCTTGAAGAAAAAGAGTGATGTATTTTCTACTTTCAAGGACTGGAAAACGATGGTTGAAAAGCAGACAGAGAGGCAGGTAAAACATCTTCACACCGATAATGGATTGGAGTTTTGTTTAGAGGAGTTCAATTCTTTTTACAAAACAGAAGAAATTTTGAGGCATCTGACAATTTCGGGGACTCCATGGTGTAGCAGAGAGAATGAATAGAACTTTGATGGAGAAAGTTTGGTGTATGCTCTCAAGTTTAGGTTTACCTAAGTCATTTTGGGCTGAAGCTGCAGAAACTGCTTGTTACATCGTAAATCGTTCACAAGCAGTACTGCTCTTAATAAGAAAACTGCTAAAGAAGTTTGGTCTGGTACTCCTGCCGATTATTCAATTTCGAGAGTGTTTGGTTGCCCTGAATATGCTTATGTTGATCAAGGTAAGTTAGAATCAAGATCACTAAAGTGCGTATTCCTTGGGTACAAGTTTGGGGTGAAGGGATAAAAATTATGGTGCCTAAGATATAATAAAGTTAGACACAGTATGTAACACCCGAATTTACGGGATTTTGTAAATAAATAAATAATATAATGGCATTTTATTGCAATTACGTCAAATTAAGTCAGTTTTGTAAAAAGAAAGCGTTATAACGATCCTCATAATTGATAAGGATTTTAAGAAAATTTTGGGAATTTTAGGAGTTTAACGCTAATTTTACGAGAAATACATTTATCTTAATATAAAGGATACTTTAGTAAAAATACTAAACAGAGTGTGAATTGTGAATGGACAGTTTTAAAAGAACCCTGGTAAAGAGTTGAAGTTATTGGTGAATTAAGAAAATTTGGAGAAGCCAAATCGTTAGATAATTAACGAAACGAAGGACGAAACAAATGGAAAATCAAAGGAAGGGCAAAATGGTAATTTGCAAAGTCAAAAATTTTAATTAAAAACATGTTTCTTCTTCTTCTCCGGCACTCCACGCCTTCTCCTCTGTGATTTTTCTCCTCCGACGATTCCCTTACAGCTTTCCACTTTCCGACTATCGTTCCTCCTCCGTTCGTCGTCCATCCTTCACGTTTTCTCCTCCTCTCGCAACCCTAGGTATGATTCTATGCTTTTGGAGTGTTATAGTTCAGTTTTCACAGAGTTTAAACGTTTAGGGTTTTGTGAAAAATGCGAATTAGGTTTAGAAATCGGTAGAGTTACCGTATTGGTGAATCTATTGAACGAGTTAAACGTTATTGGACGAAATCTAGAGTGTATTCGGGTGTTTAGGTTGAAAAACCAGATTTTTAGGTTTGAGAATCTCCGTCAATGGAGTTTAGAAATTTACGAGCGTGAATTTCTCGGTAAAATGCCTCATTGAGCTAAGTTATAATTTAAGGAGAATTTCCTTAGTTATGTTTTCGTTGAATTTGGACGTTAATTGGTTGAATCTCGTGTTAATGTTAATTGTTGTGTTTTGCCTTAGACAAACGACGCTCGTGGACGGAGCTCGAAGTTCAGCACGCACGAGGTAAGTTCTCGTGACCTACTTGGTCGAGTGGCCTACACCGTATGTCGATGTCGCGTCGAGGATCTATGGAGAGTTGTTTGTTTATATGCTTTGGTCGGGTAGATAGGGTTAGTTCATTTATAGGTTATGCTTTTTATAGTCTTGATGGTATGTATGATGTTTGTTTATTTTAGGTCTATAACTGTTCATGCATCACGTATTTTAAAATAGCATGAAAACGTATTTCTGCACGTGTTTAAGAAAATGAAATGAATGAACATAATGAATCAATGTAATCTGTATCTGGTTACGCGAGGTGGGGCTCATGCAAGGCTGTTACGGGTGCGAGCGTGTACCCCCCCCCCCCCCCCCCCCCGGTTAGGTTAAGAGGGCAGTCCGACCACAGGATGTGTCCTCTCCATCTAATAGGCTGAGACCTCGGTGACATTCTGTCTGCGACGTAATGATAAGTAAATGTTGCATGATTTCTGAAACTCATACGCACAGCATGCATTTACATTTACAAAACTTACTGAGCCTTTAGCTCATAGTGTGTCTGTATGGTGTAGGTGATATCGAAGCAGGTGAGGACGATGTTTCCTCCGCCCGATGTATAGGATGGTTGAAGAAGAATGGCTGTGGTGGTGTGCATGGACAGTCGACGCGAATTTTGACCCGTGGGGGGTAACAGTTAGGTATTTTGAGGGTTTTTGGGCGAAATGAGTTGATTGTGGATTACTGTATAGTGAATTATTGTATAGTTAGAAGCATTTTAAGATGTTTGGTTCTGGATAGTGGATAGGTTATGTTTTGAGTTTTTAAACGTTTTGAAAATGTATTTTGTAAATGTGTTGTATTAGGGAAATGATCGGTTTTTAAACATATCCATGCGGTTTGTTTTTATGAAACTAGGCTATGTTTTAAACGTGTTTTGAGTTGTTGTTTTGGATGAGATTTTGAGTGAGTTTATGTTGAAATGTATGGTTGATGTAGGTGAATTGTGTTAAGGAATATGTTGAAGTTGTGTTTATAGGAAGGAGTGTGCTGGGTGCCTGGAAAGAACAAGGGAAAAATGAGGGGCGATCGAATGCCTAAGGTTTGGCGTTTGAACGCAGAACTCTCTGAAAAAAAAACAAAGAGTTATGTGATCGATCGCCAAGGGAGGGGCGATCGATCGGTTTACAGGTCGGTTTATGCGTTCTGGAAACAGAATGTGAACCGACCGATCGCCAAACATTTGGCGATCGATCGGTTCGTCAAGGGCCGCCCGATCGGCTGTTGAATAGCCGATCGAGCGCCCCTTTGCTTTCCTGGCCTTTGACGTTTTTGCCCTCGCTTCTGTTTAGCCGATTTTCCTTATGTTTTAATTGTTTTTTTTTCAATAATTGTTTTAACTTTATTTAAATAGTTTTAAATGGTTTTTAATTCTATCAACGTTTTAAATTTTCGCTTTTACGTTATAGGATTTACTTAGGTTATAAAAAAATAAAAATTTGTACGGCAAAAATTAGGAATAGTTTAAGGGTCGCTACATAGTAGAGATGTGGTATTTGATGAGACTACTATGTTGAATAAATCATCTTCAAAGGTCTTGCCAGAAAAGCCTAATCAGATATCCAGTGGAAATTTTGAAGTTGAACCTGGATCAAGATTGACATCAGAATCTTCAGTTCAAGACAGTTCAGAAACACATGATGATATTATTTCTCTACAGTTACCAGTATTGGCTTTTCCACAATATTGCATTGCCAAAAATAGACCGATGAGGGAGATTAGACCTCCACAAAAATATGAGGAAGCAGATTTAGTTGCTTATGCTTTGAGTGTAGTTGAAAGCATTGATGCATGTGATGAACCATCTATCTATTCAGAGGTAGTAAGTTCAAAAGATTATGAAAAATGGATGATTGCTATGTAGGAGGATATAGACTCTCTTCAGAAGAATGGCACGTGGAACTTAGTTGAGTTGCCTAAGGACAAGAAATCTGTTCATTGCAAATGAGTGTTCAAGAAAAAAGAAGGTACACCGGGTGTTAAAGAAGACAGGTACAAAGCACGTCTGGTTGTTAAGGGTTACAGTCAGATCCCAGGTGTAGACTTCACTGATGTGTTTTCTCCAGTTGTTAAGCATAGCTCGATTCGAGCTTTGTTAGGCGTTGTGGCTATGCACGACCTTGAGCTTGAGCAGTTGGATGTGAAAACTGCATTTTCACATGGAAAACTTGAGGAGGATATCTATATGCACCAACCTAAAGGTTTCAAAGTTCCTGGAAAGAAGACTTATGTTTGTTCGTTGAAAAAATCTCTCTATAGTCTAAAGAAATCGCCATGACAGTGGTATAAGAGATTTGATTCATTCATGACTGATCAAGGTTTTAGAAGGAGCAATTACGACAGTTATGTTTACATGAAGAATGACAAGAATGGATCAGTGATTTATCTGCTCTTACGTAGATGATATATTGATAGCAGCTAAAGATATAAAAGATATCAAAAGGATTAAGGACAATTGAGTAATGAATTTGAGATGAAAGATTTTGGAGCCATCAAAAGAATTCTTGGTATGGAAATACAGAGAGATAGGAAAGCTGGTAAACTGTACCTAAGTCAAAAGGGGTATATTTAGAAGGTTCTTTATAGGTTTAACATGAATAAATCTAAGCTTGTTAGTATCCCATTAGCAGCCCATTTTAAACTTTCATATGCTTTATGTCCTCAGTGAGATGAAGAAGTTAATTATATGTCACGTGTTTCATATTCTAGTGTAGTGGGATTGCTTATGTATGCTATGATTTGCACGCGTCCAGATTTATCTTATGCAGTCAGTGCAGTAAGTAGATACATGGCTAATCCAAGAAAGGAACACTGGAAAGCTGTTCAGTGGATTCTTAGGTATCTGTGTGGGACTAATGATGTATGTCTTCAATTTGAAAGAAATAAAGATTCGGTAACTGGACACGTTGATTCTGACTATGCAGGAGATATTGATAAGAGGAGATCTCTCACAGGATATGTTTTTACAGTTCACGGTTGTGCCATTAGTTGGAGAGCTACTTTACAAGATACCGTCGCATTGTCTACTACAGAGGCAGAATATATGGCTATTACAGAAACATGCGAGGAAGCCATATGGTTGAAATATTTGTTCAGTGAACTCAATAAAGAATTGCAGATTTCCACAGTATTTTGCAACAGTCAGAGTGCTATTTTTCTCACCAAAGATCAGATATTTCATGAGAATACGAAGCACATTGATATTCGTTATCATTTTGTTCGCGATGTTATTGCTTGCTCGTGGTGATTTCGTAGTGAGTAAGATTAGTACTCATGATAATCCTACTCATATCATGACTAAGATTTTGGCCACATCTGAGTTCAAACTTTGTTTGAGCTTGGTTGGTATTTGTAACGCTCGGTTTCGATGGGATTTATATTTCATTATATATAATGATATTTTTATAAATATGTCAAATTAAGTCCGTTTTACGAACGGAAAGTGTTATTAAAATTCTAATGGTTAATAAGGATTTTAGGAAAAATATGGAGATTTTTAGAGTTGTAACGATAATTATGAGGATTTTACGTTTCTCGTAATATAAAAGATGTTTTGATAAAAATAGTAAACGAGGTCCGTTTTGCGAACGGACAGTTTTAATAGAACCCTGTTAATAAGTTGAAGTTAGTGGTGAAATAAGGAAATTTGGAGAAACCGAATCGTCGGTTAATTAACGAAACAAAGGACGAAACAAATAAAAATCAAAGGAAGGGCAAAATGGTAAATTGCAAAGTCAAAATTTATTCAAAACCACATTTTCCTTCTTATCCAGCAACATTTCACGTTTTCTTCTTTTCTTTCCCCTGCGTTCTCCGGCGTTCTCTCACGGACTTTCTCCCTCTCTGACGACGATTCCTCCTCTGCCGACTCGGTTTTCTTCGCGATTCCTTTCCCAAACTCTATTCTAGGTACGATTATAATGTTTTAGGAAAGTTTATTTCGATTTTTACAGAGTTTAAACGATTAGGGTTCGTTTAGGGTTTCGTTAAAATCGTGAATTAGGGTTCGAGACTGATAGGTTTATCGTGTTTGTGGATATATTGAACGTATTGGATGTTATTGGACGAAGTTAAATCAATTTGTGAGAATTGTTAAAGTTTGAGAATTTTAGGGGTTTTTGAAAAACTCGTTATTGGAAATTTTGAGGTATCGAGCACTAATTGTTATTAAAATGCCTCGATTAGTTAAGTTAGAATTTTAGAAATTTTCTTAGTTAAGCATTTCGTTAATTTGGACGTTTAAGGCTTAAAATCATTTTAATGACAATATTGTGTAATTGCCTTAGGTGAACAACGCTTGTGGACGGAGCTAGAGTTGCAACGGACGCGAGGTAAGTTCTCGTGACTTACTGTGGCCGATTGGCCTACACCATAAGCTGGAGTTTGTTGTTGATGATACTTTGGTGCTTTGCTTGTTTAAGTTGGTCATTGTTTCGTCTAATTATTTCGGTTGGGTAGTTTAGGTTCGGTTGTTTTTATAGGTTGAGTGTTGTGACAGTTTGATGGTATTTATCGTGTTTTGATGGTATTTGTAGTGTTTTAATGGTATGCTCATTTTGTATGTTATATTGAACTATTCATACATCATGGTTTCAAAACGTCATGAAAAGTGTGCAAGTAAAGTATCATGTAAACAACCCCATGTATGTGGTTATCGGGGTGAGGTTCAGACTCTGCGTTCCATGGTGAGCGGGTTTTCCTTCCTTCAGATGGTGCGGGCTGTCTAACCGCTTGACGTGCCCTATCCATCTGTAGAGTGATATGCTTCGATAACCAAAAGAATGTCACGGTGAGAATGAATGAATGAATGAATGAATGCATGCATGAGTGATGAAGTTATAAAAATTGCATATACATTTTCATGCATAGACATTTACGTAAAATTTACTGAGATTTATCTCATAGGTGTCTTTATGGTGTAGGTGATCTTGACATAGGTGAGGACGAGATCCCTCCACCCGAGGAATGATGCAGTTGAAGGAGGATGGCTTGTGGGAGTGCGCTGGGCAGTCGGTGCGTTTTGACCCGTGGGAAAAGATGTAAAGGTATTTTGGGATACGTTAGTTAGATCGTAGGAAAAATTGTATAGTTGAACATATTAGGATGTTTGGTTCTGGTTAGCTGATAGAATGATGCATAGATGTTTTGGTAAACTGATTTTGTAATGCCCCGAATTCTCTGAACCCAGTTCGTTACTCATAATCCGAACATAACTAAGAAACTTTGGACCAAATTTGAAACTTCGCTCGAAAGTCAAAATGTAACGCCCCGAGTTTTCTAGACTCAGTTCGTTATACATAACACAGAACAGGACTAAGAAAATTTGACTAATTTCTAAAAAAAAACTTCGCTCAAAAATCAAAATTTTGACATTTGCTAAAGCCTCAAAATTTTAAAACTAGCAGCAGAATTTTTTTTTTGAACGAAATTAGAGTTAAACAAACTATAAAACAATTTTAAAAGAATCGGTTAAAATATTGAGAAATAATTCGGCCAGAAGAGATGAAAGCTTAAGTATGAAATGCTTGAAGATCATAAAAGTCAACCACATCATCCGCTGATCAGAGTCAACGAAAATGGGCAGAAACAAAACGGAGGAATTCCACCGATGACGTCAGCCTGAAGAATCACTCTTCCAATTTCAGCCGATGACGTCAGCCGGAAGAATCACTCTTCCAACTTCAGCCAATGACGTCAGCCGGAAGAATCACTCTTCCAACTTCAGCCGACGACGTCAGTCGGAAGAATCACTCTTCCAACTTCAGCCGATCGCAAAACGACAACTATACTTACTCACATTTTCTGGTAGATAAAATACTCGACATCATCCGGTTTCAAAACGACAAAAGACTTTTACCTTCATCATCCGATGGATAAAATACTCGACATCATCAGGTTACAAAAAGACAAATTTTCTACTTATATCTTCCGATGGCTTCCACTGAAGACATCATCCGATGACTTTACTGAAGACATCATCCGATGGCTTTACTAAAAACATTATCTGATGGCTTTACTGAAGACATCTTCCGATAGTCAACAGAACAACAACTTTATATAGCAGCTTATCGAGCATTTTCTCTCTACACAGGGAAAGCTCTGACTACCAAAAGAATTTGAGCATTTGCAAAAGAACATTCAAAACTACTTAAATCCGTATATTACTCCAAAATTTTGGTTGAAACTACTTTTAAAGCCAACAAAGTATTAATATCAGAAAGGTCTCAAATGTATTTCAAAACATTAAAACTACCATTTTCATAAGAACTCTTGACATACTCAAATTGAATCATGGTCCACTAAACTTTCTCATCCACTGACACCAGTTAATCCGCCTCATCAATTTACCAGGCCGAAACATGATTGTACTCCTCCAACCTCATCTATTCATCTGTGCACTCAGGAAAATCACCTGCAGTATCCTCAACACCTACATCACAAAACTCATCTATTAGCCTAATGCTAAGTAAGTAAAGCAGTAATGAAATGAAATGCTGAAACATAAATTCCTAAACATGCAATTTCTACTTTCTCATCTCAGTTGCATTCACATTCATTCATAAACTGATCTGATCCCTAGGTTCCCTTGGGAGTGGGATCAATCCTCCCAATGTTGTACATCCTCTACTCGATTAAGGGGCAGATGAATTCCCTTAATAGCTGATCTGATCCCTTGGTTCCCTTGGGAGTGGGATCAATCCTCCCAATGTTATAAATCCCTTCATAAGTTAAGGGGTGGGTTAGTTCCCTTAATAGTTTGTCTGTCATATTCAGCTCACGCCTTATCATTTCTTACACGGAAATTCATTTTCGTAAATTTTCAAAAGAAAACATGATGCATGACATACAAACTCCTTCACACGATACATAATCCTACTATTTTGTGATGTAGGCCCGAAGGCACATGCATACTTCACTTACCTGGCTCTCCTGGAAATGCTCGGTGTTGCAAACTACTTTGGGAGCTTACTCAACCTAAAACCATGGACTGATTATCGATTAGATTTTACTAAACCTCATTCTACACTATCCTGAAGCCTAAGAAAACTAGTTTAGGAGCTTAGTTCGTTATACATCTCCGATTACCACAAAACCCGAACTAGTTCGCTCACAACATTCTCGAAACTCACATTCATCCACTACCCAAATCATCGATAGTTACCAATGTAACAAGGAATCGAAATAGAACTCACCTAGTTTGGAGAAAATCGGATGGAAGAATCGCCTAGAGAGCTCTGCTGCTTGAGCTAAATACCGAGAGGGGAGAGTAGGGAAAGAGTGGCGGCTACAGTGCATTTAATAACAAAGCCTCTTTCCTTAAATAGGTTATCCATTATAAGTTCTCAATTTACCACTATGCCCTTACTTAGTCACTCATTAACCTAATTATACTTTCCTCAATTTTCTCCACAACATGCTTACTATTAAAAACGAAAGAAATTGGTTTAATAGAATCGGTGCTACACAAAATTTGACATTAAATCTAAACTTTAAAACTTGCACATCTTTGACAAACAGAATTATAAAGCTTAAACAAGTTGATATGTTATCTTAGAGAATTCGGCTAGAGATCAAGACTAACTTGAAACTTGAAATCATACTTCTCGCATCTTCCGATCACTAAACGACAAAAGACTTCTTCTCGCATCTTCCGATCACTAAACGACAAAAGACTTCTTCTCGCATCTTCCGATCACTAAACGACAAAAGACTTCTTCTCGCATCTTCCGATCACTAAACGACAAAAGACTTCTTCTCGCATCTTCCGATCACTAAACGACAAAAGACTTCTTCTCGCATCTTCCGATCACTAAACGACAAAAGACTTCTTCTCGCATCTTCCGATCACTAAACGACAAAAGACTTCTTCTCGCATCTTCCGATCACTAAACGACAAAAGACTTCTTCTCGCATCTTCCGATCACTAAACGACAAAAGACTTCTTCTCGCATCTTCCGATCACTAAACGACAAAAGACTTCTTCTCGCATCTTCCGATCACTAAACGACAAAAGACTTCTTCTCGCATCTTCCGATCACTAAACGACAAAAGACTTCTTCTCGCATCTTCCGATCACTAAACGACAAAAGACTTCTTCTCGCATCTTCCGATCACTAAACGACAAAAGACTTCTTCTCGCATCTTCCGATCACTAAACGACAAAAGACTTCTTCTCGCATCTTCCGATCACTAAACGACAAAAGACTTCTTCTCGCATCTTCCGATCACTAAACGACAAAAGACTTCTTCTCGCATCTTCCGATCACTAAACGACAAAAGACTTCTTCTCGCATCTTCCGATCACTAAACGACAAAAGACTTCTTCTCGCATCTTCCGATCACTAAACGACAAAAGACTTCTTCTCGCATCTTCCGATCACTAAACGACAAAAGACTTCTTCTCGCATCTTCCGATCACTAAACGACAAAAGACTTCTTCTCGCATCTTCCGATCACTAAACGACAAAAGACTTCTTCTCGCATCTTCCGATCACTAAACGACAAAAGACTTCTTCTCGCATCTTCCGATCACTAAACGACAAAAGACTTCTTCTCGCATCTTCCGATCACTAAACGACAAAAGACTTCTTCTCGCATCTTCCGATCACTAAACGACAAAAGACTTCTTCTCGCATCTTCCGATCACTAAACGACAAAAGACTTCTTCTCGCATCTTCCGATCACTAAACGACAAAAGACTTCTTCTCGCATCTTCCGATCACTAAACGACAAAAGACTTCTTCTCGCATCTTCCGATCACTAAACGACAAAAGACTTCTTCTCGCATCTTCCGATCACTAAACGACAAAAGACTTCTTCTCGCATCTTCCGATCACTAAACGACAAAAGACTTCTTCTCGCATCTTCCGATCACTAAACGACAAAAGACTTCTTCTCGCATCTTCCGATCACTAAACGACAAAAGACTTCTTCTCGCATCTTCCGATCACTAAACGACAAAAGACTTCTTCTCGCATCTTCCGATCACTAAACGACAAAAGACTTCTTCTCGCATCTTCCGATCACTAAACGACAAAAGACTTCTTCTCGCATCTTCCGATCACTAAACGACAAAAGACTTCTTCTCGCATCTTCCGATCACTAAACGACAAAAGACTTCTTCTCGCATCTTCCGATCACTAAACGACAAAAGACTTCTTCTCGCATCTTCCGATCACTAAACGACAAAAGACTTCTTCTCGCATCTTCCGATCACTAAACGACAAAAGACTTCTTCTCGCATCTTCCGATCACTAAACGACAAAAGACTTCTTCTCGCATCTTCCGATCACTAAACGACAAAAGACTTCTTCTCGCATCTTCCGATCACTAAACGACAAAAGACTTCTTCTCGCATCTTCCGATCACTAAACGACAAAAGACTTCTTCTCGCATCTTCCGATCACTAAACGACAAAAGACTTCTTCTCGCATCTTCCGATCACTAAACGACAAAAGACTTCTTCTCGCATCTTCCGATCACTAAACGACAAAAGACTTCTTCTCGCATCTTCCGATCACTAAACGACAAAAGACTTCTTCTCGCATCTTCCGATCACTAAACGACAAAAGACTTCTTCTCGCATCTTCCGATCACTAAACGACAAAAGACTTCTTCTCGCATCTTCCGATCACTAAACGACAAAAGACTTCTTCTCGTATCTTCTGATCACTAAACGACAAAAGACTTATTCTCGCATCTTCCAATCACTAAACGACAAAAATATTTTATTCACACACACACCGTTCACAAAACGACAAGGCTACTAGACATACCGAAGACACCTACCGATGGCTTCTACTGAAGACATCTTCCGATGGCCTCTACTGAAGACATCTTTCGATGACTTCTACTGAAGACGTCTTCCGATGACGGCAGTCAGATGATTCAATCCTCCAACATCTTCCGGCGGACAAAACACTCAACTTCTACCGATAGACCAAAAAGAGACTCTAACAAGGAGTAAGTCCGACTGCTAAACGATTTTGTACATTTTGCTGAAATCATTCTAATCAACACAAATCCACAATTCTTAAAAATTCAGAATAGCAAGCTACAATCGAAATCAAGTCATATTTCCAAATCCAGAAAAAGAAGATCACAAAAGCGTTAAAAGAAATATCAAACTTCTACTGTCATTAAAATTCTCAGAACACTTCATCAGAATATCTAACCACTGAAAACTCTCATTCAGACAAAAGTTAAACCGCCTCATCAGAGCACCTAACCGTAGCATAGAATTGCTCCTCCAACTTCACATATTCCTCAGTAAACTCAGGGAATTCACCTGTTGAAAGCTCAGCACCTACATCACAAAACTCATCTATTAGCATATTGCTAAGTAAGTAAAGCAGTAATGAAATGAAATGCTGAACATAAATTCCTAAACATGCAGTTTCTACTTTCTCATCACAGTTGCATATGCGTTCGTTTCTGATCTGATCCCCCTGTGAAATTGGGAATTGGATCACTTCTCCCAAAGTCATACATCCTCTCTCTCGATTAAGGGGCGGATTAGTTCCCTTAACAACTATTCAGATCTCCCTGTGAAATTGGGAGTTAGATCACTCCTCCCAAAGTCATACATCGTCTCTCTCGATTAAGGGGCAGATTAGTTCCCTTAACAACTGTTCATTTCTCACCATGTCATTCAATGTAAATTGATTTTCGCATACTTTCGAAATATGATGCATGACATACAAACACATTCAAGCAAACATAATCCTACTGTTTTGTGATGTAGGCTCAAAGGCACAAGCATACTTCACTTACCTGGCTCCCTGGAAAAGCTCGGTTTAAACTACTTTGGAAGCCTTGCTCACCTAGAGTCATAAACAGAATACCAATTAGATCATCACTAACCTCATCCTATACCATTCAGAAACCCTAGGAGCTAATTTGGGACTCTGTCCTATGTGCATTCCTGATTCTTACGAGACCCGACTCAACTCCTACGCCCTGCATTTTCCAGGAACATGCATCTACGATACTCCTCTATCGTCTATAAACATAATGCAGTAAGATTCCTTAGTAAAACTCACCTAAGTCGGAGGGAAAATCAGAGAAGGATCTCCTAGCGCACTCTGCTAAGCTGAGGAGCTGAGAGTCGAAAATGATTTGGGAAACAGTGGCGGCTACAATGCATTAAACCCAAAACCTCTTTCCTTAAATATGTTATCCACTTTTAAATTTTTAATTACCCTTATGCCCTCGGCTAGTCATCCATTAACCCTACTTTTATTATTACCATATAAAGTGTGCCATTAATTTTAAAAAAAAATTAGAGAAGCGGTTTGATAGAACCGGGTGTTACAGATTTTATAAAACGTTTTGTTAAAGCTTTTAATAGAATTTTATGAAAATGCGCAGAGACGTTTTAGGTTGAGAATTGGATATGCTCGGGTTTTAGAGCTATCCATGCAGTTGAATTTCGTAGTTTATGTCTCGTTATTGATTAGGATTAGGAATATGTTGATTCGTTTATTTGTTGGTTATGTTGAAATGGTTAGGATGTATGGTTGTAGGGAATAAAGAAAAATGAAGTTTGTGTTTGTGTATGTGTATACAGGGAGGGAAGAGAATGAAAGAAGATAAAGAAAAAGTGGGGAGGCAGAGAACTTGGTGATCGATCGCCAAGAGAGGCGATTGTAACGCCCCGAGTTATCTGAACCCGTTTCGTCACACAATGCCCGTACGTGACTAAAAATTTCAACAGAAAAAAAAATAAAATACTTGCAGCGGAAATCGTTTAAGCAAAAATGGAATTAGACAAAGTCATAAAAAAAAATGTTAAAATAATCGTTGGAAATATTAAGGAGTAATCGGCCAATGGGAAATTAGGAGTTTAAATTGAAATACTTGAGATGTCACGGAGGTCAAACGGATCTGCCGATTAATAAAGTCAACGGAAGAAGCTGAAAGAGAGAATAGAAGGCTTCTGCCGATGACGTCAGCCAGATGAAAACAAAGGACATCTCTCGGTAGACTGTATCTACCGGTGACTAAACGACAAAACACACTCTACACCTTCCGATGACGTCAGCGAGATGATTTCCTTAATCCGATCGACTTTGTTCTACATCCACCGGTGACTAAATGACAAAAGTCCCCCTACATCCACCGATGACGTCAGCACGCACCTGCCGATGAATTTACTGAGACATCATCCGATAGACTTAAACCTACACCTTCCGATTGAGTAAACTGCATACGCCGATCACTAAACGACAAACTCCCTATTTATATCTTTCGATTGACACATGACTATAACCCGACATCTACCGATAGAATTTATCTACCGATAGTGAACAAAATAACATCTTCCGATGAAACAGGCTACATATACCGATCACTAAACGACATATTTCGTTCTATATCATCCGATGACTTCCACTGAAGACATCTTCCGATAGACAACAGAACAACAACTCAACCTTCAGAAAAGAATCTACTCACTTCACTGAAACCATTCAAAAACATTTCAAACCATTACATTACTAAAAATCCAATGAGTGTCAACATCAAATTCCCACAGAATACTATTAACAGGAAAATCTCAAAATCGTATTCAAAACATAGAAATCACTACTGTCATGAAAACTCAACATACTTAAATTGAAACACTGTCAACTAAACTTTCGCACCAACAGACATCAGTTAACCCGCCTCATCAGTATACCAGTTCGAGACAGAGAAGTGCTCCTCCAACCCCATCTATTCGTCAGTGAACTCAGGGAATTCACCTGCAATATCCTCAACACCTACATCACAAAACTCATCTATTAGCCTAATGCTAAGTAAGTAAAGCAGTAATGAAATGCATTGCTGAAACATAAATTCCTAAACATGCAATCTCTACTTTCTCATCTCAGTTGCATACACATACGTTCATAAACTGATCTGATCCCTTGGTTCCCTTGGGAGTGAGATCAATTCTCCCAATGTCATACATCCTCTACTCGATTAAGGGGCGGATGAATTCCCTTAATAGCTGATCTGATCCCTTGGTTCCCTTGGGAGTGGGATCAATTCTCCCAATGTCATACATCCTCTACTCGATTAAGGGGCGGATTAGTTCTCTTAATAGTTTGTCTGTCACATTCAGTTCATACCTTACCATTCTTACTTGGAAATTCATTTTCGTAATCTTTCAAAAACATGATGCATGACATACAAAATCATTCACAAGATGCATAACCCTACTGTTTTGTGATGTAGGCCCGAAGGCACATGCATACTTTACTTACCTGGCTCTCCTGGAAATGCTCGGTTACAACTACTCCAGAAGCTCGCTCACCTAAGGTCATGACAGTACATTAATCCAACTCTTACTAAACCTTACCAAAAATCAATAATATGTTTGAGGAAATCGATTTGAAACTCTGCTACCCATGCATTCCTATTTATCACCAAAAACCTGAACCCACCCTTAATCACAGAAACCTCGAAATCTTCACATTGTATTCTCTCAGTAAACTAATCTCTAAAATGCGAGAAAACAAGACTTACCTAGGTTGAAGGAGAATCGGGCGAGAGAATCGCCTAGAGAGTTCTACTGCTCGAGCTGAAAACCGAAAGAGGGAAATAGGGAATAGTGGCGGCTACTCTCACTGGACTTTTCCTTAAATAGGTTATCCACTATGTAAAAATCTAATTACCATCATGCCCTCGCCTGATCATTTATTAACCTAATCAATAACTCCCCCAACATTTCTATAAAAGTACATCATTAATAATAAATTAAATTTTGGTTCAATGGAACCGGGTGCTACAGCGATCGAGAACCAAGGAGGATCGCCACTCCCTGGAAAAATCCAGGGAGCGTGGCGACCGATTGCCTGTTTGGGGGTGATCGATCGCCAGGTGAACGATCGCGGGGCGATCATTCACCACAAAGAGGGGCGATCTGATCGCCCATCCTATTTTTGCTTATGGCGATCGATCGCCTGAAATGGGCGATCGATCGCCCCTTGTTTTTCAGGGACAAATGTCCTTGTTGTCCCTCCCTTCATTGGCCGATGCTTTTCTTTGTTTTTAATTGTTTTTAATTTATTGTTTTAAGTTTTAATCAAATGTTTTAAGTTTCTTTAATTGGTTTTAAAATAGTTACAAATGATTTTTAACAAATTAGTCTATTATTTAAATTCCGCTCAATTGATACGAAGTTTATAAGGATAGAAATAAAATGAAAAATTTATTAGGAAAATTAGGTTATGGGTAAGGGTCGCTACAGTATTAGCTACTGATTTTGCCCTGAGGGGCTTTTATGGTGGAGGAGCTTCACTGGAATTTTGGAGTATATTTTATACAGTAGAATTTGTGTCAAGGTGGAGATCGTTAATTTCGGTGTGACCCAATTTCTGACTGGGCCAGGCCAGTACGGCCCACGTTGTGAATCTCAATATAACTAGGGTTTTATGTTTCCATATAAATATAAGCTTGTGTGACAAAACTCATTGTACCTTGATTTTACATAGTGATTTATGCTCTGTCCGTGATTTTTTTCTTTCTAGGGTTTTCATGTAAATCTTAGTGTCCACTATTTTATCGTTTTTCTTTTTCCATTTTAGTTTAATTTTTCAACAGTGTATTGACAAAAAATTCAGTGAATCGTTCCATTAGATGTTAACCTAGAAGATAGACAACCATACTTGTCGCCCCAATTTGATTGGCCGCCCAAATTGTGTGCCAACAAAATTGTGAGAAGTTCTTGTAAGTTTAGAGGACTTCACCATTGTTTTTAGAAAATAAATACGAGTACGTGGACTATAGTCATCAATCCAGAGTTACACTGAACAAGCAAATATAATTTTGAACATTTTGTAAAAATAATTGATTTTGTATTGATTAATCATTCCATGCTTATATTTTTTTGGGTAAAGTGCAATTTGGCCCCTACAACTAGGTGAAATGGGCAATTTACACCGTAAACTTGGATAATGGGCAATTTGGCCCCTACAACTAGGTGAAATGAGCAATTTACACCGTAAACTTGGATAATGGTCAATTTGGCCCCTACAACTAGGTGAAATGGGCAATTTAGCCCCTACCGTCATATTTTCCATCAAAAAGTAATATTTTTTGGCTTATTTATTTATTTTTTCCCGAAATGCCCCTCACTGGACCGAACCGGACAGGACCGGTTCGGCTAATTCCACTCTGTTTTTTTTTTTAAATTCTCGAAAAAAAGAAGACAGAGGAATAGAAAGAAAAAAAAACCAGAGTGGAATTAGCCAAACCGGTCCTGTCCGGTTCGGTCCAGTGAGGGGCATTTCGGGAAAAATAAATAAATAAGCCAAAAAATATTACTTTTTGATGGAAAATATGACGGTAGGGGCTAAATTGCCCATTTCACCTAGTTGTAGGGGCCAAAATGACCATTATCTAAGTTTACGGTGTAAATTGCCCATTTCACCTAGTTGTAGGGGCCAAATTGCCCATTATCCAAGTTTACGGTGTAAATTGCCTATTTCACCTAGTTGTAGGGGCCAAATTGCACTTTACCCTATTTTTTTATAAACTAACTTTTTAAAAAAGTATTATTCGCATTTATTTTCGTTAGCATGGTAACATTTATCATAATCTTGCAAAAAAATATTGTGACCCTCACTTACTAAAATGGTTGAGGGTGGCATAAATACCTATTTTTATAATTTTTAACTTTGACGTAATAATGGGCAATCGTTTGTGACAGAGATGAAGAGCGGAGAAGACCAAATATGGCATCAACATCGGATTTTGTAATTTTGACAACATTGTCGAGGCTAAGTTGATTCTCTTTTCTCATATCCGCATTCTTGACAAAATTTTGAATTTTTAAATTGGAAATTCGATTTGGTTTCAAAGTTAGACGAAATACACAGGAATCTACGCTGTCGGCAAGTGGATTTTGAACAGTTCTTGAAGGTTTTGCAAAGGTAAGTGATGTAGTATAGGGTTGTGGGCCAAGTCCATTAACCCATGATTTTTTGCTTTATATTCAATTATTATTAATTACCTTATTCGTTTTATCAAGTCCATTAACCCATGATTTATTTAATTCCTTTAATTATTATTAATTTGTTTATTCATTTTATCTTCTTAATAGGTTTCTTAGTGATTTGCTGTATCTTCTTAGAGATCTATTTATCTTCTATTTTATTTATTTTATCTTTTTAAAATTTTGTAGAAATTTACCTAGATGTTTTAATCATAACCAAAACTCTATTTTATGAATTGTGTTGAATATTAGAAAACAAACTTTAGATTTTGATATAAAATTTCTTAAATTCTCAAGAGTTTTATCTCTACCATTTTTCTTATTTTCTATTTTGTATCCAAGCAATTCTTCTATTGGACCACATTTATATAAGAACAAGACTTTTCACCTCGAACTTATGGTTAAGACGATTCTAGTTGAAAATGAATTACCAACTATGACTAATGGCTTGAAAGTTTTAATTAACAATGTTACAGAATTGATCAACAATTCATTGAGACTAAAAAACTTCTATACAATCTCACACAAATCAATATTGCATTTGTTGCTAAAAGGAAACGTGAAAGTATAAATAATAAATAATGATTAAAAAAATAGATTTTTTGGCTCTAAAGATGACGAGAGTGAAGATATTGTGTTATAAGAAACCCAAATGTGGTAGTTAACTAAATTTTACCTAAAGATTAAGTATCCATCGAACACAACCAAAATAATGACTGATGGCGTTCAGGTCAAAAAACAACCAACTTGATACTAATGGGCCTTGCACATTCTCAATTCATGTGATTCCCGAACGAATTCATGAAATCAAAAAAGCAAATTTTCTTCCATTTCGCACTTTCCAACCTGACGACCAATATTTCAAGCAAAGACTATTGGTTTTTATGGTCCCTATGTATGACAGAATTCATTGTTATTCATGATAACAGTGACATGCGTTACCCTTTGTAACACCCGGTTTCCATTAACCGATTTACCTTTTTCCATTTATAGAGAATGTTTTAAAATTGAAATATGGGTGATTTAGTGATTAGGTTAACAAGTTATTGAGTAAGGACAAAATGGTAAATTGTAATTTATTGTGGATAACGCATTTAAGGGAGTGTTTAATGAGGTTTAGCTGCCACTGTTCCCTTATTTTCCCCTTTGGGTAGCTCAAGCAGTCGACCTCTCTAGGCGATTTTCCCTCACCCGATTCTCCTTTAAACTAGGTAAGTTTTCCTTTCGTTATCTTGAGATTTTAGTGGCTATATAGCAGAGAGAGTACAATGCGTGTAATTTAATGAGGCTGCGAGTGTGTTGAGTTCGGGTTTAGTGTTGAGAATGTTCGATAACCAGAGTTTCCAAACTAGCTCCTTAGGTTTCTGAACGATATAAGGTTAAGGTTAGTGATGATCTAATCGATATTCTGCTTATGACATTAGGTGTACAGAGCTTCCCGAGTAGTGGTAACCGAACAATTTCCAGGAGAGCCAGGTAAGTAAACTATGCATGTGCCTTCGGGCCTACATCACAAAACAGTAGGGTTATGCATGTTGTGAATGATTTTGTATGTCATGGATCATGTTTTTGAAAGATTACGAAAATGAATTTCCATGTAAGAATGGTGAGGTATGAACTGAATGTGACAGAACAGCTTTTAAGGGAATTCATCCGCCCCTTAATCGAGTAGAGGATGTATGACATTGGGAGAATTGATCCCACTCCCAAGGGAACCAAGGGATCAGAACAGCTATTAAGGGAATTCATCCGCCCCTTAATCGAGTAGAGGATGTATGACATTGGGAGAATTGATCCCACTCCCAAGGGAACCGAGGGATCAGATCAGTTTATGAACATATGTGTATACAACTGAGATGAGAAAGTAGAAACTGCATGTTTAGGAATTTATGTTTTAGCAATTCATTTCATTACTGCTTTACTTACTTAGCAATAGGCTAATAGATGAGTTTTGTAATGTAGGTGTTGAGGAAACAGCAAGTGAATTCCCTGATTTTACTGACGAATAGATGGGGTTGGAGGAGCACTTCTCTGCCACGAATGAGTATACTGATGAGGCGGATTAACTGTTGTCTGTTGGTGTGAAAGTTTAGTTGACAGTGTTTTAATTTAAGTATGTTGAACTTTTCATTACAATAGTAATTACAATGTTTTGAAAACGATTTCGAGACTTTCCTGTTAATAGCATTCTGTTGGGATTTAGTGATGGCACCCACTGGAATTTTTAGTAATGCAATGGTTTGAAACATTTTTGAATGGTTTCAGTGAAGTGAGTAAATTTCTTTTCCGTAGGTTGAGTTGTTGTTCTGTTGTCTATCGGAAGATGTCTTCAGTGGAAGCCATCAGATGATATAGAACGAAATTTGTCGTTTAGTGATCGGTAAATATAGCTTGTTCTATCAGATGATGTCTCAGTAAACTCATCGGCAGATGCGTGCTGACGTCACCGGTGGATGTAGACCAAAGTCGATCGGATGAAGGAAATCATCCGGCTGACGTCGTAGGAAGATGTAGAGTACATTTTGTCGTATAGTGACCGGTGGATGTCGTGTGTAAATCCATCGGACGATGTAGAAAGTTTTTTTTGTCGTTTAGTGACCGGTGGATGTCGTGTGTAAATCCACCGGATGATGTAGAAAGTCTTTTGTCGTTTAGTGACCGGTGGATGTCGTGTGTAAATCCACCGGATGATGTAGAGAATACTTTGTCGTTTTGTCACCGGTTGATGTTTTCCATTTTCTGCTTCAGCCTCTTTTTGTTGACTTTGTTCGGCGGGCGATGTGTTTGACTTTTGAAACTTACGAAGTATTCTATGATTTAAACCTTTATTCCTTTTGCCGATTATTTCTCAAAAATTCCAACTGAGTACTCAAGCATTGTACAATAGTTTTGTTTAACTCTATCTTACTCAAACGATTTCCGCTGCAAGTTTAAAAAAAAAAAAAATACGGTTGAAATTTTAGTCATGTACGGGCATGGTGTGACGAACCAGGTTCAGATAACTCGGGGCGTCACAGTGTGGTATCAGAGACATTCAGTTAAACCGTTCAAAAGATTACTAATCAGTGCCAATCGTCGCATGGAAGTACTCCAACAACTGTAAGTGTTTATGTTAGCCTCAGTAATTAGATATTTATGAACATAGTTAACCTTGTACAGGAAGTGAGTTAATGGCCAGACACCCAGGAAGACCTAGGATACCGAGGGAAATGCCAAACTTGAGGAGTGAGGAAGAACCTAGTGTTATTAGGAAATTAACAGACTTGGTACGTCAGCAAACAGACTTAGTGCGTCAGCAGTCCGATCAGTTGGGGGTGTTACTGAACCGAGAGGTACAAGGGAGTGCCAACTCAGGTTCTAGCGATGAGCATTCTGGAGACCGATTCCGAAAGCTTCAGCCGCCCACGTTTGATGGAAAATCATCTAACCCGATTGTTGCTGAAGAGTGGTTGAGGAAGATTGAAAGCATGCTCCGATGTGCCAACGTCGGAGAAGGAGACACGGTCACCCTGGCGGCCTTTCATTTTGCTGGAGACGCCCAGCTTTGGTGGGAGACAATTGAGACCACCACTGACATTCTGACTATGACTTGGTCACAGTTTAAGGACATCTTCTATGAGAAATATTTTAATAGCACAGTCCAGGCAGCAAAGAAGGTAGAGTTTTTGAACTTGAAGCAGACAGGGTCTGTGGCTGAGTACGTTAGACAATTTGAGTCCCTGTCCAGATTCGCTGGACACTTTATTCACCGAAATGAAGATAAAGTGTTTCAATTCATGAATGGACTGAAACTAGAAAAGTACAGAGGGGTCAAGTTTTTTGGTTATAAAGGTTTGCCCTTCAGTGATGTTGTGTCCACAGCATTGGAGGTGGAAGAAGCTGAATTGAAATGTGCTGGACTAAAGGAGGCCCCGAGAAAGTTTGTTCAACCACCGCCGCAGAGAGGAGTGAAGAGGTCCAATGAAGGCCAGCACAGCTACGGGATAGGAAAGAAGGTACCAGATACCAAGACGTTTCCTCTGTGCCCAAAGTGTTCGAAGAATCACTCGGGCGAGTGTAGATTTGGATCGATTAAGTGCTTCAACTGCGAAGAGGTTGGAAACTTGTTCAAGGATTGCCCAAAGCCCCGGATCGTTCGATGCTTCCATTGCAACAAGGTTGGCCATGTCAACAGAGACTGCCCGGCTTTGAAGGGTGGCCCTGCCAGGATTAAGCCAAGAATATTCTCCATGATGGAGTCAGGTGATGAGGACCAACCTGCTGTAGTGTCAGGTACTGTATTGATTAACTCTGTACCTGCTTTTACTTTGATAGATTCGGGTGCAACTCATTCTTTTATAGCCTCTGCATTTGCTGATAAGTTAGATGTACGGTTTACTCCTTCCGAGCATGTGTATAACGTAGCATTACCTTCTGGTGAGCACATGCACTCCAGTCAAATGATGCCTGATAGTGTGGTATTGGTAGGGACATGAATTTGCCTGCTGATCTTATTGTTATGGACATAATGGGATTTGATGTGATCCTAGGAATGGATTGGTTGTTTAAGCATTATGCCACTATAGATTGTAGAACTGGAATTGTTAGTTTTCAACCCCCTAGTGGTTTAAACCATACTTTCCAAGACCTGAAGAAGAGTAAGGAAATGACCGTAATGACTTTTGTTAGTTATAGATCCTCCCCTAGCAGAGAGTATTTATGCTTTTTGGCCAGTGTTTTAGACACACAAACAGTAGAAAAATCAAGCCTCAAAAATGTTTTAGTTGTCCAAGATTTTCCAGAAGTATTTCTAGATGACCTTCCTGGTTTACTACCAGATAGGGAAATTGAATTTGTGGTAGATGTTTACCCCAGCGTTGAGCCAGTATCTAAGAATCCATATTGACTAGCACCAACAGAACTTAAAAGTTGAAGAAACAGTTAGAGGATTTGTTGGAGAAGGGGTTCATACGCCCTAGCTTTTCACCATGGGGTGCACCTGTCCTTTTTGTCAAAAAGAAGGATGGATCAATGCGTATGTGCATAGACTATAGAGAATTGAATAAGCTAACTGTTAAGAACAAGTATCCACTGCCGAGGATTGATGATTTATTTGATCAGCTTAAGGGTGCAAGAGTTTTCTCTAAAATTGACCTTTGGTCCGGTTATTACCAGTTGAAGGTTAAATCTGAAGATATCCCAAAGACTGCCTTTCGCACAAGGTATGGACATTATGAGTTTTTGGTTATGTCTTTTGGTTTGACAAATGCGCCAGCAGCCTTCATGGATCTCATGAATAGGGTGTTTCGCGAGTATTTGGACAAGTTTGTCATTGTATTCATAGATGACATTTTAATCTATTCTAGAACTAAGGATGAGCATGCAGGACACCTAAGCTTGGTGTTAGGATTGCTGAGGCAGCACCAACTTTATGCCAAATTTTCTAAGTGTGAGTTTTGGTTGGACAGAGTTCACTTTCTTGGTCATGTGATCTCTGGAGATGGGATATCTGTTGATCCAGCCAAGGTTCAAGCTGTTAAGGAATGGCCCCAACCGAAGAATGCCACTGATATCCGAAGTTTCCTTGGATTAGCAGGGTATTATAGAAAATTCATCGAGGGATTTTCAAAGATTGCCACACCCCTTACTATGTTAACAAGGAAAAATGTGAAGTATAATTGGACTGATAAATGTGAATCCAGCTTCCAAACCTTGAAGCAGAAATTGACCAATGCCCCAATTTTAACTCTTCCTGTCGAAAATGGTAAATTCAGTATTTATTGTGATGCTTCCAAGGTTGGACTTGGTGGTGTATTGATGCAAGATGGAAAGGTTATAGCTTATGCCTCTAAGCAGTTAAAAACACATGAGAAGAACTATCCTACACAAGACTTAGAACTAGCTGCTGTGGTCTTTGCATTAAAGATTTGGAGGCACTACCTGTATGGACAAACCTGTGAGATATTTTCGGATCATAAAAGTCTGAAATACATTTTCACGCAAAAAGAACTGAATATGAGGCAACGTAGGTGGTTAGAGTTTGTCAAAGATTATGATTTTGAGATTAAGTACCACTCAGGCAAGGCGAATGTAGTGGCTGATGCTTTGAGTAGAGTGACCCCTTTAGTTTCTGCATTGACTCTAGACATACCGATAGCTTTAGAGACAGAATTCCAAAGATTTAACCTGGAAGCTGTGTCTAGTGTGTCAGCCATGCTTTCGGCCATATCTTTGAGGCCAACTACTTTGGAGAAAATAAAGGAAGTTCAAATGAATGACACTGAGTGTAATAAGTATAAGTTGTGCATAGATTCTACTGACAAGTCGGATTTCAACTGCTCAGCTGATGAATTCTCAAGTTTCAAAATAGATGGTTTGTTCCGGCTGATACCGAACTTAGAAAGGAAATCCTATCTGAGGCACATTCCTCCAGACTTTCTGTTCATCCTGGTAGTACGAAAATGTACAGAGATCTCAAGCAACATTATTGGTGGCCACGTATGAAGAGAAGTGTGGCGGAGTATGTGGAATCATGTCTGGTCTGCCAGCAAGTCAAAGCTGAACATCAGAGGCCTGCTGGAACATTGCAACCCTTACCAGTTCCCGAATGGAAATGGGAACAAATAACTATGGATTTTGTTATAGGATTACCTAGAACAGTAAAATGTCACGATGCAATTTGGGTAATAGTTGATCGTTTAACCAAATCAGCTCCCTTTCTGCCAATGAAGATAACATACTCGATGGATCAATTGGCTGAGTTGTATGTGCACGAGGTTGTTAGACTGCATGGAGTTCCAAGCACCATAGTTTCAGACCGAGACTCCAGATTTACATCTAAGTTTTGGAAAAGTTTGCACAAGGCAATAGGAACACAGCTTAGTTTTAGCACAGCCTTTCATCCTCAAACTGATGGACAATCCGAGAGAACTATCCAAACGTTGGAGGATATGCTTCGTGCATGTGTACTGGAATTTCAAGGTTCTTGGAGTAAGTATATACCATTGATTGAATTCTCTTATAATAACAGTTTTCAAGCAACAATAGGCATGGCACCATACGAGGCATTATATGGACGAAAGTGCAGATCTCCATTATATTGGGATGAAGTTGGGGAAGCACAATTGATTGGTCCTGATATTGTGCAGCAGACAGTGGAGAAGATTGTGCTTATCCGACAAAGAATCTTAACAGCTCAAAGCCGGAAGAAAAGCTATGCAGTCAAAAGACGAAGAGAATTAGAATTTGATGTTGGTAATGAAGTTTTCCTTAAGGTGTCACCTTTCAAAGGAGTTGTGAGATTTGGGAAAAGAGGCAAGTTGAACCCCAGATATATTGGACCTTTCCAAATCGTGAAGAGAATTGGGAAGTCAGCATATCAACTTCAGTTACCAGCCTCCTTGGAGGGAGTTCATAATGTGTTTCATGTTTCCGTGCTAAAGAAATGTGTTAGAGATCCTTCACAGATTATGGAACAGCAGAACATTGAAGTCCTTCCTACTCTTACTTATGAGGAGAAACAAGTAAGGATCTTAGAGTATGCAGTAAAGGTATTACGCAACAGAGAAGTTCCACGGGTAAAAGTCTTATGGCATAACCAGAGCATTGATGAGACAACTTGGGAACGCCAGCAGGTCATGATGGACCAATATCCAGAACTATTCAGGTACTGAATTTTGAGGACAAAATTCTTTTAAGGAGGGTAGATTGTAACACCCGGTTTCCATTAACCGATTTACCTTTTTCCATTTATAGAGAATGTTTTATAATTGAAATATGGGTGATTTAGTGATTAGGTTAACAAGTGATTGAGCAAGGACAAAATGGTAAATTGCAATTTATTGTGAATAACGCATTTAAGGGAGGGTTTAATGAGGTTTAGCTGCCACTGTTCCCTTATTTTTCTCTTTGGGTTTTCAGCTCAAGCAGTCGAGCTCTCTAGGCGATTTTCCCTCGCCCGATTCTCCTTCAAACTAGGTAAGTTTTCTTTTCGTTATCTTGAGATTTTAGTGGCTATATAGCAGAGAAAGTACAATGCGTGTATTTTAATGAGGCTGCGAGTGTGTTGAGTTCGGGTTTAGTGTTGAGAATGTTCGATAACCAGAGTTTCCAAACTAGCTCTTTAGGTTTCTGAACGATATAAGGTTAAGGTTAGTGATGATCTAATCGGTATTCTACTTATGACATTAGGTGTATAGAGCTTCCCGAGTAGTGGTAACCGAACAATTTCCAGGAGAGCCAGGTAAGTAAAGTATGCATGTGCCTTCGGGCCTACATCACAAAACAGTAGGGTTATGCATGTTGTGAATGATTTTGTATGTCATGCATCATGTTTTTGAAAGATTACGAAAATGAATTTCCATGTAAGAATGGTGAGGTATGAACTGAATGTGACAGAACAGCTATTAAGGGAATTCATCCGCCCCTTAATCGAGTAGAGGATGTATGACATTGGGAGAATTGATCCCACTCCCAAGGGAACCAAGGGATCAGAACAGCTATTAAGGGAATTCATCCGCCCCTTAATCGAGTAGAGGATGTATGACATTAGGAGAATTGATCCCACTCCCAAGGGAACCAAGGGATCAGATCAGTTTATGAACATATGTGTATGCAACTGAGATGAGAAAGTAGAAACTGCATGTTTAGGAATTTATGTTTCAGCAATTCATTTCATTACTGCTTTACTTACTTAGCAATAGGCTAATAGATGAGTTTTGTGATGTAGGTGTTGAGGAAATAGCAGGTGAATTCCCTGATTTTACTGACGAATAGATGGGGTTGGAGGAGCACTTCTCTGCCACGAACGGGTATACTGATGAGGCGGATTAACTGTTGTCTGTTGGTGTGAAAGTTTAGTTGACAGTGTTTTAATTTAAATATGTTGAACTTTTCATTACAATAGTAATTACAATGTTTTGAAAACGATTTCGAGACTTTCCTGTTAATAGCATTCTGTTGGGATTTAGTGATGGCACCCACTGAAATTTTTAGTAATGCAATGGTTTGAAACATTTTTGAATGGTTTCAGTGAAGTGAGTAAATTTCTTTTCCGTAGGTTGAGTTGTTGTTCTGTTGTCTATCGGAAGATGTCTTCAGTGGAAGCCATCGGATGATATAGAACGAAATTTGTTGTTTAGTGATCGATAAATATAGCTTGTTCTATCGGATGATGTCTCAGTAAACTCATCGGCAGATGCGTGCTAACGTCACCGGTGGATGTAGACCAAAGTCGATCGATGAAGGAAAATCATCCGGCTGACTGCATTGGAAGATGGTAGAGTACATTTTGTCGTATAGTGACCGTGGATGTCGTGTGATGTAGAAAGTTTTTTTTGTCGTTTAGTGACCGGTGGATGTCGTGTGTAAATCCACCGGATGATGTAGAAAGTTTTTTTTGTCGTTTAGTGACCGGTGGATGTCGTGTGTAAATCCACCGGATGATGTAGAAAGTCTTTTTTGTCGTTTAGTGACCGGTGGATGTCGTGTGTAAATCCACCGGATGATGTAGAAAGTTTTTTTTGTCGTTTAGTGACCGGTGGATGTCGTGTGTAAATCCACCGGATGATGTAGAAAGTTTTTTTTGTCGTTTAGTGACCGGTGGATGTCGTGTGTAAATCCACCGGATGATGTAGAAAGTTTTTTTTGTCGTTTAGTGACCGGTGGATGTCGTGTGTAAATCCACCGGATGATGTAGAAAGTTTTTTTTGTCGTTTAGTGACCGGTGGATGTCGTGTGTAAATCCACCGGATGATGTAGAAAGTTTTTTTTGTCGTTTAGTGACCGGTGGATGTCGTGTGTAAATCCACCGGATGATGTAGAAAGTTTTTTTTGTCGTTTAGTGACCGGTGGATGTCGTGTGTAAATCCACCGGATGATGTAGAAAGTTTTTTTTGTCGTTTAGTGACCGGTGGATGTCGTGTGTAAATCCACCGGATGATGTAGAAAGTTTTTTTTGTCGTTTAGTGACCGGTGGATGTCGTGTGTAAATCCACCGGATGATGTAGAAAGTTTTTTTTGTCGTTTAGTGACCGGTGGATGTCGTGTGTAAATCCACCGGATGATGTAGAAAGTTTTTTTTGTCGTTTAGTGACCGGTGGATGTCGTGTGTAAATCCACCGGATGATGTAGAAAGTTTTTTTTGTCGTTTAGTGACCGGTGGATGTCGTGTGTAAATCCACCGGATGATGTAGAAAGTTTTTTTTGTCGTTTAGTGACCGGTGGATGTCGTGTGTAAATCCACCGGATGATGTAGAAAGTCTTTTGTCGTTTAGTGACCGGTGGATGTCGTGTGTAAATCCACCGGATGATGTAGAATCCACCGGATGATGTAGAAAGTTTTTTTGTCGTTTAGTGACCGGTGGATGTCGTGTGTAAATCCACCGGATGATGTAGAAAGTCTTTTGTCGTTTAGTGACCGGTGGATGTCGTGTGTAAATCCACCGGATGATGTAGAGAATACTTTGTCGTTTTGCCACCAGTTGATGTTTTCCATTTTCTGCTTCAGCCTCTTTTTGTTGACTTTGTTCGGCGGGCGATGTGTTTGACTTTTGAAACTTACAAAGTATTCTATGATTTAAACCTTTATTCCTTTTGCCAATTATTTCTCAAAAATTCCAACTGAGTACTCAAGCATTGTACAATAGTTTTTTTTAACTCTATCTTACTCAAACGATTTCCGCTGCAAGTTTTAAAAAAAAATAAATACGGTTGAAATTTTTAGTCATGTACGGGCATGGTGTGACGAACCGGGTTCAGATAACTCGGGGCGTCACACCCTTGTAATTTTAAAATTATTATAAAATCACAAATAACTACAAATGAATCGTTAGTCTAAAAGAAAATATTTTGAAAAATATGTATTTTTTAAAATATATAAACAATTTATATTAATGAAAAATATTATAATTAAATTATAGAATAATAAAAGAAAATACCTATTTAAGAAATGCTTTTACTCAGGTACTCCAGTCTGATCTTAACTGCTTTAACTCAGGATCAAGTGCTTACCGAAGACATTTGAAACCGTCGAGTCATCTCTGAAGATCTTTACACTTAAATTTCTTGACTTGTAGGCGTCTAACTTACGAAAACAACACACTCTTATATTTATTAATAGACGTATTCTCCACACATGAGACGTCTCTCTTCGATCTTAGAAAACATTTTTGAAAGGTCGTGATTAGTTATGCGATGTCTTAGTGTGTTATGAAACACGACATTAGACACAGATAATAAGTGCAATAACGAACAATAATAAAATGCATAAAGTAATAAGACAGGTGGTTGGTAACGCAGTTCTGCAATTGCCTACGTCTGCAGGGCCACACCCAGAATTAAAAACAATTTACGAGTTCACAAAGTTACAAGACACTTGGTCTAACACAAAATAGACTCCCTCTTTTCTTTATCGCCTCTTCTATCTAATTTGCCAATAGATGTATTTTTGCGAGCTTCCCTCGTCTTGAGATCGATCCCTCTCAGAATCTAAACGCAACAAGATCCCTTTGTTGATGATGACTCATCCCGAAATTTGTGTATGGCAAGATCCCCTTGTCCACGATCAGAACTCCTCCGGAGTTCCATGCAGCTTCCTCCCGAGACTAAGATTCAATTAAGAATATCAAAGAATGCACTTGTGACACCATCTGTAACATCAATCGTTGTCTTCGGATGCAACCAATCAACACACTCAGAATATCACAAGATCTAGCCACAAACAGAGTGTCTATACATTCAATCAACGATCAAATGAATAATGACAAACTCACATGTAGAAGCGATGAGAGAGAAAGAATCACTCGCAGCACACGTAATTGCAAAACAAAGAATTATCTGCGCTCCCAGCATTCTGTTGAAAGAATGGTTAAGTATATTTTGCAACAAATCTTTCTTCAAATATTCTATCCAAACAGATCGCACAGAGTACGAAAACCAAATCTACTGAAAATTAGATCTGTGACATCGGGTGTGACATTAATGGAAAGTGCTACCTCTTAATAGGAATGGATCCCAACAAATTAGGAATGGTTCCCACAATTGTTGTGATCATATATCTTGCTATAATAATCCAGCAAGCAAAAATCAAAATCAATGTTCAGAAATAGCATCAAATCTATAATGCCGAATATGTTTGACAATAGCTTGTTCTCCAAGTAACATCCTTCCAAAAAGATTTGATCTTCCAAAATAGCAACTTCCAAAATCCAAAAACGTTCCAGTATTATCTTCCATAAATATTTTCTTGATTTATTTGAACTTCCAAAATTCAAATGGATAGATTCTTGATTTTCAAGAAACAACTTTCAAAAGTATAATTTCTATAAATCAAATTTTTCATAATAGCATGATATCGTAATTTTCCATAATTGCCAAAAAATCAATGCCAATAATATTTACATTTACAATCTCCCTCTTTGGCATTTTTTTGGCAAAATCACAAACTCCCCCTGCATGTTGGCAATTAACCAAAACTCCCCCTTAATCGCAAATTACTTGTAACATTGCAGATAACACCAACACATTGCAGATAACACTTGCAAAATACTCATCCTTTTTGTCATAAAAAGACAAAAGAGTATAAAATTAAAGTATCCATGTAATAACCCGAAAATTTTATCGAATAAATTAAAAGTCATGTTAGAACTATGTGGGGGATTTTAATGAGCTAATTAGTTTATTAAAACTCATGATTTTTGTTGTGAAAATTTGTTCGCAAGTGTACGAGTTGCAACAAGTAATACAGTGATAAAGAGAGTGTCGAACCCACGAGGACTTGTAATTAATAATCGAAATAATTAATCTTAATTCTAAATTGAACACACGTTTTATGGTTTTTAAGGATTGAAATTAAAATAAACAACTAAAATAATTAAAATAAACTAAAGTAAAATAGTGAAACAAATAGACAGAGATTTAATTCAAATTAATAAAAGTCTAGGTACTACGATTTCACCAAGACAACAGTTATTTCAGTTCTTCGCAATTATATTCATAAATATTCTTCCTATGTTGATGATCGATTTCACTAAATTCTAGTACAATCTCTCTCGAGCATTGCATAGTTTATCTGATTAATGGGTTATCACTTTTCAGTCTCAAATCCTGCATTAATCAAATACAATTCAATCAAGAAATCACAGTGATCACACAAACATCGTAACTATCTCTAGCTTACGTATATTCATGACATTAATTTCAGTGCTCGGGTGTTTATCACCTCTCGGTCTCAAAACACCCCAATAATCAAGTAAAGATTGACCAGAAATTTACAGGTTTTAAGAACAGAAATTGAATGCGCCAACAATATTGGAAGAAATATTCATAAAATATATTAAACGAAGAACGAAAAATAAACATCGTCTGGCTACATCGTAGCCCTAGAATAAAAAGTTAGTTCATGCTAGAAAATAAATTAACAATAATATCAAAGTAATGCATAATTAAATAGTAGAAATAAAAAGAAAGAATAAACTATGATAATAGCTGATCGCCTCCAGAATCGCTTCTCTACCGAAAGCTCTCCTTCTGCTGCTCTCTGTCGACGCCTAGCCGAATCCAAAATTGTCGAACACCCTTTCTTTAGGTTTGCTAGGTTTTTAATGTTTTCTTTCAACTCGATCAATGGTGGAGATTAAGTCTGTCTTCAGGTGAATGGCTCGGATTAAAACAAATCATCTTTCCAAATTTGTAGATTGATAGGCGATCGATCGCTGCTTTTCCTTGCATGTATGGCGATCTCCTTGCAAGTTTAGCGATCGATCGCTGGAATGTATAGCGATCGATCACTGCTTTTCATTTAGCAATCGATCGCTGGCATGTCTAGCGATCGATCGCCACCTTTTCTGTAATTGTTTTCTCTAAATTCGTAAGTCTTTCAAGCGATCAATCGCTTAATGATGGCCAATTGATCGCTTCATACTCTGGTTGGTTTCTCAAACTTCACTGTTTCTCCATCTTTTCTTCTCTTCAGCTTTGACTTTTACTTCTTCTCTTTGTTCTTCCTGTTCTAATTAAAAGTTCTGCACACTTGCACAAAATATATCAAATCCCTTCAAATACTTGAGAAAAACTTATCAAATCAAGTATAAAAAGTATAAACAAGTGTGTAAAATACACACTTATCACACCCCCAAACTTGAATGAAAGCTTGTCCTCAAGCGAACAAAATGCAACTCAGTTAACACAAATATATAATCTCAATTATAAATCTGCTCGATAACATATAACCTTGCAAAAGAAAGAATTCATATTAGCACATTGAAAATAACTCACTTAGAAATCTTCTGTGTGTGCGCGTTCATTCTCATTCTTTTCTAATTGTCGGGTCAACTAATGCAGCTATAGGTAAGGATATCATTCTTATTTCACTCGGTTTCACTCCATTCACTCTATCGTTCGTGAGCTTTGTCCACCATCCAACTAATAGCAAATATCCATAAATCAAAACAAAAGTCAATAGGTCTTTACAAGCTTCTAATGAAAGGCCGGGTTAAAGGGTAGGAATTTTATGGATTCAAACGAATATCTAGAGCACCAATCATTCCTCCTTATTTCACCCTTTCAAAATATTCTTCTATTTACTTACGGGCTTGTTGAACTCACTCAAACTTTCTTCTAATATCACCCCCAAACTTACTTCACTCAATATCACCCATTTTAACTCCTTTGTCATTGTTACAACACAATATCAATACAAACCTAATAATTGCATAAAATAAAATAATATTGAAAGCTGAATTGTTCAAACTTTTTTTTTTCAATTGACACATAACATAAATACAACGAATTAATGCTGCAAAAAGAAACAAATGACAAAGGAGTTGTTATTGAATTTCACGAGCTCCCCTTTCAACTTTCCCCTAATTAGATCAATATCTCTGTGCTCATTTAATTGGGCAGGAAAAATATATAAGGCTGGTCTGAGTTCAGGTGACTACTGAATGGTAAATAATAGGCTCAAAAGGGTAACTATGGGTATCATTAAATGACACAACAAGGTAGGCTCAGAAAGCTCAAACGGTTCAAAGATAGCCTAAATCATTCTCTTGTTTTTGAAAAATTTCAATTCACATTCGAGGATGGTAGACAAAACTACGAAGGATTTTCCTCTAAGGGTCCTCACTATCAATGCATTTGACTGGAGTTACTCTCCCTTACCGTGTTTACTCTCGTTCACTCCCTTACAGTATCTGGGTTTCACTCTTAGTAGACTACACAAATATCACCAACAAATAAAATCAAACAAGAAAAAAACGTGCTCAGATTTGTGAAAATAACTATGTAAGCTCTGATCAATGTAACTAAAACAAATTAATCTTTTACTCAGCATTTCTCAAGGAATTAAAGCATGAATCTATTTCTATTGCAATCATCATTGATACCTCAACCAAGATCCGAATGCCTAACCATAATATATGTTAGAGCAATAGAGCAGAGAAAATAAGTAAAGCTAACAGAACACCCCCAAACTTAAGATTAACATTGTCCTCAATGTAGACAAAGCATACAATAAAATGGGATAGCGTACCTCATGTAGAGTTGGGCATGTTATCGTCAGTGTGGAGCTTCATTTTAAGGATCAGTCTATCTAGATGTTTTTTTTTAATAATAAAAGGAAATAAAGATAAAAATAAACAAAACTAATGCAAACAAAAATAGAAATAACAAACTAAAAAGGATACTTGGGTGGGTTGCCTCCCACCAAGCGCTTGTATTTATTGTCGACGGCCCGACATCATACTTCTTCATGTTGGGTCGAAATATACGATGGACTTTGCATTTTCACATGTACTGTCCCAATATGGTGTCAATCGTTGCCCATTTACCAACTTGTCATTCGCCAGAATCTTATTGTAGTCGGGTGGTTTCTTAATAGGTGGTATTACCCGTAATGTCGATTCCCCCAGATTTTCAACGTATTGCATCTCATTCAGCTCAAGAGAGTCGCTGAGTTGACGTGAGGCTTCCATTGTAACAGTGTTAGGGAGTTCCACCCGAAATATGTCAGCACTAGATATTGGGTACTCCATTGACTTATACACCTTGAATATCACCGCTTCATCCTGTACTTGCAATTTGAGCTCCCCCTTTCTAAGATCAATGACAGCACCACCTGTAGCTAAGAATGGTCGCCCTAATATAATCGACACATTTTGATCTTCTTCCATATCAAGCACGATAAAATCGGTAGGGAATATAAATTTGTCGACCTTTACGAGCACATCTTCAATGATTCCCCTCGGGTGTTTAATAGAACGATCGGCCATCAATAATGAAACCTCTGTCGGCTTTGCTTTGCCTAAATTGAGTTTCCAGAATATAGACAAAGACATCAAATTAATGCTCGCCCCCAAATCGCATAGTGCCTTGGTAGATACAGAACTGCAAATCTCGCATGGTACAGTAAAACTTCCTGGATCTTTTAATTTTTAAGGTAGCTTTTTTTGAATAATAGCACTGCATTCTGCTGTAAGAGCAATAAAACCACACTCCTCTATTTTGCGCTTGTGGGAAAGAATATCTTTAAAAAATTTAGCATAATGCGGCATTTGTTCCAAAGCTTCGGCAAACAAAATATTAATGTGGAGCTTCTTGAAGACTTCAAGGAATTGAGAGAATTGCTTGTCAAGCTTCACATTTCTCAATCTTTGCGGAAATGGCACTGGAGGCGGTTGATGAGCTGGGTGTGATTTTTGAACTTCATCTGTATTAGTCACCTCATTAACAACTTCTGGCATGTCTTTTTCTTTTTCCACTGGTTCAACTAATGTGCACTGTCGAGTGGTAATTGCATTACAATGCTCTTTCAGATTTACTTCGGTATTACTTGGTAATGAGCCTTGGGGTCTTCCATTTATGATGCTTGCTGAAACACCAAGAAAGATTTATATGACGTACGTAGCTTTTACATGAGTGCGATTTAGTAATTAGTTAAAATAAATAAATAAACTAATAAAATAAATAAAGAAATAAAAATAAAATTAAAATTAAAATCTTATTTTTAATTAAAAACAGAATGGCTTCTTGCGAAGCCATTCTGCTTCTTCACTTCAGCCCGAGCACCCGAGAGCGACAGAGTGAGCCGAGCGACTTCCCTCCGGCGACCACGCGATTCCGGTCACCGTTCAGACGAGCAAACTCCGGCCAGCTGAAGCCAGTGCTCGGTTTGGCTTTTTCGCGCCAGACCCGATCGAAAGCCGGTGAGTTCTTCCCCTGTTTCTCACTCGGTTTGTGGCCGTGGGTGACGAGCTGCATTGAGCTCTGGTCACCGGCCGCTTTTGGCCGTTCTCGACGGTGAATGGCCGAGCTTAAGGCCGGCGAAGGTCTCCTGGCAAAGGAGAGCTCGGATTGAAGGAAAAACCGAGGGCTCCAAATTGGGGAATTCGGGTTTTCTTATGTAAAGCCTTGGAATTTGATTAGATTATGCTAATTGAAGGTGTGGGTAGTTGATTGGTGTGGAAATGGAGGAGGTTCGATGAAAAACCAGAAAAGGGAATTTTCTGGTTAAGGGGGCAGTTCGGGTTTTTCCAATTTTGACCTAGCTAGGGTTATTTGTTTTAAAATTCCTTTTGGTAGGATAAAATAGATTATTAGAGGAGTACGTGGCCGCTGGAATCGTTCCATTCCGATAACCGACGCGAAAGTTACGCGCGTTCAAAGTTTTGGGTCGATTTTATCGAACCCAAATTAGTGGCCTGTTTAGTTAGGTTTTAGTTGGATTAGGCTAGAAATAGTAGTTTGGGAGTAATTGGTGATTTTAACCTTGAGTTTAATAAAGTTTGAATATTTTTCATAGGTTGAGCCATAGATGGACAGATAACCGAGCATCCCCAGCGAGCTACGGACGACAGGTAAGTTCTCGTGACTTACTCTGGCCGATTGGCCTACACCGTACTTCGATGTCGAGTCGAGGATCTTAGTGGATTGTTTGTTTTAAATTGCTTTGGTTGGGTAGTTAGGTTAGTCGCTTATTAGGTTATGCTTTTATTCGTCTTGATGGTATGCATGTTGGTTGTTTATTTATGCTCATATCTGTTCATGCATCACGTATTTCAACTAAGCATGAAAATGAATTTCCGCACGATGTTTTTCAGAAAACCGATGTGGCCAAAAGATTGGGAGCTATCGATCTATTGTGTGGACCGATTAAGGGTCTGACCAATACCACATCTCATGTAATGTAATTAATGAACATAATCTGTTATCTGGTCACGCGAGGTAGGTAATCCCGATACAGGTGACTACGAGATCCCTCCACCCGAGAAATGATCAGTTGAAGAAAGATGGCCCGTGGGAGTGTGCTGAGCAGTCGATGCGCATTATGACCCGTGGGGATGTAATTAAAGGTATAGAGATGTTTTGGGTAAATGATGGGTTAGTTAGATGAAACTGTATAGTTGAACATATTAGGATGTTTGGTTCTGGTTAGCTGATAGATTTATATACAGATGTTTTGGCAAACTGTTTTATAGAGCGTTCTGTTAAATCAGTTATTTGAATGATATGGAACTGCTTGGTATTTTCTTTGAAACAGGAGGAAATGTTAAACTTTTAAACGGAACCACGTAGTTCGTTTTCATGGAAATGTGTTTTGTTTAAATATGTCACGAGTTGTTTTGAGCGAGATTATGGAGAGGTAGGAGTATTGGTGGTTTGAAATTAAGTTGTATTGTGAAGCGTATGATTGTGATGTGGATAGAATTTGTGGTATAGATAGAATCGTGTTAGCAAAATGGTGAGGTTGTATTTTGTAGGTGTTTGTGTAGGTGTTGGTTTAAATAATTGTTTTGTAATTGTTTTAAACGTTTTATTAAATTGTTTTCCACTTAAACACTAAGTATAAAAGAAAAAGAAGAATTTCGTACGGGAAATTAGGAATAGTATGAGGGTCGTTACACTTGTAAAGTGCCCAAGTTGATTTTCGAGACAGCGGATTTGAGCTGATTGATTTTGCATCGCTGTACGGGTCTCGGTCATGAACTGCATAAGAGCTGTTTCAAGATCACTTTTCTTTTCAACTTGCTGAGAGAGACCCGGTTGAGCTGCTTGAGGTGGCTGCATAGCGTTCTAAGAATTCCTCCATGAAAAATTTGGGTTTTGGCGCCATCTTGGATTATAAGTATTAGAATTGGGATTGCCTTGACGATTAAAATTGCCCATATAGTTAGCTTGCTCTGCTGTTGTATTCGACATAGGATTACCCTCTTGACATTCTTCACTCAAATGCGGCCCTTGACACCATTGACAATTAACTTTTGATGTTTTCCCAACACTTGCTGCCATATGAGATTCCTGTAATTGCTTAGTCAATGATGCAACCTGTAGAGTAAGAGCTTTCATAGCCTCGAGTTCTGGAGTACCCGTTGTGCATTTCATAATTGTTCGCTCTACTGGACACTGATCATTGTTGAGCGCTAATTCTTCTAATAAATCATAGGCTTCTTCCTTGGTTTTTCTCATTAAAGCGCCACCTGCCGCAGCGTTGACCAGAGTTTTAGTAGATGCCGATAAGCCCACATAAAAAGTCTAAATATGCATCCACTTCGGTAATCCATGATTGGGACACCTCCTCAACATATCTTTAAAACGTGCCCATGCCTCATATAATGTTTCCCCATCAAATTGACTGAAATTGATTATATCATTGCGAAGCTTGGCGGTCTTCTCGAAAGGAAAGAACTTGGAAAGAAATTTCTGACATAAATCTTCCCAAGTAGTAATAGAATTAGCAGGCAAAGAGTTAAGCCAGTTCTTCGCACGATCTCGTAATGAAAATGGAAATAGCCGTAGTTTCAATGCATCATCCCCCACATTGTGAAATTTGAAAGTGTGGCATACCTCTAAGAAATTTGCAATATGATCCTTGGGGTCTTCTGAAGGTAATCCACTGAATTGAGATTGTTGAATCATGTGCAGGGTGCCCGGCTTAATTTCAAAATTAGCATTGATGGCCGGTTTGCGAATAGCGGAATGCACTCCGGATACAGTCGGTATAACATAATCTAGTAAGGTCCGGATCCCAGCATTCACAAGTGGATGATTGTCAATAACAAGTGGAGGATTTTCAATATTGTCTTCTCTGTTATCTCCCATAATGACACGCGCTGGTTGAATAGCTTCTCTTCTCTCTTTACGATTTTGTCGACAAGTGCGCTCGATTTCAAGATTAAGCGGGAGAAGATTAGCGTCTCCTTCTTTACGCATACACCTGAGAATAACACGAAAATAAACAAATAAAATAAATAGAATTCAAAATAAAACTAAAAATAATTAATTCGATATCAATAATAAAGTCCCCGGCAACAGCGCCAAAAACTTGTTGTGAAAATTAGTTCACAAGTGTACGAGTCGCAACAGGTAATACTGTAACACCCATGATTTTAAGAGAAAAATAAAATGATAGGTAATTGTTTTAAGTAATTTAAAAGAAAAGTGAATAAGTTTGGTTAACCTAATTGGATAATTAATTTAGATTCGAGTAATTCCAGTGAAATTAAGCCATGAGTTATAATTTAAGAACGAGATTTAACGAAATTAGGAATGGTTGAAAGTATGGGAGGGCAAAACGGTAAATGTGGATTTAATTAATAGTTAGTTTTATTATTTTCATCATTATTATTATTATTATTATATTATTGTTTTTTATTTAAAACACAGAATGGCTTCGAAGAAGCCATTCCGTTCGAGAGCCCGAGCCCGAGCGCGAGGGGAGAGTGAGACGATGGCGACGCGGAGCCGTTCACCGACGAACACCGGCGTCTTCCGGCCAGACGGCGGCGACGAGCGTGCTCCGGCCCATCTCCGCGCACAAACCGAACGGTAAGCTCGATTTTGCCCTGTTTTCGGTTCGATTTAGGGCCGTGAAGGACGAGTTGGATTGAGCTCTGATTTCCGGCGGCTTTTGGCCGTTCTTGGCGTCAAATGGCCGAGCTTAACGCCGGCAATGGTTGCCGAGCAATGGTGGCTCAATTTGAGCAAAAAATCAGTGAATCCCGAATTGGGGGATTTCGGGTTTTGTGTGTAGCCTTGGAATTTCGATTAGTTTAGGCTAATTGAGGCTAATTGGGGTTGATTGGTGAGGAAATCGATGAAAACCGAGTGGGGAAATCGATGAAAAACCGAGTTGGGGGAAATTTTCGGTTGAAGGGCAGTTCGGGTTTTGCCCTTTTTGACCTAGCCATGGTCGTTTGTTTTCAAATTCCTTTTGGCAGGTTAAAATATGTTATTAGAGGAGTACGTGGCCGCTGGAATCGTTAGATTCCGATAACCGACGCGAAAGTTACGGGCGTTCAAAGTTTTGGGTCGGTTTTACCAAACCCGAATTAGTGGCCCGCTTAGTTAAGTTTGAGTTGGATTAGGCTATAAATAATAGTTTGAAGTAAATTGGTGAATGTGGGCTTAATTTTAATGAAGTTTGAATATTTGTCGTAGGTCGAGCCGTAGGTGGGCAAGTAACCGAGTAGCCCCAGCGTGCTACAGAAGACAGGTGAAAGGCGTATTGAGCATAGCATTGGCCGAAAGGCGTATTGAGCATAGCATTGGCCGAAAGGCGTATTGAGCATAGCATTGGCCGAAAGGCGTATTGAGCATAGCATTGGCCGAAAGGCGTATTGAGCATAGCATTGGCCGAAAGGCGTATTGAGCATAGCATTGGCCGAAAGGCGTATTGAGCATAGCATTGGCCGAAAGGCGTATTGAGCATAGCATTGGCCGAAAGGCGTATTGAGCATAGCATTGGCCGAAAGGCGTATTGAGCATAGCATTGGCCGAAAGGCGTATTGAGCATAGCATTGGCCGAAAGGCGTATTGAGCATAGCATTGGCCGAAAGGCGTATTGAGCATAGCATTGGCCGAAAGGCGTATTGAGCATAGCATTGGCCGAAAGGCGTATTGAGCATAGCATTGGCCGAAAGGCGTATTGAGCATAGCATTGGCCGAAAGGCGTATTGAGCATAGCATTGGCCGAAAGGCGTATTGAGCATAGCATTGGCCGAAAGGCGTATTGAGCATAGCATTGGCCGAAAGGCGTATTGAGCATAGCATTGGCCGAAAGGCGTATTGAGCATAGCATTGGCCGAAAGGCGTATTGAGCATAGCATTGGCCGAAAGGCGTATTGAGCATAGCATTGGCCGAAAGGCGTATTGAGCATAGCATTGGCCGAAAGGCGTATTGAGCATAGCATTGGCCGAAAGGCGTATTGAGCATAGCATTGGCCGAAAGGCGTATTGAGCATAGCATTGGCCGAAAGGCGTATTGAGCATAGCATTGGCCGAAAGGCGTATTGAGCATAGCATTGGCCGAAAGGCGTATTGAGCATAGCATTGGCCGAAAGGCGTATTGAGCATAGCATTGGCCGAAAGGCGTATTGAGCATAGCATTGGCCGAAAGGCGTATTGAGCATAGCATTGGCCGAAAGGCGTATTGAGCATAGCATTGGCCGAAAGGCGTATTGAGCATAGCATTGGCCGAAAGGCGTATTGAGCATAGCATTGGCCGAAAGGCGTATTGAGCATAGCATTGGCCGAAAGGCGTATTGAGCATAGCATTGGCCGAAAGGCGTATTGAGCATAGCATTGGCCGAAAGGCGTATTGAGCATAGCATTGGCCGAAAGGCGTATTGAGCATAGCATTGGCCGAAAGGCGTATTGAGCATAGCATTGGCCGAAAGGCGTATTGAGCATAGCATTGGCCGAAAGGCGTATTGAGCATAGCATTGGCCGAAAGGCGTATTGAGCATAGCATTGGCCGAAAGGCGTATTGAGCATAGCATTGGCCGAAAGGCGTATTGAGCATAGCATTGGCCGAAAGGCGTATTGAGCATAGCATTGGCCGAAAGGCGTATTGAGCATAGCATTGGCCGAAAGGCGTATTGAGCATAGCATTGGCCGAAAGGCGTATTGAGCATAGCATTGGCCGAAAGGCGTATTGAGCATAGCATTGGCCGAAAGGCGTATTGAGCATAGCATTGGCCGAAAGGCGTATTGAGCATAGCATTGGCCGAAAGGCGTATTGAGCATAGCATTGGCCGAAAGGCGTATTGAGCATAGCATTGGCCGAAAGGCGTATTGAGCATAGCATTGGCCGAAAGGCGTATTGAGCATAGCATTGGCCGAAAGGCGTATTGAGCATAGCATTGGCCGAAAGGCGTATTGAGCATAGCATTGGCCGAAAGGCGTATTGAGCATAGCATTGGCCGAAAGGCGTATTGAGCATAGCATTGGCCGAAAGGCGTATTGAGCATAGCATTGGCCGAAAGGCGTATTGAGCATAGCATTGGCCGAAAGGCGTATTGAGCATAGCATTGGCCGAAAGGCGTATTGAGCATAGCATTGGCCGAAAGGCGTATTGAGCATAGCATTGGCCGAAAGGCGTATTGAGCATAGCATTGGCCGAAAGGCGTATTGAGCATAGCATTGGCCGAAAGGCGTATTGAGCATAGCATTGGCCGAAAGGCGTATTGAGCATAGCATTGGCCGAAAGGCGTATTGGCCGAAAGGCTTATTGGCCTAAAGGCGTATTGAGCATAGCATTGGCCGAAAGGCTTACTGGCCGAAAGGCATATTGAGCATAGCATTGGCCGAAAGGCTTATTGGCCGAAAGGCGTATTGGCCAAAAGGCGTATTGGTCACGCCGAGGTGGGGCTCAGGCACGGCTGTACATGTTGTAAGCGTGCACCCCCCGCCTCTAGCTGGAAAGAGTAGTCCGCCCGCTGGATGAGCTCTCTCTGGTTAGAGGGATAGGATCTCGGTGACACCTATTGAACATTGCATAGTAAGATAAAATAAAGCATGGTTTATCGAACTCATATGCACAGCATGCATCGCATTTACGTAGAGCTTACTGGGATTTTATCTCATAGTGTATTGTATGGTGTAGGTGATTACGAGGATACAGGTGAGGATGAGATTCCTCCTCCTGAGGTTTGAGTCCAGTTGACGGAGGATGGCGGCAGTGGTGTGCTGGCGCAGTCGATGCTTACCTGACCCGTGGGGATGTAAGTAATGGTATTGAGATGTTTTGGGTTAATGATGGGTTAGTTAGATGAAACTATATAGTTGATAGGTTGATATTTTGATGTTGGTGGATTAAAATGGATAATTGTACTGTTAGATCATTTTAGGATGCTTGGTTCTGGATAGTTGATAGGTTGATATTTTGATGTTTTGGCAAACCTGTTTATAAAACGTTTTGTGAAGGTTTTATTTAGACTTTCTTGAATTGTTTGGTGACTTTAAAACAGGAGGATATGTTAAACTTTCAAACGGAACCACGCAGTTGATTTTCATGAGAATGTACTTTATTATAGTTGCGTTTCGAGTCGGTTTTGAGGTGGTATTTCGGAAGACGTGTGAGTATCGAGTTTTTGTGTACGTATTGGTTTAATTAATTGTTTTTATTTGTTTTAAACGTTTTATTAAATTGATTTTAAATTGTTTTCAAATCGTTTCCGCATAAACGCTAAGAATAAAGGAAAATGAAAAATTTGTACGGTAATTAAGGGTAAATAAGGGTACAGTGTTAGGGTCGTGACAATTTATGGTATCAGAGCCCCCGGGTTTTAAAATCGGTTCTGTAGACTGCTCGACTGCACAGCCACTACGCGGACATTCTTCATCAACTGTAAGTATGTTTATAGTTTTATTTAATTATTGTTTCTTAGAGTGTTTGTTTAAACATTTTTATAGGAGTTATTTATAAATATGGTGCGTCGAGGGAATGATCGAGACGACCGAGACGATACGATAGATCACCATAAGGATTTGACCGTAGTAATGTTGCGATAGATCAGAGTAGGTTGGGAAATAAAGGAAAAAGGGAATAGTAGGAGTTGAGTAAGAAAGACTCTTAGGAGAATTTCGACGAGAAGACGGTAGGTTAAATACAGGACGACATAGGCCTATAGAAAGAGAGTTATGCGTTAATAGGACTAGCTTGACTTAATCACGAAAATGGTGCGCTTAGAATTCAAGTTACTATTAGAGGGGTGCATTTTATGAGACCTAAGATTTAGAGAAATGGAAATTTATCCTAGTTGATGAACCTTTGGAGCTTTAGAGTATGACGAATCAGAGAGGGGTTTGAAACTTAGTTGTTTTGCAACTTGGGTATAAACATATTGAGGGATGCTCTAAATTGCAAAGGTGTAAATAGTGCGCATAAGCAGAAAAAAAAATAATAATAATAATAATAATATAGTCGAGCCTTGTAGATCGTAGATCTATGTGAAGCTTGAAATACCTAGGTGAAAACGATATTCAAGAATTGAAGTTTAGATTTAATTATTGAGGGGATAAACAATGAAAGGTTAAAGTCATACGAAAAGTAATACTCATGATACAAAGTTTGACCGACCTTTAGGAGATAAGTATCGACTGGAAAGACTAATCAATTAAGGGCGATTGTTAATTCACGGAAAGATTACGGCCGACATACTACAAGGGGAGACCTAGTGAAGTTAAGAACGATCAAGGAGTAGTAAACACGTCAGACTTGCGATGTTGCTCGACCAAAGAATGCGGGGCTAAGACATAAGAGTTGGATTTAACTTAAAAACCCAGATACTCTAGTTAATCAGAAAAGGATTGACGCCTTAAAAATTAGAAGTCGTGTTTTGGGGTTTATTGTAACCTGTGTGAGGTTGGAAGAAACGGTGGAACGACTTGGGTGAGTATCTTGGGTAGAAAATATACTGAAGTAAGAAATGATGAATTCTTTTGGGTTTAAAATATGACCAATCGATGAGAAATTTGGAGTTTAGATGTAAAACTTACTGGGGAATGTTCTAGATTGTCGAGGTACCGTTAGTATGTACAATTAGCAAAAATTTAAATAAACTAGATCCACGGGAAGCTATAAGTATCTAGATGAAAATAATATTTAAGAATTTAAAACTTAGATTAATTGATGAGAGGGTATAGGGAGTGGCTATCTCCGCGGTGATTCGGAGGATATAATGAATCAATGCAAAATCGTGACGTAAGATCTAAGCGAGTGCATCGGGGTATGCATATCAACCTATATCGATGAGGAAAAAATAGGGGTAATTACTCGGAGTTGGAAGGTTAACGAATTCGAGACAATAGAGGGTTAGAGTTATATGAAAAGTAATGTGCAAGTGATGCTCAGGTTACTGAAATTGGTCATTCTCTAGGAAATAAGTGCCGTCCTAGAGGTCTGACAAATAAAGGACAATTGTCAGCTCGTGAAAAGACTATGATCGACACACTGTAAGAGGGAGACTTGGAGAAGTAAAGAGTAATCGACGAGATGGGGACACGTCAGACGATTAGTATTGCTTCATTAGATTATGAAGCAAAAGATATAGGAGTTATGTTGTGAATTTATAGTTGGTACAATTTAAGTTAGGAGCCACAAACATGAGGCCACCTTCAGGATGAAGGTAGAAGCATTAGTGTTTGAGGAACTAGGAAGGTTATCATTAAGGAAGAGGTGTTTCAAATTATTGGAGAATAAAATTGGTAGGAACTTTTGTGTTTAAAGGACCCGAGAGGTAGACCGTAATGAAAAATCATTCCCAGATTTTGGAGAAAAGAATTGACTAGAGAGTTTAGGTGGTGACCAATTAAGTGGAGCTCGAAGTGCGTATGAGTGATCGAACGATAGAGCGTGAAGCTGGAAAAGTGTAGAACTTTGGGGATGTAGAAATCGTCATTACTCAATAGGTGGTTAAAACCATGTATCAGTCAAAATTTAGTGCCTAAGTAGTAATTGAGGAAATATGAAGAATGAGATCAGATTAGGTGAGTTAGAAAACTTGGCCTATAAAGGATTAAGTGAAAGCCGATACATGCGAGAATTTAAGGAAGTAAACTCGATCACTTTGTTATTTGCCTGGAGACTTGAGAATTGATAGGGCTTGTGGTATGAGCTATGACATGCTTCGTTTCATTAAAAGTAATGGATACTTCTAAGTTTTTGGGAAAAATAGAAGGATAAGATTTAAGAATTTTAGAAGATTTGGATTAAGGTTGTAGGTTTACCTACAACAAGTTTGCTAACAAGAAAATTGTTAGACAAATTATTGTGACGAAGCCAAGGAGAATATTTAGAACCTGACTAGAAGAAATGACAAAATAGTAGACTAGTTCGTAACTTTCGAGGAAGTCTTAGTGTGATACTAAAAGTAAGTGTAGGACATGTTTAAGTAAATAAAGGGTTTAGATTTGAAGTTAAACTTGAATGTGAAGTCGTGCAAATCGAGGGATTGGATGAGAGGAAGAAGGGTTTGCACGAAAAACTGTGCAAGTAAGCTCAGAAGTGAGGTTAGATCAAGAGGTTTAGGAAAGTTTCGACTCGTAAGTCGCGTCGAATTATTTTTGCGCCCTTTAAGGTGTTGGGTGAATAGTTTAACGACTTTGCTCAGACTTAAGAATTTGTTAGAGATTGATGAAAGCCGAGGCACAAGTTGAATAAATCGAGCATTGTAGACATAAGTATAGAAACTTAGAAAATACTTTGAAAGAAAAATGGATAGATTTAAGTATTAAGAGCCCTGAGTACTAGGATAGTGTTATAGTGACTAATGGAACGTCATGAATGCCTATTGTCCATGGGTGTAAGGGATGTGTGTGATGGATTTGAAATGAGATAGTAAGGTAGAGGAGGACTTGGAATAGAAGGAAATAGTATAAGGCGGTAGAGGAGGACTTGGAATAGAAGGAAATAGTATAAGGAGGCTATGTAATAGGTCCTTAGTATTAAACAATAGATGAAGCTTTGAGGAATTATGATGTTTTAGATGTGTTGGATGGATGAGGTGTGAGAAAAGTAGAGAACCGATTGAATTCCATTCGAGGAATGACTAGGGTTGAAGTTAAAATAGAAGAATTTGAGCGTCTAATTCAAGATTGGTTAAGTGGAAGTCGTTGGACGCATAGACAATTGAGTGATTGAGTGCCTAACTAGGAGGACTTGGAACTTTGGAGACGTACGAAGCTGTCAATGTCGATGATTTATTTAGACTAAAGGAGTGTCGAGATTGTATTGAGAGTATAATTACTTAGGTAATGTGAGAGTGAGTAATTGAAAGCAATGGACGTATGAGTGATTGAGTTACAAAATGCATAGTTAAGAAAATCATAACTTTGGGGATCTAGGAATTTTAGTTACCCAATGAGTGATTAAGGCCCTAGAGTAATCAAGATTTAGTATTGCAACAGTAATTACGGTGGTAACATTGGAGTGAGAAATAAGAGGATTGACTAAGCAACAATTTTGAGGACAAAATTTCATTTAAGGAGGGAAGGATGTAACACCAAGGATTTTTAAGAGAAAAATAAAATGATAGGTAATTGTTTAATAAATAATTGTTTTAAGTAATTTAAAAGAAAAGTGAATAAGTTTGGTTAACCTAATTGGATAATTAATTTAGATTCGAGTAATTCCAGTGAAATTAAGCCGTGAGTTATAATTTAAGAACGAGATTTAACGAAATTCGGAATGGTTGAAAGTACGGGAGGGCAAAACGGTAAATGTGGATTTAATTAATAGTTAGTTTTATTATTTTTATTATTATTATTATTATTATATTATTGTTTTTTTTTAAACACAGAATGGCTTCGAAGAAGCCATTCCGGTTGAGAGCCCGAGCCCGAGCGCGAGGAGAGAGTGAGAAGACGGCGACGTGGCGCCGTTCACCGACGAACACCGGCGTCTTCCTGCCAGACGGCGGCGACGAGCGTGCTCCGGCCCATCTCCGCGCACAAACCGAACAGTAAGCTCGATTTTGCTCTGTTTTTGGTTCGATTTAGGGCAGTGAAGGACGAGCTCGATTGAGCTCTGATTTTCGGCGGCTTTTGGCCGTTCTTGGCGTCAAATGGCCGAGCTTAACGCCGGCAATGGTTGCCGAGCAATGGTGGCTCAATTTGAGCGAAAAATCAGTGAATCCCGAATTAGGGGATTTCGGGTTTTGTGTGTAGCCTTTGAATTTCGATTAGTTTAGGCTAATTGAGGCTAATTGGGGTTGATTGGTGAGGAAATGGAGGGAAATCGATGACAAACCGAGTTGGGGGAAATTTCCGGTTGAAGGGCAGTTCTGGTTTTGCCCTTTTCGACCTAGCCACGGTTGTTTGTTTTGAAATTTCTTTTGGCAGGTTAAAATATGTTATTAGAGGAGTACGTGGCCGCTGAAATCGTTCGATTCCGATAACCGACGCGAAAGTTACGCGCGTTCAAAGTTTTGGGTCGGTTTTACCAAACCCGAATTAGTGCCCGCTTAGTTTAAGTTTGAAGTTGGATTAGGCTAGAAATATATATAGTTTGAGTAAGTTGGTGAATGTGGCTTAATTTATGAAGTTTGATAGTGTTGTCGTAGGGTCCGAGCCGTAGGTGGGCAGAGTAACCGAGTAGCCCCAGCGTGCTACAGAAGACAGGTAGTTTCTCGTGATCTTCTTTGGTCGATTGGCCTACACCGTACGTCGAATGTCGTCTCGAGGAGTTTGTAGAGATGCTTTTTGGTTTAATTGCACTTGGTTTGGGTAGCTAGTTTAGGGGTTTATAGTTTACGCTTTAATACAGTCTTGATGGTACATATATTGCTTGTTTACTGTAAGATATTGAACTGTTCACGCATCACTTGTTTTAAAGAAAAGCATGAAAACGAATTTCCGCACAGATTTTAAGATAACGTAAAGGCTTATTGGCCGAAAGGCGTATTGAGCATAGCATTGGCCGAAAGGCTTATTGGCCGAAAGGCGTATTGAGCATAGCATTGGCCGAAAGGCGTATTGAGCATAGCATTGGCCGAAAGGCTTATTGGCCGAAAGGCTTATTGGCCGAAAGGCTTATTGGCCGAAAGGCTTATTGGCCGAAAGGCTTATTGGCCGAAAGGCGTATTGAGCATAGCATTGGCCGAAAGGCTTATTGGCCGAAAGGCTTATTGGCCGAAAGGCGTATTGAGCATAGCATTGGCCGAAAGGCTTATTGGCCGAAAGGCTTATTGGCCGAAAGGCTTATTGGCCGAAAGGCGTATTGAGCATAGCATTGGCCGAAAGGCGTATTGAGCATAGCATTGGCCGAAAGGCGTATTGAGCATAGCATTGGCCGAAAGGCGTATTGAGCATAGCATTGGCCGAAAGGCTTATTGGCCGAAAGGCGTATTGAGCATAGCATTGGCCGAAAGGCGTATTGAGCATAGCATTGGCCGAAAGGCTTATTGGCCGAAAGGCTTATTGGCCGAAAGGCTTATTGGCCGAAAGGCTTATTGGCCGAAAGGCGTATTGAGCATAGCATTGGCCGAAAGGCTTATTGGCCGAAAGGCTTATTGGCCGAAAGGCTTATTGGCCGAAAGGCTTATTGGCCGAAAGGCTTATTGGCCGAAAGGCTTATTGGCCGAAAGGCTTATTGGCCGAAAGGCTTATTGGCCGAAAGGCTTATTGGCCGAAAGGCGTATTGAGCATAGCATTGGCCGAAAGGCTTATTGGCCGAAAGGCTTATTGGCCGAAAGGCGTATTGAGCATAGCATTGGCCGAAAGGCGTATTGAGCATAGCATTGGCCGAAAGGCTTATTGGCCGAAAGGCTTATTGGCCGAAAGGCTTATTGGCCGAAAGGCTTATTGGCCGAAAGGCTTATTGGCCGAAAGGCGTATTGAGCATAGCATTGGCCGAAAGGCTTATTGGCCGAAAGGCTTATTGGCCGAAAGGCGTATTGAGCATAGCATTGGCCGAAAGGCGTATTGAGCATAGCATTGGCCGAAAGGCTTATTGGCCGAAAGGCGTATTGAGCATAGCATTGGCCGAAAGGCGTATTGAGCATAGCATTGGCCGAAAGGCTTATTGGCCGAAAGGCGTATTGAGCATAGCATTGGCCGAAAGGCGTATTGAGCATAGCATTGGCCGAAAGGCTTATTGGCCGAAAGGCGTATTGAGCATAGCATTGGCCGAAAGGCTTATTGGCCGAAAGGCTTATTGGCCGAAAGGCTTATTGGCCGAAAGGCTTATTGGCCGAAAGGCTTATTGGCCGAAAGGCGTATTGAGCATAGCATTGGCCGAAAGGCGTATTGAGCATAGCATTGGCCGAAAGGCGTATTGAGCATAGCATTGGCCGAAAGGCGTATTGAGCATAGCATTGGCCGAAAGGCGTATTGAGCATAGCATTGGCCGAAAGGCTTATTGGCCGAAAGGCTTATTGGAGCATTGGCCGAAAGGCTTCTTGGCTGAAAGGCGTATTGAGCATAGCATTGGCCGAAAGGCTTATTGGCCGAAAGGCGTATTGAGCATAGCATTGGCCGAAAGGCTTATTGGCCGAAAGGCGTATTGGCCAAAAGGCGTATTCGGTCACGCGAGGTGGGGCTCAGGCACGACTGTACGTGTTGTAAGCGTGCACCCCCCGCCTCTAGCTGGAAAGAGTAGTCCGCCCGCTGGATGAGCTCTCTCTGGTTAGATGGATAGGATCTCGGTGACACCTATTGAGCATTGCATAGTAAGATAAAATAAAGCATGGTTTATCGAACTCATACGCACAGCATGCATCGCATTTACGTAGAGCTTACATGGGATTTTATCTCATAGTGTATTGTATGGTGTAGGTGATTAGGAGGATACAGGTGAGGATGAGATTCCTCCTCCTGAGGTTTGAGTCCAGTTGACGGAGGATGGCGGCAGCGGTGTGCTGGCGCAGTCGATGCTTACCTGACCCGTGGGGATGTAAGTAACGGTATTGAGATGTTTTGGGTTAATAATGGGTTAGTTAGATGAAACTGTATAGTTGATAGGTTGATATTTTGATGTTGGTGGATTAAAATGGATAATTGTACTGTTAGATCATTTTAGGATGCTTGGTTCTGGATAGTTGATAGGTTGATATTTTGGTGTTTTGGCAAACCTGTTTATAAAACGTTTTGTTAAGGTTTTATTTAGACTTTCGTGAATTGTTTGGTGACTTTAAAACATGAGGATATGTTAAACTTTCAAACGGAACCACGCAGTTGATTTTTATGAGAATGTACTTTATTATAGTTGTGTTTCGAGTCGGTTTTGAGGTGGTATTTCAGAAGACGTGTGAGTATCGAGTGTTTGTGTACGTATTGGTTTAATTAATTGTTTTTATTTGTTTTAAACGTTTTATTAAATTGATTTTAAATTGTTTTCAAATCGTTTATGCATAAACGCTAAGAATAAAGGAAAATGAAAAATTTGTACGGTAATTAAGGGTAAATAAGGGTACAGTGTTAGGGTCATGACAAATACAGTGATAAAGAGAGTGTCGAACCCACGAGGACTTGTAATTAATAATCGAAATAATTAATCTTAATTTTAAATTGAACACACGTTTTATGGTTTTTAAGGATTGAAATTAAAATAAACAACTAAAATAATTGAAATAAACTAAAGTAAAATAGTGAAACAAATAGACAGAGATTTAATTCAAATTAATAAAAGTCTAGGTACTACGATTTCACCAAGACAACAGTTATTTCAGTTCTTCGCAATTATATTCATAAATATTCTTCCTATGTTGATGATCGATTTCACTAAATTTTAGTACAATCTCTCTCGAGCATTGCTACTTTATCTGATTAATGGGTTATCACTTCTCAGTCTCAAATCCTGCATTAATCAAATACAATTCAATCAAGAAATTACAGTGATCACACCAATATCGTAACTATTTCTAGCTTACGTATATTCATGACATTAATTTCAGTGCTCGGGTGTTTATCACCTTTTGGTCTCAAAACACCCCAATAATCAAGTAAAGATTGGCCAGAAATATACAGGCTTTAATAACAGAAATTTAATGCGCCAACAATATTGGAAGAAATATTCATAAAATATAATTAAACGAAGAACGAAAAATAAACATCGTCTGGCTACATCGTAGCCCTATAATAAAAAGTTAGTTCATGCTAGAAAATAAATTAACAATAATATCAAAGTAATGCATAATTAAATAGTAGAAATAAAAAGGAAAAATAAACTATGATAATAGCTGATCGCCTCCAGAATCGCTTCTCTGCCGAAAGCTGTAACACCCGACAAGACGACCAGGTGACTTTCCTAACTGTTTTAACGGTCATGAATATTCAATCTTCACGGTTTAGAATTTTGTGCCAAGCTTAATTAATTTCGTGTGGATTTAAACTAGGTTGAGTGGCAAAGTTGTAATAATAGTGGATTCAGACCGATATTTAAAGAAAATGGAAAGGGTTTAAACCTACATTAAATCTCACTGTACCCGTCATTACTCTCGGTTATTTTCTCTCCCGAGCTCCTGCTCTCTGTCAGCTAGAAATCTCTCATTCGACGATTGGTGTCCTTGCTACTTCTCGGCTACTTTGTGCTCGAGGTACGAGTTTGGCAATGTAGCTATCTATTAGTCGTTAAGCTCTGTTTTCAGCTATGTGTTGAAGTTCTGGATTCATTCAATGGCCGTGTAATAATAAGGACGTTTTAAAATCCGAGATCGGTAATGTCATTCTGAATCGATTCTGGACATTTAAAATAACCAACCTTGGGTAATCGATAGTCGAGTCTGTCTGTTTCGGTTTTTGGATTTCAGACTGCACATAGTATTAAACTATGGATTCAGGAATGACTTTAGCTATTAGACCCTAGGATGACCTGTGATTAGAACTAATAGGATTTTGTTTTAACTACTGCAATGTAAATGTTTTAGGCGAAGAAGTCCGAAGAGAAGAGCTCAAGTTGCTAAGGAAATCAGGTAAGTGAATGTATAGGTTTCTCGGTCATTAGGACCCTACATCAAAGGATGCTAGATAGTAACTGACATGACGATTAGAGGCCATTTATGCTTCTGTCTTGTACTTATGTTAATGTTTAGTTTAATGGTAAGTTTTCATGTTGGGAGGATGCTCTGTTCTGTAGCTTGATGATTTAAGAATTTCCATGTACATGCATCATGGCTATTTTATGCATATGAAAATGTTTTAAGAGCATGGTTTTCTCATGAATAAAGTAAGAAGATAAAACTTATGCAGCGTGGGCTAAGTGAGGGTTGGGGGCGGTTCGACGTATGTCACAGTCCAAAAGAGGGACATATGAATACGACCCGTAGTAGGGACCAAGATCAAACTCACTGTCGAACCCCCTTTACCGGCACAAATCCTCTCTTAATCCACACAACTTAAATGAAGAATATGATCAATGATTATGAATGATGATTACGAGCAAAGATATGAACAAGAAAAGACTTATGAGCATGTGTTTCTCGAATTATACATTCATGCATTCATGTTAGTGTTGCATTCCTTACTAAGCATTAGGCTTATAGTTAAACCTTATGATGTAGGTGAAGAGTTCACAGGTGAGGATTCCCAATCTAGAGATGATGCTTAAAGCCGGTTGCTAGAGGATGCTCAGAATGACAGTGCAAGGCTGGATAGGCAATTAAGACCCCCTGGTAAATGCATGCATGATGTCAGTATGATTTTAAATATGAAAGTCTGGGTAGGATAAGATTATTTTAAAACATTGAGTTTGAGATGGTTTGATTTGATTACTGAGTCTGAGAATGTTTTTTTTAAGGATATGGAACGTGCTATTAACCTAAGTCTTCTGCTATATGTATTCTTGATGAGTCTATGATTCTCACTCATTGAGGTTTATAGTTACCAAGTTAAGATTTGGGTGAATTGTGGTATTTTCCGTTGGATGAAGCTGGTTGATGATTATAGTGTTTTACTACCGTATGAAAGAAGCTGGATGAGGCAATCACCCGGCTGACGTCATCGGCGGATGTCAAATGATAGAAGTTGAACGATTGAGTCTTCTGGTTTAGTCACCGGATGATGTAGTATGTTTAGTCACCGGATGATATGATGTAATATGTTTAGTCACCGGATGATGCAGTATGTTTAGTCACCGGATGATGCAGCATGTTTAGTCACCGGATGATGCAGTATGTTTAGTCATCAGATGATGCAGTATGTTTAGTCACCGGATGATGTAGTATGTTTAGTCACCGGATGATGGGAATGTATTTTGTCGTTTAGTCACCGGATGATATGAGTATTTTCTTGTCGTTTAGCGCACGAGTAATGTTTTAATTAGTCACGCGAGGCGCACATGACCACCGGTCGATGTAGTGTAAATATGAACATCTAGTGGAGAATGTTCGAGACCGGGCGATGTCTTTAATTAGACATGTGCAATGCCCGTGACCACCGGTGGATGTCTATTGCTGGTTGGAATCAGACGTGTCGCGTGGCGGGCACGTGATCATCGGTCGATGTGAGTTTATGACTCTATCGGTAGATGCAATTTAAGAGATGCTAAAAAAAAAAAATCATAATAATATGATATTAACACTAATAATGATCAAGGTGTGTGAGGTAAGAACAAAATGATTAAGAGGCTAAGTTATGAATTGTGTGACGATTCCTCCTGGGGTCGTGAAAATTATGGTATCAAAGCAAAAACCGGGTTCTAAAATCGATTCTGCAGACTGCCTTCCAGCACTGACTGTCAACTGAGTACACTCCAGCAACTGTAAGTATTTATGATTCTAGTAATGTCATTAAGATAAGATGTGTTGATGACTAATTGTTTAGGAATCCCAAGATGGTGAGAGGTCAACAGAGAGATGATAACGTGGATAGTCACACTATTGCTCAACTAACTGAGTTAGTAATTCGCCAATCCTGCCAAGTTGAGCAGCTCATGACCGCCAGGGAAGAACAAGGAAATTCGAGTACGAATATTGCCCGAGAACATGGGGATGAGCGTTTTCATCGACTTCGACCCCTGACTTTCAATGGTCAAGTTTCAGATCCTGCTTATGCTGAGGAATGGATTCGAAAGATAGTGGACATGTTCAAGTATGCAAAGGTGGACGAGGGAGATAAGGTCACATGTGCCGTCTATCATCTGGAACTGAGTGCAAGGCATTGGTGGGACTCGATCCAGAGCACCATTAATGCAGGTGTTATGACCTGGGAAATGTTTAAAACTGCTTTCTTTGACAAGTATTTCAATAGGACTGTTCGGGCAAGCAAGAAGAAGGAGTTCATGAATTTACGTCAAACTGGCTCTGTGACGGATTACATATGCACATTTGAGGCTTTATCACGGTTTGCTCCCTGATTGGTTGAGGATGATGAGGACAAGATTCATCAATTTGTTCAAGGATTAAAGCCGAGTCTATACATGAGGGTGAAGACTGTTGGAATACATAATGTATCGTATGGTGAGGTGACGGCTAAGGCCTTGGAATTGGAAGAGACTGAGATAACAACATATGCACAGCGTGAACAGCCAAGAAAATTCACTAAGGAAGCTCAGCCACCACCACGTCAGAACAAAGGGTGGCAACCGCAACAGAACAGGGGCCAACCACAACAACAGAGAGGTGTAAAGAGACCCTTCAATCCAAATGATGATCAGGAGAAAGGAAAACGACCATTAGCTCCCCTATGCCCCACTTGCCAGAAGAATCACCCCGGCGAATGCAAGTTACATTCTGGCCGTTGCTACAGATGTGATAAGGTTGGACATATAGTCAGAGACTGCCCCATGCCGCCATATCCAAACCGAACAAGAGTATTGCCCAGAGTCTTTGCTATGATGGAAGATGAGGATGCCATGCAACATACGGTCATAACAGGTACAATTATGATCTATGGTAATTCTGCTTATACACTCATAGACACAGGAACCACACACTCATTTATAGCAACCATGTTTGTGTGTAAGCATAAGTTAGAACTTTTACCAACTGATAGGCCATATAGTGTCATGTTACCGTCAGGGAAATCCTTACATTCTGAACAGATAGTGAAGGGTGACATTGTGTCCATAGGAGATAAGAAGTTATATGTAGAACTGATTGTAATCGACATGAAGGGATATGAGGTTATATTAGGGATGGATTGGTTATTCAGACATCATGCCACAATAAGTTGTAGGTCTGGTTTGGTTAAATTCAGACCCCCGAATGGAGATCGGTATACCTTTCAAGCTATCCCAAAAATAAGTAAAATGCCGATTATATCCTCGCTATAGACTTAACGAATATTGAAAGGTGGTTGTGAGAGTTACCTAGCTAGTATAATGGATGTTCGGGTGAAAGATAAGATATAATTACAAGATATTTCTATAGTCCGAGAGTTTCCGAAAATATTTTTGGATGATTTGCCGGGATTACCACCTGATAGAGAAATAGAGTTTGTAATTGATACATATCCCGAGGCATTACCTGTATCTAAGAATCCATATAGCATGGCACCTGTTGAGTGTAAGGAGTTGAAAGTCCAACTGCAAGAATTGGTTGATAAGGGATTTATACGCCCTAGCAGTTCACCCTGGGGTGCACCCGTGCTATTTGTCAAGAAGAAAGATGGTTCCCTTAATACGTGTATAGATTACAGAGAATTGAACAAGTTGACAATTAAGAATAAGTACCCCTTGCCCCGAATTGATGACTTGTTTGACCAATTACAAGGAGTTAAAGTATTTTTGAAGATTGATTTACGTTCGGGCTATTACCAATTGAAGGTCAAGGAGAGTGATATACCTAAGACAGCTTTCAGGACCCGTTATGGACATTATGAATTCCTTGTAATGTCGTTTGGATTAACTAATTCACCTGTAGCTTTTATGGATTTGATGAACCAAGTGTTTCGTGAATATTTGGATAAGTTTGTGATTGTATTCATAGATGATATCTTAATTTACTTGCGGACTAAAGCTGAACACGAGGAACACTTAAGAATAGTCTTGACAACCCTGAAACAACAGCAACTCTATGCCAAGTTGTCTAAGTGTGAGTTCTGGTTGAATAAAGTTAACTTCTTAGGTCATGTTGTTTCTGCCGATGGCATATCAGTAGATCCAACTAAAATTCAGGCTGTTAAGGATTGGCCACAGCCAAGGAATGCCAGTGAAGTCCGTAGTTTTCTTGGTTTGGCAGGCTATTATAGGAAGTTTATTAAAGGATTTTATATGATAGCTAAACCTTTAACTAATTTGACAAAGAAGAACATCAAGTACTCTTGGACCGAAGCTTGTGAAGATGGCTTCCAAGCACTTAAATTGAAATTAACGACAACCCCACTGTTGACTCTCCCAACTGAGGAAGGAAAGTTTAGTGTTTACTGTGATGCATCCAAGGTTGGATTGGGGTGTGTCTTAATTCAAGAAGGTAAAGTTGTGGCGTATGCCTCTAGACAACTGAAGAGTTATGAACAGAACTACCCCACTCATGATTTGGAATTCGCTGCTGTTCTGTTTGCATTGAAGATTTGGAGGCACTACTTGTATGGTCGGCAGTGTGATGTGTTTTCAAACCACAAGAGCCTGAAATACCTCTTTACTTAAAACGAATTAAACATGCGGCAGAGTCGTTGGTTAGAATTTGTTGAAGATTATTACTTTGAAATCAAGTATCATCCGGGTAAGGCCAACGCTGTAGCCGATGCTTTAAACAGAATGTCAACAACAATGCAACCCGCGGTATCAACCATGTCTGTACCTTTGAGGAAGGAAGTCCAGAAGTTCGAATTGGAAGTAGTTCCCGAGCTGTCAGCTTTACTGACTGAATTATCTATTCGACCAACTATTTTGGATAGGATCAAAGAGGCATAACAGATGGATTCAAAGGAGAATAATAGTATGATGAGTAAGTTAAAGGACGCCTCCTCTGAGTTCAGCCTCTCTAATGATGATATTTTGAAATTTAGGAACCGATGGTACATTCCGAGTGTTAAGGAGTTGCGTGAGTTGATCTTGACTGAAGCTCATGCATCTTCTTTCTTTGTACATCCTGGTAGCACCAAGACGTATCGGGATTTGAAGCTACATTATTGGTGGCCAAATTTAAAAAGGGATGTTGCTAAGTATGTAGAGTCATGCTTGGTATGCCAACAAGTCAAAGCCGAGCACCAGCGTCCAGGAGGTACCCTTCAGCCTTTACCTATCCCCGAATGGAAGTGGGAACACATAGCTATGGATTTCGTTGTAGGATTACCTAAGACAACTAAGGGACATGATAGTATTTGGGTTGTAATTGATAGACTGACGAAATCAGCCCATTTCTTACCTGTAAGAACAACCTAAACGATGGACCAGCTTGCTGATCTGTATGTACAGGAAGTTATTAGGTTGCATGGGATCTCTGTATCTATTGTCTCTGATCGTGATCCCAGGTTTACCTCTCGGTTTTGGAAAGGTCTACAAGGTGCACTTGGTACAAAGTTATCCTTCAGCACTGCCTTTCACCCGCAAACAGATGGTCAATCCGAGAGGGCTATTCAGATACTTGAAGACATGCTGCGGGCGTGTATACTGGATTTCCAGTCATCTTGGAGCCAATACTTACCTCTGGTTGAGTTGTCCTACAACAATAGCTACCAGTCCACCATTGGTATGGCACCTTATGAAGCACTGTATGGCAGGAAATGTAGGTTACCTCTATATTGGGATGAGGTTGGCGAAGCAAAACTTCTAGGACCCGAACTTCTGCAGCAGATGTCTGAAAAGATTTCTGTTATTAGGAAGAGGATGATGACTGCTCAGAGCCGACAGAAGAGTTATGCAAACCATAGGAGGAGGGATCTTGAATTTACGGTCGGGGATGAAGTATTCCTGAAGGTTTCACCGTTCAAGGGAGTCTTAAGATTTGGCAAGAAGGGAAAACTTACTCCACGGTTTGTTGGACCCTTCTCTGTTTTGGCTAGAATCGGTACTACAGCTTACAGACTGCAATTGCCTCCTTCATTGGAAAGGGTTCACAATGTCTTTCACGTGTCAATGTTAAGGAAATGCATACGAGATCCGACGCAAGTTATTCAGCCAACAGATATCGAGTTAGAGCCGACACTGGTGTATGAAGAAAAGCCGACGCAGATATTGGAATCTGCAACTAAGACTCTGAGGAATAAAGAGATTCCACTGGTGAAAGTTTTATGGAAGAATCATGGCATCGAAGAAGCCACTTGGGAGCGACGACAGGACATGTTAGACAAATATCCAGGATTATTTGTTTGATCAATTTTCGAGGACGAAAATTTTGTTTAAGGAGGGGTGGATGTAACACCCGACAAGACGACCAGGTGACTTTCCTAACTATTTTAACGGTCATGAATATTCAATCTTCACGATTTAGAATTTTGTGCCAAGCTTAATTAATTTCGTGTGGATTTAAACTAGGTTGAGTGGCAAAGTTGTAATAATAGTGGATTCAGACCGGGTATTTAAAGAAATGGAAAGGGTTCAAACCTACATTAAATCTCACTGTACCCGTCATTACTCTCGGTGAATTTCTCTCCCGAGCTCTCGCTCTCTGTCAGCTGGAAATCTCTCCTTCGATGATCGGTGTCCTTGCTACTTCTCGGCTACTTTGTGCTCGAGGTACGAGTTTGGCAATGTAGCTATCTATAAGTCGTTAAGCTCTGTTTTCAGCTATGTGTTGAAGTTCTGAATTTTTCAATGGCCGTGTAATAATAAGGACGTTTTAAAATCCGAGATCGGTAATGTCATTCCGAATCGATTCTGGACATTTAAAATAACCAACCCTGGGTAATCGATAGTTGAGTCTGTCTATTTCGGTTTTTGGATTTCAGACTGCACAGAGTATTAAACTATGGATTCGGGAATGACTTTAGCTATTAGACCCTAGGATGACCTGTGATTAGAACTAATAGGATTTTGTTTTAACTACTACAATGTAAATGTTTTAGGGGAAGAAGTCCGAAGAGAAGAGCTCAAGTTGCTAAGGAAACCAAGTAAGTGAATGTATAGGTTTCTCGATCATTAGGACCCTACATCAAAGGATGATAGATAGTAACTGACATGACGATTAGAGGCCATTTATGCTACTGTCTCGTACTTATGTTAATGTTTAGTTTAATGGTAAGTTTTCATGTTTGGAGGATGCTCTGTTCTGTAGCTTGATGATTTAAGAATTTCCATGTACATGCATCATGACTATTTTATGCATATGAAAATGTTTTAAGAGCATGGTTTTCTCATGAATAAAGTAAGAAGATAAAACTTATGCAACGTGGGCTAAGTGAGGGTTGGGGGCGGTTCGGCGTATGTCACAGTCCAAAAGAGGGACATATGAATACGACCCGCAGTAGGGACCAAGATCAAACTCACTGTCGAACCCCCTTTACCGGCACAAATCCTCTTTTAATCCACACAACTTAAATGAAGAATATGATCAATGATTATGAATGATGATTACGAGCAAAGATATGAACAAGAAAAGACTTATGAGCATGTGTTTCTCGAATTATACATTCATGCATTCATGTTAGTGTTGCATTCCTTACTAAGTATTAGGCTTATAGTTAAACCTTATGATGTAGGTGAAGAGTTCACAGGTGAGGATTCCCAATCCAGAGATGATGCTTAAAGCCGGTTGCAAGAGGATGCTCAGAATGACAGTGCAAGGCTGGATAGGCAATTAAGACCCCCTGGTTAATGCGTGCATAATGTCAGTATGATTTTAAATATGAAAGTCTGGGTAGGATAAGATTATTTTAAAACATTGAGTTTGAGATGGTTTGATTTGATTACTGAGTCTGAGAATGTTTTTTTTAAGGATATGGAACGTGTTATTAACCTAAGTCTTCTGCTATATGTATTCTGGATGAGTCTATGATTCTCACTCATTGAGGTTTATAGTTACCAAGTTAAGATTTGGGTGAGTTGTGGTATTTTCTGTTGGATGAAGTTCGTTGATGATTATAGTGTTTTACTGCCGTATGAAAGAAGCTGGATGAGGCAATCACCCGGCTGACGTCATCGGCGGATGTCAAATGATAGAAGTTGAACGATTGAGTCTTCCGGTTTAGTCACCGAATGATGTAGTATGTTTAGTCACCGGATGATGTGATGTAGTATGTTTAGTCACCGGATGATGTAGTATGTTTAGTCACCGGATGATGCAGTATGTTTAGTCACCGGATGATGCAGTATGTTTAGTCACCGGATGATATAGTATGTTTAGTCACCGGATGATGTAGTATGTTTAGTCACCGGATGATGGGAATGTAGTTTGTGGTTTGTCACCGGATGATGTGAGTATTTTCTTGTCGTTTAGCGCACGAGTAATGTTTTAATTAGTCACACGAGGCGCACATAACCACCGGTCGATGTAGTGTAAATATGAACATCTAGTGGAGAATGTTCGAGAGCGGGCGATGTTTTTAATTAGACACGTGCAATGCCCGTGACCACCGGTGGATGTCTATTGCTGGTTGGAATCAGACGTGTCACGTGGCGGGGACGTGATCATCGGTCGATGTGAGTTTATGACTCTATCGGTAGATGCAGTTTAAGAGATGCTAAAAATAATAATAATAATAATAATAATATGATATTAACACTAATAATGATCAAGGTGTGTGAGGTAAGAACAAAATGATTAAGAGGTTAAGTAATGAATTGTGTGGCGATTTCTTCTGGGGTCGTGACAAAAGCTCTCCTTCTGCTGCTCTCTATCGACGCCTAGCCGAATCCCAAATTGCCGAACACCCTTTCTTTAGGTCTGCTAGGTTTTTAATGTTTTCTTTCAACTCGATCAATGGTGAAGATTAAGTCTGTCTTCAGGTGAACGGCTCGGATTAAAACAAATCATCTTTCCAAATTTGTAGATTGATAGGCGATCGATCGCTGGCATGTATAGCGATCGATCGCTGCTTTTCCTTGCATGTATGGCGATCTCCTTGCATGTTTAGCGATCGATCGCTGTAATATATAGTGATCGATCGCTGCTTTTCGTTTAGCAATCGATCGCTGACATGTCTAGCGATCGATCGCCACCTTTTCTGTAATTGTTTTCTCTAAATTCGTAAGTCTTTCAAACGATCAATCGCTTAATGATGGCCAATTGATCGCTTCATACTTTGGTTGGTTTCTCAAACTTCACTGTTTCTCCAACTTTTCTTCTCTTCAGCTTCGACTTTTACTTCTTCTCTTTGTTCTTCCTGTTCTAAATAAAAGTTCTGCACACTTGCACAAAATATATCAAATCCCTTCAAATACTTGAGAAAAACTTATCAAATCAAGTATAAAAAGTATAAACAAGTGTGTAAAATACACACTTATCAATTTTATTAGGAAGGGAATTTCTAAAATTTATAATCGAAGGAAGAAGTTCAACGAGATTTCGGGGAGGGCCAAATTTACGGGAGGGAAAAACGGTAAAAACAAATTTAATTTATTGTTTTAAGAGAAAACATTAAATTTTCTCTTAAAATAAACAAAATTTCTTCGAAGAGGCCATTCTATTGTTCGAACGCGAGGGCAGAACGAAGAAGGGGAGAGGACGTTGATCAGCCGAGTGAAACCACTGACGACTTCCGACGTTCTCTTGCCAGACGACGGCGGCAAGTGGGTTCTGGGTTGTCTCCGTGAACAAACCCACCGATAAGGTTCCGTTTTGCCCTGTTTCTTGTTCTGTTTATGGCCGAGAGTGACGAGCTGGATTGGGCTCTGATCACCAAATGTTTTTGGCTGTTCTGGATAGTGAATGGCTGAGTTTAAGGCTGGCGAAGGTCACCGGGCAATGGAGAGCTCGGGTTGAGTTGAAACAGGGAACCCGAGTTTGAGCCTCGGGTTTTCTGAATTGGAAACTCTGATTTGTTGTTGAGATTATGCATAATAGATTAGAATGTGATAGGTTGGTGACGAATTGAGACAGTTTTGTTGAAAAACCGAAAATGGAAAATTTGAAATTCTAAACCGGTTCTATTTTTGGGGGTTTTGACTTAGCTATAGTTAATCGTTTTAAATTCTCTTTTGGTATGTTAAACTAGGTTTTTAGGGGAGTACGTGGCCATTGAAATTGTTTGATTCTGATAGCTGACGTGAAAGTTACGCGTGTCCAAAGTTTTGGGACGTTTTTAGCCAAACCAAATTAGTGACTCGTTTAATTTAGTTTTAGTTGGGTTTGACTAGAAATAATAGTTTGATAGTGAATTGGTGAACGTAAGCTTGATTTTAATGAAGTTTGAATTTTTGTCTTAGGTTGAGCCGTAGGTGGACAAGAAACCGAGCATCCCCAGCGAGCAAGGAGACTAGGTAAGTAATGTTTGTTTGTACTTTGCCTTTGGGCCTATATCACAACTCGGTAGGAACGCTTGGGTGTCGTTGCATGGTATGTGTATGTGTCGTATGGTTGTTGAGGATGTTGTTGTATGTTATGGGTGGTGTGGTATGGTGAGCAGTGAATGAATATTAATGTACGTAATTAACTAAGAGGGTGATGTGCTCCGCAAATTCTGGGTTGTACTCGGGCCGGAGGTGATATGCTCCGTGAATTTTGGGTTGTTCTCAGGCTGGAGGTGAGGTGCTTCGCAAATTCTGGGTTGGACTCGGGCCGAAGGTGACGGGCTCCACGAATTTTGGGTTGGACTCGAGCCGGAGGTGATGTGCTCCTTGAATTTTGGGTTGGACTCGGACCGGAGGTGACATGCTTCGCGAATTCTAGGTTGGACTCGGGTCGGAGGTGAGGTGCTTCGCGAATTTTGGGTTGGACTCGGGCCGGAGGTGACAGGCTCTGTGAATTTTGGGTTGGACTCGGTCCGGAGGTGACGTGCTCCACAAATTCTGGGTTGGACTCGGGCCGAAGGTGAAGGGCTCCACGAATTTTGGGTTGGACTCGGGCTGGAGGTGACGTGCTCCATGAATTCCGGGTTGGACTCAAACCGGAGAAGGCATGCTCCGCGAATTCCAGGTTTGACTCGGGCCAGAGGTGAGGTGCTCTGTGAATTCTAGGTTGGACTCAGGCCGGAGGTGACGGGCTTTGCGAATTCCCGGTTGGACTCGGGCTGGAGGTGAGGGGCTCTACGGGTTCTGGGTTGGACTCAGGCTGAAGGTGACGTGCTCCATAAATTCTTGGTTGGACTCGGGCCAGAGGTGACGTGCTCCGTGAATTCTGGTTTGGACTCGGGCCGGAGGGTGATGTGCTCCGCGAATCCCGGGTGGGACTTGGGATGGAGGGTAAGAAGAAAGAGAATGAACGAATTGAACGAGAACGAGTATGAGAATGAAATAAGTGTGGGTATGGTAGGGGTGGTAGGATATTGCATATGTATGTGATGTGACGTGTAAGTGAAGTCGTCGTTAGTTGACTATGATTAGCATGCATCATGTTTTAAAGGTTACGCAAAAACGTTTTGAGCATGTTTTAAGCGCGAGAGAATAGTGGATGTAAGGTACGGTGTGGACAAACGACAGTGGGTTCAAGTGTGACTCATGGGCCCTATTCCTGGAGGAACCGAGACGGCGGTGACGTGCCGATAAATAGTGCAGTGTACGGACCGATTGCTCGGTGCAGTTGCATTCCAAACCTCGGTGAGATGCGACGCGGTGATGTGATGACAACGTGTGTAGAGGCGTGCATGTATTAGGATTGCATAACTAGTTTTCATGCTTCATGTTTATTTTTAGCACTCAACTTTCTAAGTTTTGAGCTTATAGTGTGTTCTGTGGTGTAAGCACTGTCGAGAAGGAAGGTGAGTACTGAGAGCCTGACCAGGAGTAGATGACAGTTGGTGTAATACCCGGCTGTACGGAATACTAATATTATAATGTAAATGACATTTTTGTAAATGTGTCGAATCAAGTAGGTTTTGTGAAAAGAAAGCGTCATCACAATCCTAATAATTAATATGGATTTTAGGAAAATTTCAGGAATTTTAGGAGTCGTAACGCTAATTTTACAAGAATTACGTTTATCGTAATATAAAGGATACTTCGGTAAAAATAGTAAACGAGGTCCGAATTGCGAATGGACAGTTTTAATCGGACCCTTATAATAAGTTGAAGTTATTGGTGAATTAAGGAAATTTGGAGAATCCGAATCGTTAGACAATTAATGAAACGAGGGACGAAATAAATAGAAAATCAAAGGAATGACAAAATGGTAATTTGCCAAGACATATTATAATTAAAAACCAAAATCTTTTCTTTCTCCTCTACCATTTCCACGGCTTCTCTCTCTCTCCCCTGCGTTCTCCGGCGATTTTCTTTTCTTTTCTTTCGCCTCCTCACGGTTCTCTCCTCTCCGACGATCGTTCTTCCTCCGATTGACTCATTTTCTTCGTGCTTCCTCCTCCAATCAACGCTCTAGGTATGATTCTATAGTTTTGGAAGCTTATTGTTCGGTTTTTAAGGAGTTTAAACGATTAGGGTTCGTTTAGGGTTTTGTCAAAAATATAGTTTAGAGCTACAAATCGATAGGTTTACCTTAGTTGTGAATATAATGGACGTATTGAACGTTATTGGACAAAGTTAAGTCGATTTATGAGAAATGTTAAAGTTTGAGAATTTTGAGTTTTTTTCGAAAAAACTTGGTAATGGAAATTTTGAGGTATCGAGCATGGAATGCTCAATAAAATGCTTCAATGAATCAAATTAGGGCTTTAAGGAATTTTCTTAGTTAAGGTTTCGTTAAATTTGGACGTTTAATAGTTTAAACTCGTTTTAACGCCAAATTGTGAATTTGCCTTAAGTAAACAACGCTCGTGGACGGAGCTTGGATTGCATCGGACACGAGGTAAGTTCTCGTGACTTACTCTGGCCAATTGGCCTACACCGTACGTCGGAGTCGTCTCTAGAAGTTTTGGTGACGTGTTTGTTTCAATTACTTTGGTTGGGTAGTTAGGTTTAGTTCTTTTATAGGTTATAATTTTTGTAGTCTTGATGGTATATATGCTGTATGTTTAAATTATGCTATAAACTGTTCACGCATCACGTATTTTGAAAGAGCATGAAAATGAATTTCCGCACTATGTTTTAAAGAAAATGGCGATGTGGCCTGAAAGGGGGCTATTGATCTATTGTGTGGATCGATTACGGGTCTGTCACAATACCACATCTAATATGAATCGATGTATGTTTATGGTCATGCGAGGTGGGGTTCAGGCATGGCTGTGCGTGTTTCAAGCATGTACCCACCTCCTCTAGGTGGAAAGGATTGTCCAACCGCAGGATGTGCCCTCTTCATTTAGGGGGTTGAGATCTCGATGACAACGTATGTAAAGATAAGAAAATGTTGCATGATTTACGAACTCATATGCATAACATGCATTTACATTTACGAAGCTTGTTGAGATTTTTATCTCATGGTGTCTTTATGGTATAGGTGACATAGATCCAGGTGAGGAGGATTTCCATCTACCAGACGATCGTACAGATTGAAAGAGGATGTCCTGTGGGAGTGCGCTGGGCAGTCGGTGCGTTTTGACTCGTGGGGAATCATGTAAAGGTATTTTGGGACACGATAGTCAGATAGTAGGAAAATTGTATAGTTAGAACATTTTAGGATGTTTGGTTCCGACTAGTTGATAGGTTTACGTTCTGAAGTTTTTAAACGTTTTAGAAACTTGTTTTGTAAAATGTTTGATAATAGGGATATGTTCGGTTTTTAAACATATCCATGCAGTTCGTTTTCATGAAAATATATTTCGTTCTAAACGTGTTTCGAGTCGGTTTAAATGAGGCTATGGAGGAGATACGAGTATTTGAGGTTTTATGTTAAATTGTATTTTGAAAATGTATGAGGAGTGTGATGAAATTGTGAAGGGTGTGTGTTAGGTGTTTGTAGGTATATCGTGCAAGGGAATAAAGGAAAAGAAAGAATGGAAGAGGAAGAGAAAAGGAAAAGGGGAGGAGGAACTCCCTGGAATTGAAATTCTAGGGAGAGTGGCGATCGATCTCCTAGGGAGGGAATCGATCGCCCCTCTTGGACGAGCTCTCTGGAGAAATTCCAGAGAGCTTGACAATCGATCGCCCAGGGAGGGGCGATCGATCGCCCCTGTGTATGGAACGATCGCCGTTGAGGCGATCGCTGGGGACAAATGCGATCGCTGAAGGGCGATCGATCGCCCCTCAGTTTCCTTCACTGGCGATCGATCGCCCCTTGTTTTTCAGGGACAAATGTCCCTTTTCCCCTGCTGTTTGCCGATTGCTTTGGTTGTTATTTTTAATTGTATTAAAATTTTTTTATATTTATTTTAAGTTTTGTTTAAATGGTTTATAAACATCGACTTCACCAATTTCAATTCCGATTTCGATTCCGATTTTAAAAGTTTATTTCCGCCCAAACGTTAGGTTTAAGGTTTTAAGTATAAAAAAATAATTACGGAAAAATTAGAAATAGTATTAGGGTCATCATAGTTGGTGACTTGCAACTAGGGCCCCGGTTGATGGCAGTGTTAGGGCGACCCGACCCAGGAATAGCGTGGCATGGTGTTGATAGGGAGTAGGACTTCTTTTTGTTTCTTTTGAGGGGGGTATTGTGTATTTGTTGTATATAGCCATAGTTAAGGGTGATGTGTCACCCTATACTGTGGATTTTCTTCATTTTGGGTCGGTAGTACAGTGTTCCTTGCTGATATGATGATTGTCTAAAGATTTCGTATGTTGGTTAGATGAGTAGGAATATTTTGGATTTGGTTGAGGATTGATTTTTATGCAGGAAGTTAGCATTTTGGGGGCTCTATTTTCAGGCGTTACTCTGCTGAAATTTTCGGGGAGGATTCTGTGAAGTCTAACTGTTAGGATTTGGGGAAATTAGTGAGTCTAGGCAGCTAGGTAAGATATAAGAGAACTTCGGGCATTTAATTTTAATTTCACTGCGTGAGTTTTGTGGAAAGTTATTTCTAGCATTGGAAGTTTAAGCGAATGGGATAGTTGAGAGAGTCGTGTTAGCTAGAGTAGTCCTTATAGCGAACAGGGTCATGAAAACTCGGGGCGTTACATCCACTATGAAGTTACTACACAAAAAAATCAAGGCATATAACCACCGTAGCAAAATATTCATCACCAAAAGATATAGAATATCCATATGCAATAGAACTTTTTAGAAGTTCAAAAGAAATCCATCATTAAGTAGAAATATTAATAGAGAAAAGACCAACTCGATTATAGTAGTTGGTAACTGCTTACTATCATTTTCTTCGGACAAATTTTCTTATAACCTGAAATACTGGAGTTTCCTCCTCGATTATCCCAGGAACATCTTCAATAACATCTTCAGAATGAGAAACCGGAGCTTCCTTTACTGTCACCTCTAGAACATCTTTAGTGACATTAGGAGCAACATCTGATTCTTTAACTTGTTCCTGCAAATTCGAACCTTCATATGCTACTTTCGTAGACTGTCTTTTCCCGTAAAGATCATTGAGTAGTCCAGAGACCACTATTTTCTTTTTCTCAATAACAGCCTGCTGATGATTCAAGAAATGTAGCATATCTTCAAGAACTTTGATTGAATGAGATAACATTGCACAGTGAGAAGCCTTATCATTGTTAGAAACATTTTCATGAACATTGTTCAAATCATTCACATGATGTCCTGCTAAAAGCTTATAGCTTATCCTTATCTCCTCTTTTTAAATGAACATTTCTTCTTTTTCTCTAATTATTGATCGTTGAGAAGATAAAATGTTGTAGATTGAGCTAGGAAATGGAAGAGCTGACTGTCCATCTTTTGCCTTCAGCATGCTTAACAATTTGATCAAAGAAGAATTTTCCTATATCAAAAGCATTTGTGTTCCTGATTTTAAACAATAAAAAAACCATTGTTTTATTCACACCTGTCCAATGTGAGGTGGGAAGCTAGTTTCTCATAGCTATTTTGTGCAATATGGCATATTTTATTGTAAGTTGCGAAGCAGGGAAGTCTTTCCCAATAGGCCATTCCCGTCTTACTCCTCCTGTGACATCAGCAATTATTCAGCTGAAATCGAGAGTAAATTCCTCATTATCAATCCAACGGCTGTACAGATGTGTATTTATCACAGTATGAGAGAATTTAAACATATGTCCCCTCAGAAACACTTTGCCAAAATTTGGATGTTCTGGGTTCTTCACATTCAAATCTACATTGCAATCGAATTCTTGAATCACTCTCCAAACAAATGGTTGTAACCCTCTAAAAGTTCTTCCTAGTCCTTGACTAACAAGATGATACGCAATCTTTTCACATTCAGAAAAATCCCTTTCATGAATATTCCTCTCTAGCCATATATTCCTTTTTGAAAAATTTTCCCAACGATTGGCATGAAAAGTATATTTAAAATCATTTTTAACAGAGCGAGCATAATGCTTACTTGTCTTGACACTTGATTTCTCCTTTGACACTGATAGAGAACGGGTAGAGCTTTTAACTAGAAGACTTGTTTTTGACTTTTTGTGCTTGGGTTCAGAGAACTTTGTAGAAATAAGATTCGATACTTCTTTGTGCTTGGGTTTAACAGATTCGATATCTTTTAAACTTCGGCCCTTTTTTCCCTTTGAAGTTAGAGTGATTTTTGATCGATCCAGTGCCCTGGGAGGAACAACACGTGTTTTGAATTGATCATTGTTTGTTTTTCGAAACCACCTCTTTATACTAAAGGACTCAACTTGATGAATAGGAAGAGCATTTACTGCACTTTTTGATGCCTTATTCTTGAAGACAGAAGGCTGAGTTCTTACTGACAATGGCGTGTACACAACAATGGCCATCTCTGACCCTGGAGAGGTTTGAACTAGATTTCTTCTGAGACAGATTATAGGGCATTACCCACAGAAAAATCTTTGAGAACTTCTTCAATGATAGCCATGGAGAATCAGAAATCCTTAACTTTTTTAGAATGAGAGACTTCAAAATCGGTTGTGCTTCGGGTTGACAGAGAGAGAAATATTTAGAGAGCGATGGAAAATATTAAAAATATTCCCGTTTGATTTTGATAAAACATAAAATTTTAAATCCCAACAAATCTCAAAAATATATCTTCAAGTTCTATGTATTTTTTTCAGAAAATAAATTCGAAATCCCTTGGAATTTTGAGAATAATTTCGATGATATTATGGAAATAAACGATAAATTCCATATATATTTCTTCAACTTCTCATAAACATTGGAAAATAAATCCAAAGTTCAATAAGCTTGGAAATAAACCCGATTGAATGCCATGATCAAATCCCATTAAAATCTTCATCAATATATTTGAGATTAACTCCATATTTCCATAAAGACTGCCGAAAGCTTTATAGAACCCCTTGTGTCATGCAGGAAGTCACAAACCAAAAAAAAAAAAAAACTCAAAAGAAATCGCCTAAAACAAGTGGCAATTTTTTTTTTAATTTTATAAAAGCAAATTAAAAAAAAAAACTTACAACACAGAAGAACCTCTTCACATGACACGGAGGCCTAAAACAGACCTAAATTCTTCAAATCTCATACCGTCCAAAGCTTTGGTAAAAATATCGGCAATTTTTTTTTCTGTCGCCATATGCTCGAAGGTAATAATTTTGTTTTCTACAAGAGATCTAATGAAATGATGTTGGATATCAATATGTTTGGTCTGAGAATGCTAAATTAGATTCTTGAAAATATTAATAGCACTCATATTGTCGCAATAGAGTGTCATTACATCTTTTGTGACACCGTAGTCTTTCAGCATTTGTTTCATCTAGAGAAGCTGTGTAAAGCTACTCCCAGGTGCAATATATTCTGACTGGGCAGTAGACAGAGAAATGAAATTTTGCCTCTTCCTGAACCATGACACCAAGTTGTGTTCCAATTAAAAACATCTAATGGAAGTACTCTTTTGATCATTCGAACTACCAGCCCAGTCCGCATCACAATAGCCAACTAGATTTGCATTTGTATTAAATGAATACCAGATACCATAGTTGGTTGTTCCGCTAATATAATTGAGAATCTGTTTTACCAACACTAGGTGTGACTCTCAAGGATTTGCTTGAAATTGGGCACATAAACCAACACTGTAACAAATATCTGGCCTACTGGCAGTTAGATACAAGAGGCTTCCAATCATACTCCTATATAAACGAGCATCAACAGGAATTCCTTTCTCATCTTTGAAAAGCTTCTCATGTGTCCCAATTGGTGTTCTACAAGGACGTGCATTCTCTAACTTAAACCTCTTTAACAAATTCTTGGCATACTTGCTTTGAGTAATGAAGATTCCTTCTTGTAACGCCCCGAGTTATCTGAACACGGTTCGTCACACCATGCCCGTACATGACTAAAAATTTCAACCGTATTATTATTTTTTTTAAAAAAAAAAAACTTGCAGCGGAAATCATCTAAGTAAAAATAGAGTTAAACAAAACTATTGTACTATGCTTGAATACTCAGTTAAAATTTTGGGGAATAATCGGCAAAAGGAATAAAGGATTAAATCGCAAAACACTTCATAAGTTTCAAAAGTCAAACGCATCGCCCACTGACCAAAGTCAACAAAAGGGGGCTGAGCAGAAAATGGAAGACATCATCTGGTTGCAAAACGACAAATGCACTCTACATCTTCCGTGACGTCATCCAAATGATTTCCTTCATCCGATTTGACTTTGTTCTACATCCATCGGTGACTAAAACGACAAAATACCTCTCAGCACGCATCTGCCGATGAGTTTACTGAGACATCATCCGATAGACTTAAACCTACACCTTCCGATGACGTCAGCACGCATCTGCCGATGAGTTTACTGAGACATCATCCGATAGACTTAAACCTACACCTTCCGATGACGTCAGCACGCATCTGCCGATGAGTTTACTGAGACATCATCCGATAGACTTAAACCTACACCTTCCGATGACGTCAGCACGCATCTGCCGATGAGTTTACTGAGACATCATCCGATAGACTTAAACCTACACCTTCCGATGACGTCAGCACGCATCTGCCGATGAGTTTACTGAGACATCATCCGATAGACTTAAACCTACACCTTCCGATGACGTCAGCACGCATCTGCCGATGAGTTTACTGAGACATCATCCGATAGACTTAAACCTACACCTTCCGATGACGTCAGCACGCATCTGCCGATGAGTTTACTGAGACATCATCCGATAGACTTAAACCTACACCTTCCGATGACGTCAGCACGCATCTGCCGATGAGTTTACTGAGACATCATCCGATAGACTTAAACCTACACCTTCCGATGACGTCAGCACGCATCTGCCGATGAGTTTACTGAGACATCATCCGATAGACTTAAACCTACACCTTCCGATGACGTCAGCACGCATCTGCCGATGAGTTTACTGAGACATCATCCGATAGACTTAAACCTACACCTTCCGATGACGTCAGCACGCATCTGCCGATGAGTTTACTGAGACATCATCCGATAGACTTAAACCTACACCTTCCGATGACGTCAGCACGCATCTGCCGATGAGTTTACTGAGACATCATCCGATAGACTTAAACCTACACCTTCCGATGACGTCAGCACGCATCTGCCGATGAGTTTACTGAGACATCATCCGATAGACTTAAACCTACACCTTCCGATGACGTCAGCACGCATCTGCCGATGAGTTTACTGAGACATCATCCGATAGACTTAAACCTACACCTTCCGATGACGTCAGCACGCATCTGCCGATGAGTTTACTGAGACATCATCCGATAGACTTAAACCTACACCTTCCGATGACGTCAGCACGCATCTGCCGATGAGTTTACTGAGACATCATCCGATAGACTTAAACCTACACCTTCCGATGACGTCAGCACGCATCTGCCGATGAGTTTACTGAGACATCATCCGATAGACTTAAACCTACACCTTCCGATGACGTCAGCACGCATCTGCCGATGAGTTTACTGAGACATCATCCGATAGACTTAAACCTACACCTTCCGATGACGTCAGCACGCATCTGCCGATGAGTTTACTGAGACATCATCCGATAGACTTAAACCTACACCTTCCGATGACGTCAGCACGCATCTGCCGATGAGTTTACTGAGACATCATCCGATAGACTTAAACCTACACCTTCCGATGACGTCAGCACGCATCTGCCGATGAGTTTACTGAGACATCATCCGATAGACTTAAACCTACACCTTCCGATGACGTCAGCACGCATGAGTTTACTGAGACATCATCTGATGGACTTAAACCTACACCTTCCGATGACGTCAAACAACGCATCTGCCGATGAGTTTACTGAGACATCATCCGATAGACTTAACCTACACCTTCCGATGACGTCAGCACGCATCTGCCGATGAGTTTACTGAGACATCACCCGATAGACTTAAACCTACACCTTCTGATGATGTCAGCACGCATCTGCCGATGAGTTTACTGAGACATCACCCGATAGACTTAAACCTACACCTTCCGATGACGTCAGCACGCATACACCGATCACTAAACAACAAACTATCTACTTACTATCTTCCGATAAACCAGTTCGATAAAACAAGTTACATATACCGATCACTAAACGACAAAGTTTGTTCTATATCATCCGATAGCTTCCACTGAAGACATCTTCCGATAGACAACAGAACAACAACTCAACCTCTGCCGATAGACTTCATCTAACGATAGAGAACAGAACCACATCCCATCTACTCCTTGGTATACAAACACGGCTCTACCACAGAAAGGAAATTTACTCACTTCACTGAAACCATTCAAAAACATTTCAAACCATTGCAATACTAAAACTTCAGTGAGTGCCAACATTAAATCCCAACAGACTACTATTAACAGGAAAATCTCGATGTTGTATTCAAAACATTGAAATCACTACTGTCATGAAAACTCAATATACTTAAATTGAAACACTGTCAACTAAACTTTCACATCAACAGATATCAGTTAATCCGCCTCATCAGTATACCAGTTCAAGACAGAGAAGTGCTCCTCCAACCCCATCTATTCGCCAGTAAACTCAGGGAATTCACCTGCAGTATCCTCAACACCTACATCACAAAACTCATCTATTAGCCTAATGCTAAGTAAGTAAAGCAGTAATGAAATGCATTGCTGAAACATAAATTCCTAAACATGCAATTTCTACTTTCTCATCTCAGTTGCATACACATACGTTCATAAATTGATCTGATCCCTTGGTTCCCTTGGGAGTGGGATCAATTCTCCCAATGTCATACATCCTCTACTCGATTAAGGGGCGGATGAATTCCCTTAATAGCTTATCTGATCCCATGGTTCCCTTGGGAGTGAGATCAGTTCTCCCAATGTCATACATCCTCTACTCGATTAAGGGGCGGATTAGTTCCCTTAATAGTTTGTCTGTCACATTCAGTTCATACCTTACCATTCTTACATGGAAATTCATTTTCGTACTCTTTCAAAAACATGATGCATGACATACAAAATCATTCACAAAATGCACAACCCTACTATTTTGTGATGTAGGCCCGAAGGCACATGCATACTTTACTTACCTGGCTCTCCTGGAAATGCTCGGTTACAACTGCTCCAAAACTCGCTCACCTAAGGTCATGACAGTACGTTAATCCAACCCTTACTAAACGTTACCAAAAATCAATAATATGTTTGAGGAAATCGATTTGAAACTCTACTACCCGTGCATTCCCATTTATCACCAAGAACCTGAACTCACCCTCAATCACAGAAACCTCGAAATCTTCACATTGTATTCTCCCAGTAAACTAGTCGCTAAAATGCAAGAAAACAAGACTTACCTAGGTTGAAGGAGAATCGGGCGAGAGAATCGCCTAGAGAGTTCTACTGCTCGAGCTGAAAACCGAAAGAGGAAAATGAGGATAGTGGTGGCTACTCTCACTGGACTTTTCCTTAAATGTGTTATCCACTATGTAAAATCCTAATTACCATCATGCCCTCGCCTGATCATTTATTAACCTAATCAATAACTGTAACACCTGAGTCAACGGCCAGGTGATTTTCTTAACTGTATTAACGGTCATAAATATTTAATCTTCGTAGTTTAGGATTTATGCCAAGCTTAATTAATCACATGTGGATCTAAACTAGGTTGAGTGGCAAAGTTGTAATAATGGAGGATTGAGGCCAGTATTTAAAGAAAAAGGAAAGGATTCAAACCTCATTTAAACCACTGTAGCCGACAACCCCAACTTCCGGCGATTTCTTCTCTCCCAAGCTCTCGCTCTCTGTCAGCTGGAAATCCTTTCTTCGGCGATTGGTTTCCTTGCTGCTTCTCGGCTACTTTGTGCTCGAGGTACGGGTTTAACAATGTGGTTATCTGTTAGTTTATTAGCCCTGTTTTTCAGCTCTGTATTGAAATTTTGGATTCTTCAATGGCCGAGTATTGATAAGAACATTTTGAAACCCGAGATTGGTAATGTCATTCCGAATCGATTTTGGACATTTAAAACAACCAACCCTGAGTTATCATTATCGAATCCGTCTGTTTTGATTTTGGGATTTCGGGTTACATTGAGTATTAAACTAAGAACTCGGGAAGGACTCTTAGCTATTAGATCTTAGGATAACTCGAGATTAGAACTATTAGGATTTTGTTTTAACTACTGCAATGTAAATGTTTAGGTGAAGAAGTTTGAAGAGAAAGGAGCTCAAGTGCTAAGGAGACCAGGTAAGTGAATGTATTAAGATTTCCGGCTAATAGAGCCCTACATCGTGGGGGTACTAGGTTGTGATGTCTAAAAGTTTACCTTATGATTATGAGCTTGTCTGCACTTGAAGGATTTATGTATGTTGTGAGTTATACCATGTGACGACCTGTTAGTGAATGTGAAGTTGTCTACTCCGGTATGATCTTTGTCATAGTTTGATGAATTAAAAGCTCTCATGTTCATGCATCATGAATGTTTCTCAAGCATAATAAAATATTTTAACGCATATTTTCCATGAACAAGATAAGTATGTATATATGTATATGTATAAGATTTATGCAACGTGGACTAAGTGAGGGTTGGGGGCGGTTCGGCGTATGTCACAGTCCAAAGAATGACATATGAATACGACCCGCAGTAGGGAACAAGATCAAACTCACTGTCGAACCCCCTTTACCGGCACAAATCCTCTCTTGATCCACACAACCTAAACAAAGAATATGAACAAAGACTATGAATGATGAATATGATCAATGACTATGAATGATGAATATGATCAATGACTATGAATGATGAATATGATCAATGATTATGAATGATGAATATGATCAATGATTATGAATGATGATTATGAGCAAGGACATGAACAAGAAAAGACTTATGAGCATGTGAATTTCCCAAATCATGCATCCATGTTAGTGTTGCATTCCTTACTAAGCATTAGACTTATAGTTTAAACCTTATGATGTAGGTGACGAGTTTTCAGGTGAGGAACTCAAGGTCAATGAAGATGTTTAAGTTGGTTGCTGGAGGATGCTCAGTGTGACAGTGAAGGCTGGATAGGCGATCAAGTTCCCTGGTTATACCCATAGTAAGTCAGAGAAGTTTATGATAAACAGATGACTAAGTAGAATAGAGTTTTCTTATAACAATGAGATTCGGATTTTTAATGGTTTGACTTCAGAGTCTGTTAACGATTTTAAGGATCATTGAATGGTCTGTTTTGTTTAAGCCTTCCGCTATGTGTATCTTGTATGGGATATGGTTTTCACTCATTAGGGTTCATAATCCCCAGGTTAAGGTTTGGGTGAGTTGTAGTATTTTCTGTTGGATGAGGTTGTTTGATGATTATAGTGTTTTACTGCCATAAGATAGAAGCTGGATGAGGCATTCATCCGGCTGACGTCATCAGCAAATGTCAAATGATAGGAATCGAACGATTGAGTCTTCCGGATGACGTCACCGGAAGAGGTAGTATGTCCTTCATCGGCAGATGTAGTGTTTAAGCCATCGGATGATGAAAGGCTTATTTTGTCGTCTAGCGATCGGCAGATGTAGAGTGTTTAGCCATTCCACGATGTGAGGGTTTTCTTGTCGTTTAGTGACAGGGTCATGTTTTAATTATGCACGTGGGGAGCGCATGTCCACCGGATGATGTTTCCCTATTTCACCAGAAGATGAAGTATGTTTCTTCACCGGATGATGTAAGTACTATCTTGTCGTTTAGCGATCGGCAGATGTAGTGTAATAAAGTCACCGGATGATCTAAGGAGTCTTTTTACTGGATGATATAAACATGGTTTTGTCGTCTAGTGACCGGATGATGTAAGTGATAATTTTTCGTTTAGTGATCGGATGATATAGAGCTTGTAAGCCATCGATAGATGTTTTTAAATTGGTGACACGAGATGCACGTGATCGTCGGTCGATGCGAGTGTTCACATCTGCCGATAGGTGTTTAAATGAGTCATGTGGGGTGCACGTGCCATCCGGATGACGCAATGTCTATCGGTTGATGCATGCAGACCCATGCAACTCGTACGTCGATTGGAAGCATGTACGAGGGACTAACTTTCCATCATTTAAGTTGAAGTCTTTAAGCCTGTTAGGCATACTGTTACTAAGGAAAAAAAAAGAGAAGGAGAAAAGAGTTCAAATATGAATTGATGTTTATGTAAAGTCAAGAATTTCGTGGCGATCCTCCCCGGGTCGTTACAATAACTCTCCCCAACCCTTCTATAAAAGTTCATCATTAATAATAGATTAAATTTTTGGTTCAATGGAACCGGGTGCTACACTTCTTTTCCTTACTGAATCTGAAGTCCAAGAAAATAATTGAGTTATCCAATCATGCTCATCTCAAATTCTCCAGTCATTTGAGCGACAAATTCATCCACCATCACCTGTGACACTAAGCCAAACACTATGTCATCAACGTAAATTTGAATAAGAAAAAACTGACCTTTGGCATGGCGAATGAATTTTTTTTTATCTACTCCCTCTCTCACTCATATCCCTATAACAATAAGTATTATGTGAGTCATTCATACCACACCCGATGAGCTTGTTTGAGCCCGTACAACGCCTTCTTCAATTTATAGACATATTTGGGATGATGAGGGTCTTCCAAACCCTTTGGTTGAGCAACATAAACTTTCTCATTAAGAAGACTATTTAAGAAAGCACTCTTCACATCTATTTGATAAAAATTGAATCGCAACACATAAGCAAGGGCTAGCAAAAGACGGATTGATTCTAGACGAGCAACCAGTGCAAATGTCTCATCAAAATCAAGTCCTTCAATCTGTGAGTACCCCTGAGCAACTAATCGAGCCTTGTTACGGGTAATGTTTCCATGCTCATCACTTTTGTTCTTGTATATCCACTTGGTGCCAACGACATTTACGTCAGGAGGACATGACACTAAGTCCCAAACTTTATTTCGGGTGAATTGACCAAATTCTTCTTGCATAGCCTCAATCCAACATTCATCTAGAAAGGTTTCTTTAACATTTATAGGCTCAATAATTGAAGTAAAACATGTCATATGAATCATATCCTGATAGTTTACTCTCGGTTTGTCTTTGGTTCGAATACCATCATTTAGACCTCCAATGACTTCATTTGCAGGATGATTTTTTGGGACACGAGTGGATGGTTGCCTGCTGTCCAAGATGATTTCCTCTGTTTCATTAGTTATAACAGCCTGATCTGAAACATTGTCTGTGACATCTTCTGAGACACTTGGAACATCACCTGTGACACCAGTGGGCACACTAAAACTATCATTATTTGAACTATGGTTTATGTCTTCTTTGAGAGTGTCAGTTATTTTCAGAGAGTCATCTACTTGAACATTTGTTGATTCTATGACAGTTTGAGTCCTTTTGTTGTAGACCTGATAGGCACGACTGTTGATAGCATAACCGAGAAAGATATCTTCATCACTCTTGGGATCAAATTTCCTCCTATGTTCCCTGTCATTCAACACAAAGTGTAGCGCCCCGAGTTATCTGAACCCGGTTTGCTACTCATAACGCTGGACCGAACCATGATGTCATCTGCCGATGGAGTCAACATAACTTCATCTGCCGATGAAGTCAACATAACTTCATCTGCCGATGGAGTCAACATAACTTCATCTGCCGATGGAGTCAACATAACTTCATCTGCCGATGGAGTCAACATAACTTCATCTGCCGATGGAGTCAACATAACTTCATCTGCCGATGAAGTCAACATAACTTCATCTGCCGATGAAGTCAACATAACTTCATCTGCCGATGAAGTCAACATAACTTCATCTGCCGATGGAGTCAACATAACTTCATCTGCCGATGGAGTCAACATAACTTCATCTGCCGATGGAGTCAACATAACTTCATCTGCCGATGGAGTCAACATAACTTCATCTGCCGATGAAGTCAACATAACTTCATCTGCCGATGGAGTCAACATAACTTCATCTGCCGATGAAGTCAACATAACTTCATCTGCCGATGGAGTCAACATAACTTCATCTGCCGATGGAGTCAACATAACTTCATCTGCCGATGGAGTCAACATAACTTCATCTGCCGATGAAGTCAACATAACTTCATCTGCCGATGGAGTCAACATAACTTCATCTGCCGATGGAGTCAACATAACTTCATCTGCCGATGGAGTCAACATAACTTCATCTGCCGATGGAGTCAACATAACTTCATCTGCCGATGAAGTCAACATAACTTCATCTGCCGATGAAGTCAACATAACTTCATCTGCCGATGGAGTCAACATAACTTCATCTGCCGATGGAGTCAACATAACTTCATCTGCCGATGGAGTCAACATAACTTCATCTGCCGATGGAGTCAACATAACTTCATCTGCCGATGGAGTCAACATAACTTCATCTGCCGATGGAGTCAACATAACTTCATCTGCCGATGAAGTCAACATAACTTCATCTGCCGATGAAGTCAACATAACTTCATCTGCCGATGAAGTCAACATAACTTCATCTGCCGATGGAGTCAACATAACTTCATCTGCCGATGGAGTCAACATAACTTCATCTGCCGATGGAGTCAACATAACTTCATCTGCCGATGGAGTCAACATAACTTCATCTGCCGATGAAGTCAACATAACTTCATCTGCCGATGAAGTCAACATAACTTCATCTGCCGATGGAGTCAACATAACTTCATCTGCCGATGAAGTCAACATAACTTCATCTGCCGATGAAGTCAACATAACTTCATCTGCCGATGAAGTCAACATAACTTCATCTGCCGATGGAGTCAACATAACTTCATCTGCCGATGAAGTCAACATAACTTCATCTGCCGATGAAGTCAACATAACTTCATCTGCCGATGGAGTCAACATAACTTCATCTGCCGATGAAGTCAACATAACTTCATCTGCCGATGGAGTCAACATAACTTCATCTGCCGATGAAGTCAACATAACTTCATCTGCCGATGAAGTCAACATAACTTCATCTGCCGATGAAGTCAACATAACTTCATCTGCCGATGGAGTCAACATAACTTCATCTGCCGATGGAGTCAACATAACTTCATCTCCGATGGAGTCAACATAACTTCATCTACCGATAGATTCCATCTGCCGATAGACAAGCACGCGACATCCACCGACAACGACATTACGACTCCTTCCGATAAGATTAAAATATACACTACATCTGCCGATAGCAAAACTACAGGTTTTGCGACTTGCACCTGCCGATGACGTCAGTCGGATGTTCTCTCTCTCATCCAACGACTTTACTGAAGGCACCTTCCGATAGGCAGAACGACAAAACTAAACATCCAGAAACAAACCAAATCACTACCCTTCCCAAATTCAGTAAAAACAATGTTTTCAAAATCCAACAGAATACCAATATCAGAAGACTCTCAAAAATGTTTTCAAAGCTTTGAAACCACTATTGTCATAAAATTTTCAGTAAAACATCTATACTGAACTAGTTACCCTCAACTCAACACCTGCAGCCATAGATTAAACCGCCTCAACAGATGACCAAACCGATGCCTGAAAATGCTCCTCCAACCAGCCTACTCCTCATGTTGGTCGGTAGATATACCTTCAGTAACTTCTTCACCTACATCACAAAACTCATCTATTAGCCTAATGCTAAGCAAGTAGAGCGATGAATGAAATGGATCAATGAAGCAATAATTTCCCTAAACATGCGGTCTCTACTTTCTCATCTCAGTTGTATTCAAATTCGTTCTCTGTTGATCCCTCTGTACGATGGGAAAGTGGATCAGTCATTCCCCAAAGCATACATCCTCTGATCTCAATTAAGGGGCGGATTAATTTCCTTAACAGTTAACTGGTCTGATCCCCCTGTAGGATTGGGAAGTGGATCACTTTTCCCAAAACCTCAATCCTCTGTTCTCAGTTAAGGGGCGGATTAATCCCCCTTAACAGTTGTTCTGATCATCCTGCTCACACTTACCATGCGTTTCATGTAAATTCATTTTCGTAATCTTTCAAAATTATTATGCATGACAACTGGAAAATAAACATACAAAACATACATAAGTCCTACTGTTTTGTGATGTAGGCCCGAAGGCACAAACAAACTCCACTTACCTGGATCCCTGGAAATCGCTCGGCTAAATGCTACTTCAGAAGCTCGCTCACCTAAAATCATAATAGTACATATATCAAACTTTCACTAAACTTCGCAGAATCAATACAGGAGTTTGAGGAACAAAATTTGAAACCCCACAACTCGGGTATTCTCAATAGTCGCTCAGCCCGAACCTACTCTAAATCACAACATTCCTCGAAACTCCTCACATTGTACTCCCTCAGCTATCTAACTACTAAAATCGCAAGAAAACAAGGAGGGCTTACCTAGGTTTAAGGAGAATCGGGCAGGAGAATCGCCTAGAGATTTCTGCCGTTCGAGCTGAAGACCGAAAGGGAAAGAAAATGAGTAGTGGTGGCGGCTACTCTAAACTTTCGCCTTAAATACCTTATCCACTTTCAAATTTGCCAATTACCCTTATGCCCTTACTTACTCATTCTTCAACCTAACCTACATTATACTAAAATTTCATTCATCGATTATACTTAATAGATTTATCTGTTATTTTAAATTTTTAATTAAAGTCGGGTGTTACACAAAGCATCTACTGCCAAAAGGATGAAAATAATTTAGATTTGGAGTTTTACCTTTCCATATCTCATAGGGTGTCATTGAAGTTCCTCCAAGAAGATACACCCGATTTATGGTATAACATGCTGTGTTCATAACTTCAGCCTAGAGTTTTTGTGGAATATTCCTTTCATGTAACATTACGTGAGACATCTCTGCTAAAGTACAATTCCTCCTTTCAACGACTCCATTTTTATTGAGGAGTTATAGGTGCCGAGAATTCATGAGCTGTCCCCAGTTGGCTACAGAAATTTGAGAATTCTAAATTTTCAATCTCTCTCTCATGGTCACTACGAATGCGTATAATCTTCATGATGACACAATATTTTTCACGTTGGAGCCGAATACATAATGCTTTGAATGCTTTGATGGTGTCAGACTTTTCTCTAAGAAATTCCACCCATGTATATGTAACACCTGGTTCTATCAAACCAATTCTATATTTTTTTTAATTAATGGCACACTTTTTGGCAATAATGAAAGTAGGGTTAATGGATGACTAGGCAAGGGTATTAGGGTAATTGAAAATTCTAAAAGTGGATAACGTATTTAAGGAAAGGGATTTTGGATTTAATGCACTGTAGCCGCCACTCTTTCCCTACTCTCCCCTCTCGGTATTCAGCTCAAGCAGAGAGCTCTCTAGGCGATTCTTCCAACCGATTTTGTCCAAACTAGGTGAGTTCTATTTTGATTCCTTGCTGCATTGGTAACTATCGATGATTTGGGGAGTGGATAAATGTGAGTTTCGAGAATGCTGTGAGCGAACTAGTTCGGGTTTTGTTGTAATCGGAGATGTATAACGAACTAAGCTCCTAAACTAGTTTTCTTAGGCTTCTAGATAGTGTAGAATGAGGTTTAGTAAAATCTAATCGATAATCTGTCCATGGTTTTAGGTTGAGTAAGCTCCCAAAGTAGTTTGCAACACCGAACAGTGCCAGATGAGCTAGGTAAGTGAAGTGTGATTGAGCCCTCGGGCCTACATCACAAAACAATAGGTTTTCTGCATGTTGAATGTTTTCAGTTTGGTCAAGCATCATGTTTTGAAAGAATACGAAAATGAATTTACATGGAATGTATGGTGAGGCATGAACAGAACGTATCATTATAGCTGTTAAGGGAATTAATCCGCCCCTTAATTGATGAAGTAGATTTATAACATTGGGAAAGTTGATCCCACTCCCAAGGGAACCTGGGGATCATTATAGCTGTTAAGGGAATTAATCCTCCCCTTAATTGATGAAGTGGATTTATAACATTGGGAGAGTTGATCCCACTCCCAAGGGAACCTGGGGATCATTATAGCTATTAAGGGAATTAATCTGCCCATTAATTGATGAAGAGGATTTATGACTTTGGGAGAGTTGATCTCACTCCCAATGGAATATTGAGATCAGATTACGATGAATGTGAATGCAACTGAGCTGAGAAAGTAGAAACTGCATGATTAAGACTTACATTTCAGCATTTCATTTCATGATTGCTTCACTTATTTAGCATTAGGCTAATAGATGAGTTTTTTGATGTAGGTGAAGAAAAGACAGTAGGTGTGTTTCCTGAGTTTGTTGAGAGCTAGACAGGTTGGAGGGGTGCATTCATGCATCGAACTGGCAGCTGACGGGGCGGTTTAACTGATGTCAGTAGTTGTGAAGGTTTAGTTGACAATGTTTCAATTTAAGTACGTTGAGTTTTTATGACAGTAGTAGTTTTAATGTTTTTGGAATACATCTTGAGACTTTTCTGTTAATGATACTCTCTCAGTTTAATAGTGGTTTTACCATATTTCGGAGTAATACACTGATTTAAATAGTTTTGAATGGTTTTTAGTAAAATATTCATGTTCTACTGGTAGTAGGAGTTTCCTTGTTAGAGTGAAATTGCTGCTACGCTGTTTTCGTTGAGTATTTTTGATCTATCGGTAGATGATGTCTATCGACAGATGTAGAGTTATTGTTCTGTTGTCTATCGGAAGATGTCTTCAGCAAAGTCATCGGATGATGTCTTCAGTGGAAGCCATCGGAAGATATAAGTAGAAAATTTATCGTTTTGTAACCGGATGATGTCGAATATTTTATCCATCGGATGATGAAGGTAAAAGTCTTTTGTCGTTTAGTGATCGGTGGATGTCGGGTATTAAACCTATCAGATGATGTAGTAGAAGTTTGTCTTTTTGTTATCGGTATATGTAGTCTGTTCTACCAGAAGAGGTAAGTAAGGGCCTTTTGTCGTTTTGTGATCGGTATATGAAGCTTGTTCTATTGGAAGACGTGAGTAAAAGTTTTGTCGTCTTGTAGTCGGCAGAGGTTGGATGAACGAATTATCCGACTGACGTCATCGGTGGAAACCTTCGGTTTTGTTTTTGCCCTTTTCGTTGTCTTTGCTCAGCGGATGATATGTTTGACTTTTAAGAACTTTGAGTATTTCACGCTTAAGCCTTCATCTTTTCCGGCCAAGTTACTTTCTTAATATTTTAACAGATTTTTTTTTTAACATTGTTCTATAGCTTTGCTTAACTCTATTCTGCTCAAAAGAATTTCCGCTACAAATTTTAACGTTTTGAGGTTTTAGAAAAAAAATGTCAAATTTTGACTTTCGAGCAAAGTTTTAAATCGGTCCAAAATTTCTTAGTTATGTCCGGGTTATGAGTAACGAACCGGGTTTATAAAACTCGGGGCGTTACAGTATATCGTGAAATCATCAACTGTTATGTAAACATAGCGTTTTCCTCTAATACTTTCTAATAGCATTGGACCCATTAGATCCATGTGGAGCTATTCAAGCACTCGTGTTGTTGCCGATAGCTGTGACTTTGGGTGTGACACCTTGGTTTCCTTCACGATTTGACACGGTCCACACACTTTGCCTTGATCAAAGTTTATTACACGAATTCCTCGAACGGCTCCCTTGGAAATAACCTTCTTCAGCATCCGAGTATTTACATGTCCCAACTTACGATGCCATAGAGTAACATCTTCTGTGCTTGAATGAAAACAAGTTGGTAAAGAGGAAATAAGATAACAATTATCAGAAGATCTTACCCCTTCTATAATGCAATTTTTGTCTTAATCGGAGACCATACATTTCTCACGAGTGAAATGCACATTTAAATCTTGGTCACACAACTGGCTAATGTTAATCAAATTTGCTTTTAGACCATGCACCAGAAGAACATTCTCCAACATTGGCAATCTGGGAACATTTAGTGTGCCTTTTCCGATGACACTAGCTTTGACACCATTGCCAAATGTCACTTTTCCCATACTTTCGGATATGATATTCTTCAAAAACCTTTCTTCACCTGTCATGTGCCTAGAATATCCACTATCAAAGTACCAAGTATTAGTTGAAGTGACTTTGAGAGAAAAATGTGTAACATAGCATTTCAAGTTGGACTTCTTTACCCATTTCTGTTGAGAAAATCTGCGAGTTGAGAAATATCTAGCAATACCTTGTCTCAAATCAACAAGATAGGTAAAGCAAGCTAGGATGAATATGACCAAGACGATTGCAATAGTGACAAACAATGTTAAATTTATTACCTTTTCTAATGAAAACAGGGTAAGGAGTTTGTTCCTTCATAGTTTTTGTAGTGCTCATTGCAGTCTGCTTTCCTTTGTAATCAATATCCTTTACTAATACTGTTTGTGGCATTGTGCTTTCTCTTTTGAAAATAAGTCCAGAAGACATTGTCTGTGATATTAAGCTTTCACCTTTGTACCCCAGACCCAAACGATCACACATGACTTGTTGATTCTCAAAATATCATCTAGCTTAGTAGACCCTAGATTCAACATTTTAACATTTTTCATCATAAGATTCAGCTCATTGGATAGATCTTTAACTTCATCCTGACTAGTCTTCCATTTTCCTTCCAACTCGGTAACATTATTTTTAAGATTTATCTTCTCATCCCTTAAAACTCCAATTTGAATACGTAGCTGTTGATTCACATTAACAAGTTCGATCCATTTTTAATGGAGAATCTTGTATTCGATGATAAGATCTTCTTTTGTGGCTTCCTTCTCATCTTCATCACTATAGGTTTATATATCGTCTGCGACATCTTGAGTAACACTCCTACTTTTTGTATGTTCTGATTTAACAACAAATCTGACATGGTTGTTCTGCAATTCATCTTCTTTTTTTGACTCATCATCACTCCAAGTCGTGTTGAGAGAGTTTTTCATTTTCTTCAAAGTATTGGCGCATTCAGCTTGAATATGCCCAAAACCTTCACACTCTCTGCATTGAATTCCTCTATTTTTGTGAGGGTTATCAAACACATGATTTTCTCCCATGTACTAATTATTACTTGAAGAGCCAGTTTTGGAGTTACTAATATTGGGTTTGACACCACGATTATTTATCCCAAATTTCTTCATAACTCGGCTAAAATTCTTTTATAGCAGTTCTAGAAATTTTTCAAGGTCATATTCATCGTAATCATTTAAATTTTGTGTCTCTACCTTTAGAGCTACGCCTTTTACTTTCTCTGCTTCCATGTCCATTCCAAGATTAATCTCAAATGTTCTAAGAGATCTCATTAGTTCTTCAAGCTTCATTTTGTAGACATCTTTTTCTTCTTCAACAGCAGTAACTTTATAGGAAAATCATTGAGGAAGAGATCACAGAGTTTTCCTTACCAATCGTGCTTCCAAGAAAGTCTCACCAAGAGAAAATGCCTCATTGGCAATGTCACATAATTTTGCATTGAACTCGGCAATACTCTCATCTTCATGCATTTTTAGACTTTCAAACTTTGTAGTGAGCATTTGCATTTTTGATTACTACCGATATTCCTTCATAAGTGGTTTGGAGAATCTCTCAAGCCCTTTTTGCTGATTCACAAGTGGAGATAAGTCTGAACTGAGTAGGATTAACCCCATTAAAAATAGCAATAAGTGCCTTTGAATTACTGTTTGCCAATGCATCTTCTGTCACGGACCAACTTTCTTTGGATTTAAGAGATATAATATCCCTTTCATCAACGGTTATGGGAGGATCCTATCCTATCAGAATGGATCTCCAGGCCTTCTCCTCTAAAGCCTTGATAAATGCTCTTATCCAGGTCTTCCAATAGGCATAGTTACTTCCATCCAATAGAGGTGAACGCATTGTTGAACCTTCTTCTTTCATAGAGTCTGTAGCACCCGATTCCATTGAACCAAAAATTTAATCTATCATTAATGATGAACTTTTATAGAAGGGTTGGGGAGAGTTATTGATTAGGTTAATAAATGATCAGGCGAGGGCATGATGGTAATTAGAATTTTACATAGTGGATAACATATTTAAGGAAAAGTCCAGTGAGAGTAGCCGCCACTATCCCCTATTTTCCTCTTTTGGTGTTCAGCTCGAGCAGTAGAACTCTCTAAGCGATTCTCTCGCCCGATTCTCCTTCAACCTAGGTAAGTCTTGTTTTCTTGCATTTTAGCGATTAGTCTACTGAGGGAATACAATGTGAGGATTTCGAGGTTTCTGTGATTGAGGGTGGGTTCAGGTTCTTGGTGATAAATGGGAATGCACGGGTAGCAGAGTTTCAAATCGATTTCCTTAAACATGTTATTGATTTTTGGTAAGGTTTAGTAAGAGTTGGATTAATGTACTGTCATGACCTTAGGTGAGCGAGCTTCTGGAGTAGTTGTAACCGAGCATTTCCAGGAGAGCCATGTAAGTAAAGTATGCATGTGCCTTTGGGCCTACATCACAAAACAGTAGGGTTATGCATCTTGTGAATCATTTTGTATCATGCATCATGTTTTTGAAAGATTACGAAATGAATTTCCATGTAAGAATGGTGAGGTATGAACTGAATGAGGACAGACAAACTATTAAGGGAACTAATCCGCCCCTTAATCGAGTAGAGGATGTATGACATTGGGAGAATTGATCCCACTCCCAAGGGAACCAAGGGATCAGATCATCTATTAAGGGAATTCATCCCCCCTTAATCGAGTAGAGGATGTATGACATTGGGAGAATTAGATCCCCTCCCAAGGGAACCATGGGATCAGATCAGTTTATGAACGTATGTGTACGCAACTGAGATGAGAAGTAGAAATTGCATGTTAAGGAAATTATGTTTCAGCAATTCATCTCATTACTGCTTTACTTACTTACTTTATTATTATTATTATTATTATTATTATTATTATTATTATTATTATTATTATTATTATTATTATTATTATTATTATTATTATTATTATTATTATTATTATTATTATTATTATTATTATTATTATTATTATTATTATTATTATTATTATTATTATTATTATTATTATTATTATTATTATTATTATTATTATTATTATTATTATTATTATTATTATTATTATTATTATTATTATTATTATTATTATTATTATTATTATTATTATTATTATTATTATTATTATTATTATTATTATTATTATTATTATTATTATTATTATTATTATTATTATTATTATTATTATTATTATTATTATTATTATTATTATTATTATTATTATTATTATTATTATTATTATTATTATTATTATTATTATTATTATTATTATTATTATTATTATTATTATTATTATTATTATTATTATTATTATTATTATTATTATTATTATTATTATTATTATTATTGTTAGGCTAATAGATGAGTTTTGTGATGCAGGTGTTGAGGAAACTGCAGGTGAATTCCCTGAGTTTACTGACGAATAGATGGAGTTGGAGGAGCTGTAACACCCGCGAATTTTAGAATTTATTATATTATGGATTATAGAATTTATGGTAATTAAAAGTGAATGATTTGAGGTGCGGGTTTTTCCTGCGAAATTAAGTCGGAAGTTATAATTAAGAACGATATTTAACGAAAATTCGAATGGTCGAAACCACGAGAGGGCAAATTGATATTTTAATAAGGAATAGTTTTATTATTATTATTATTATTATTATTTATAAAAAAATAAAAAATAAAACAACACAAAATGGTTTCGAGGAAACCATTTTGTGCTCGGGCCCGACGGCCGAGAGGAGCAGGGGGGAGGAGAACGGCGAGGGAGAACCGAGCGGCATCCAAGCTGCGACGACCACCAGCCGATTTTCGTGGTTCTCCGGCCAGACAACGGCGACGAGTGAGTTCCGGCCGTCTCCGCGCGTGCACCGACTGGTAAGCGTGATTTCTTCCCCTGTTTTCATCTCTGTTCGAGTCTGTGAGCGACGAGCCAGTTTTGGCTCCGATCACCGGCGATTTTTGGCTGCCTCCGACGTGGGTTAGCCAACCCTTGGTTCGGTTTTGGTTAGCTGGCCGTGAGGAGCCCAATTTGAGTAAGTGTAAGAGATTGGAGTTGATAAGATCAAAGAGATTACTCCATTGGGTTAAACAGGATCGATAGATGAGGATTCAGGTTGGAAGTTTTAATGGATTAATTTAGACTTACGTAGAGTAGAAGTATCTAGGTATATTATATTTGAGTATCTAGTTTAAGTAAAGTGTTGTTAATACTTTAGAAGATGTGATTGATGGAAATAATGTGGTGATTGTGAAATCTAAGTACTTAGTAGTGTAAGATTTGAGGAATTAGAGAATTTCGAATTAGAAGAACGAGATATTGTACGAAAAGTATTTGAGTTACTTAGGGATAATATTAAGTAGAAGGTCTAAGGTTCGACTTGTAGGTAACAAAGTCAAAATTGTTGATGTCGTAAATAGATTTGACTAGAATTGATAAGTTTAAGAGTTAGCGAGCTTAAGAGTGAAATGTGAATAAGAACTCGAGTATTAGTAGAGGGTGAATAAGAAATTAGAGGTTGGTAGATGTAAGCTAGAAGAACGATTATTTTATGTTCTAGATTTTGAATGAACATAGGAAAGAGGGAAGTGTTGAGGTTAGCTAACTATGAAGGAGAATTAAGATAAGAAAATTAGATATTAGAAATTGTGTATTTCGTATGAAGCTGAAAAACTTAGAAAATAACGAGAATTAAATTATAAAAGTTCGAAAGTATAGGTGATGATTTAGTAAGTTAAAGGTATAAATGAGTGAGAGTAAATAGTTATGAGAGTTAGACTCTTAAGTTAAGTGTTTGAACTATGTTGTCGGGTGAAGAGTGGATGAAGAGTTAGAAGTGAGAGCTTGAAAGAATAGATGTAGTGAGAGCTTGAAATACATAGATAGTGTTAGTGTGATTAATGAAATATTGTGATTTATTGCGGTAATTTATTGAGGTAAGTAGGTATAAGAAATGAGAGTGATAAATTAGAAAAGAGATGATTGAGTAGAAAAGAACTTAAAATTGAGGACTTAGAGTAAGAAGTTTATTAGTAGGTTTTAGCGTTACGTTATTGAGATTGTAATGTAAGGTTTGAGGAACATTAGATTAGAAAATTAAATGACTAAGTGAACTTAGCATGATGAAAGGTTTGAGTTAGAACTAAGTTGAAGAGATTTAAGGGACTAAGTGATGAGTGCTCAAGTTACAATGAATTGACATAGTTTGGAATTAAAATGTTGGAGATATAGAAAGTTAGCAGTACTCGATAAATGATTTAGGCCATAGTGTAGTTGAAATTCGTCATAGCAACCTGAAAGGTTAGGAGGTAGCTTAAAGTATGTAAGTTGAAGAATGACTAAGGCACGTCAAATTTTGAGGACAAAATTTTTGTAAGGAGGGTGGATTGTAACACTCGCGAATTTTAGAATTTATTAAATTATGGATTATAGAATTTATTAATAAAATAGTTGTGGTAATTAAAAGTGAATGGTTTGAGGTGCGGGTTTTTCCTGCGAAATTAAGTCGGAAGTTATAATTAAGAACGAGATTTAACGAAAATTCGAATGGTCGAAAACACGAGAGGGCAAATTGATATTTTAATAAGGAATAGTTTTTTTATTATTATTATTATTATTATTTATAAAAAAAATAAATAAATAAAACAACACAAAATGGTTTCGAGGAAACCATTTTGTGCTCGGGCCCGACGGCCGAGAGGAGCAGGGGAGAGGAGAACGGCGAGGGAGAACCGAGCGGCGTCCAAGCTCCGACGACCACCGCCGATTTTCGTGGTTCTCCGGCCAGACAACGGCGACGAGTGAGTTCCGGCCGTCTCCGCGCGTGCACCGACTGGTAAGCGTGATTTCTTCCCCTGTTTTCATCTCTGTTCGAGTCTGTGAGCGACGAGCCAGTTTTGGCTCCGATCACCGGCGGTTTTTGGCCGCCTCCGACGTGGGTTAGCCAACCCTTGATTCGGTTTTGGTTAGCTGGCCGTTAGGAGCCCAATTTGGGCGAAAATCAGAGGGCTCCAATTTGGGGATTTCGGGTTTTGGCTTGTAGTTCGGGATTTTTGGTTAGTTTATACTAATTGAGGGTATATGTGAGTGATTAGTGTGAAATTGGGTGAGAATTGTTGGAAAATCGAAAAGGGGGATTTTCCGGGTAAAAGGGGCAGTTCGGGTTTTGGGGGTTTTGACCTAGCTAGGGTCGTTTGTTTTGAAATTACTTTTGGTAGGTTAAAATAGGTTATTAGAGGAGTACGTGGCCGCTGGAATCGTTTGATTCCGATAACCGACGCAAAAGTTACGCGTGTTTGAACTTTCGGGTCGGTTTTTACCGAACCCAAATTGGTGGCCCATTTAGTTTGATTTTAGTTGGATTAGGCTAGAAATAGTAGTTTGAGAGTAATTCGGGAATGTAAGCTTGATTTGATGAAGTTTGAATATTTGTGGTAGGTCGAGCCGTAGATGGGCAGGGAATCAAGTATCCTCAGCGAGCTAGGACTCCAGGTAAGTAGAGGACGTTGTTTGCCTTCGGCCTACACCACAGGACGGTAGCAAGCTTCGTCGCGAAGTAGTGTCTGAAAGATGCAAGCTTCGTCGCGAAGTAGTGTCTGAAGATGGCAAGCTTCGTCGCGAAGTAGTGTCTGAAAGATGCAAGCTTCGTCGCGAAGTAGTGTCTGAAGATGGCAAGCTCGAGAGGTTTCCACAAAAGGTAGGCAGTGGTTCCTCGTCGCGAAGTAGTGTCTGAAAGATGCAAGCTTCGTCGCGAAGTAGTGTCTGAAAGATGCAAGCTTCGTCGCGAAGTAGTGTTGAAAGATGGCAAGCTTCGTCGCGAAGTAGTGTCTGAAAGATGCAAGCTTCGTCGCGAAGTAGTGTCTGAAAGATGCAAGCTTCGTCGCGAAGTAGTGTCTGAAAGATGGCAAGCTTCGAGAGGTTTCCACAAAAGGTAGGCAGTGGTTCCTCGTCGCGAAGTAGTGTCTGAAAGATGGCAAGCTCGAGAGGTTTCCACAAAAGGTAGGCAGTGGTTCCTCGTCGCGAAGTAGTGTCTGAAGATGGCAAGCTTCGAGAGGTTTCCACAAAAGGTAGGCAGTGGTTCCTCGTCGCGAAGTAGTGTCTGAAAGATGCAAGCTTCGTCGCGAAGTAGTGTCTGAAGATGGCAAGCTTCGTCGCGAAGTAGTGTTGAAAGATGGCAAGCTCGAGAGGTTTCCACAAAAGGTAGGCAGTGGTTCCTCGTCGCGAAGTAGTGTCTGAAGATGGCAAGCTTCGAGAGGTTTCCACAAAAGGTAGGCAGTGGTTCCTCGTCGCGAAGTAGTGTTGAAAGATGGCAAGCTTCGTCGCGAAGTAGTGTTGAAAGATGGCAAGCTTCGAGAGGTTTCCACAAAAGGTAGGCAGTGGTTCCTCGTCGCGAAGTAGTGTCTGAAGATGGCAAGCTTCGTCGCGAAGTAGTGTCTGAAAGATGGCAAGCTTCGGGAGGTTTCCACAAAAGGTAGGCAGTGGTTCCTCGTCGCGAAGTAGTGTCTGAAGATGGCAAGCTTCGGGAGGTTTCCACAAAAGGTAGGCAGTGGTTCCTCGTCGCGAAGTAGTGTCTGAAAGATGGCAAGCTTCGTCGCGAAGTAGTGTCTGAAAGATGGCAAGCTTCGGGAGGTTTCCACAAAAGGTAGGCAGTGGTTCCTCGTCGCGAAGTAGTGTTGAAAGATGGCAAGCTTCGTCGCGAAGTAGTGTCTGAAGATGGCAAGCTTCGGGAGGTTTCCACAAAAGGTAGGCAGTGGTTCCTCGTCGCGAAGTAGTGTCTGAAAGATGCAAGCTTCGTCGCGAAGTAGTGTTGAAAGATGGCAAGCTTCGTCGCGAAGTAGTGTCTGAAAGATGCAAGCTTCGTCGCGAAGTAGTGTTGAAAGATGGCAAGCTTCGTCGCGAAGTAGTGTCTGAAAGATGGCAAGCTCGAGAGGTTTCCACAAAAGGTAGGCAGTGGTTCCTCGTCGCGAAGTAGTGTCTGAAGATGGCAAGCTTCGTCGCGAAGTAGTGTTGAAAGATGGCAAGCTTCGTCGCGAAGTAGTGTCTGAAAGATGCAAGCTTCGTCGCGAAGTAGTGTCTGAAAGATGCAAGCTTCGTCGCGAAGTAGTGTCTGAAAGATGCAAGCTTCGTCGCGAAGTAGTGTCTGAAGATGGCAAGCTTCGTCGCGAAGTAGTGTCTGAAAGATGCAAGCTTCGTCGCGAAGTAGTGTCTGAAGATGGCAAGCTCGAGAGGTTTCCACAAAAGGTAGGCAGTGGTTCCTCGTCGCGAAGTAGTGTCTGAAGATGGCAAGCTCGAGAGGTTTCCACAAAAGGTAGGCAGTGGTTCCTCGTCGCGAAGTAGTGTCTGAAGATGGCAAGCTTCGAGAGGTTTCCACAAAAGGTAGGCAGTGGTTCCTCGTCGCGAAGTAGTGTCTGAAAGATGCAAGCTTCGTCGCGAAGTAGTGTCTGAAAGATGCAAGCTTCGTCGCGAAGTAGTGTCTGAAGATGGCAAGCTTCGAGAGGTTTCCACAAAAGGTAGGCAGTGGTTCCTCGTCGCGAAGTAGTGTCTGAAAGATGCAAGCTTCGTCGCGAAGTAGTGTCTGAAAGATGGCAAGCTTCGTCGCGAAGTAGTGTCTGAAGATGGCAAGCTCGAGAGGTTTCCACAAAAGGTAGGCAGTGGTTCCTCGTCGCGAAGTAGTGTTGAAAGATGGCAAGCTTCGTCGCGAAGTAGTGTCTGAAAGATGCAAGCTTCGTCGCGAAGTAGTGTCTGAAGATGGCAAGCTTCGTCGCGAAGTAGTGTCTGAAAGATGGCAAGCTTCGTCGCGAAGTAGGTCTGAAAGATGGCAAGCTTCGAGAGGTTTCCACAAAAGGTAGGCAGTGGTTCCTCGTCGCGAAGTAGTGTCTGAAGATGGCAAGCTTCGGGAGGTTTCCACAAAAGCTGTGTAGTGGCTCCTCGTCGCGAAGTAGTGTCTGAAATATGGCAAGCTTCGTCGCGAAGTAGTGTTGAAAGATGGCAAGCTTCGTCGCGAAGTAGTGTCTGAAGATGGCAAGCTTCGAGAGGTTTCCACAAAAGGTAGGCAGTGGTTCCTCGTCGCGAAGTAGTGTCTGAAGATGGCAAGCTTCGTCGCGAAGTAGTGTTGAAAGATGGCAAGCTTCGTCGCGAAGTAGTGTTGAAAGATGGCAAGCTCGAGAGGTTTCCACAAAAGGTAGGCAGTGGTTCCTCGTCGCGAAGTAGTGTTGAAAGATGGCAAGCTTCGTCGCGAAGTAGTGTCTGAAATATGGCAAGCTTCGTCGCGAAGTAGTGTTGAAAGATGGCAAGCTCGAGAGGTTTCCACAAAAGCTGTGTAGTGGCTCCTCGTCGCGAAGTAGTGTCTGAAAGATGGCAAGCTTCGTCGCGAAGTAGTGTCTGAAAGATGGCAAGCTTCGAGAGGTTTCCACAAAAGGTAGGCAGTGGTTCCTCGTCGCGAAGTAGTGTCTGAAAGATGGCAAGCTTCGTCGCGAAGTAGTGTCTGAAAGATGGCAAGCTTCGAGAGGTTTCCACAAAAGGTAGGCAGTGGTTCCTCGTCGCGAAGTAGTGTCTGAAATATGTCAAGCTTCGGGAGGTTTCCACAAAAGCTGTGTAGTGGCTCCTCGTCGCGAAGTATTGTCTGAAATATGGCAAGCTTCGGGAGGTTTCCACAAAAGCTGTGTAGTGGCTCCTCGTCGCGAAGTAGTGTCTGAAATATGGCAAGCTTCGGGAGGTTCTGCAAGAGGCACCTGACTGAGTATAAGTAAGATGTAGTTGTGTTGCATTGTTTAGCATGGTAGTCAGTTAAAGAGTAAGGCACTTCGGTGCGGGCAATGAGTAAGGCATCCTTTCGGGTGCGGGCAACTAGCATTGTTTGGTCGTGTTGTCGTGTTGTGTTGAGTCGGGTTGTTGAGCTGCATTGTGGTGTTGTGGTGTTGTGTTGCGTTGTCGTGCTGTATTAAAGAATAAGGCATCGTTGATGCAGGCAAATCTGTGTTTTGTTTCGTGTCGTTGTGTTGTTTTGTTGTTTTGTTCAGCGTTGTGTTTAGCTTGCAATTTAGCTAGTCGTATTTGTTAATCCCTACTTGCTAAGCGTAAGCTTACGTGTGCGTGTGTGTTCTGTGGTGTAGGTAACGACGCGGTTACAGGTGAGAGCTATGAGAAAAGCTAGGATTGGGACGCAGTCGATGATGTACGCGGTATGCCGGTGCGGGCAATTGTCGAGGCGTCTCGACCATGGTCTTCGGAGATGTAGAGCTTTGTATTTTTGGTAGTTTATTGTAGATGTTTTTTGATGTTTTTAGAGTTATTGTATAGCTATGGGTATTTGTTGTATATAGTCATATGTAAAGGCGATGTGTCGCCCTATATGGTGGTTTTTCTTCATTCTGGTTGATTGTTGGAAATTAGGATTATTCTGGATTGGATTTTATGCAGGTATTTAGCATTTTGGAGGCGCCATTTACAGGCGTTTCTTTGCCGAAATTTTCGGGAAGGACGCCGTGGTGCTTAATGGTTAGGAGTAAGGGAATTAGCGAGTCTAGGAAGCTAGGTATGACGTAAGAGAGTTTTGAGAGGCTTAGCTTTAAATTTAGCCGTGTCAGTTTAGTTTTATGTTTTGGGGTTTAGAAAATGATGTTTTAACGCGGGACTGGTTAGCAAAGTAGCGTACCGAGCCAGGGTGGGTTCGGGGGCGTTACAGGAGCACTTCTCTGCCACGAACTGGTATACTGATGAGGCGGATTAACTGTTGTCTAATGGTGTGAAAGTTTAGTTGACAGTATTTCAATTTAAGTATGTTGAATTTTCATTACAGAAGTGATTTCAATGTTTTGAATACGATTTCGAGATTTTCCTGTTAATAGTATTCTGTTGGGATTTAATGTTGGCACTCATTGGAATTTTTAGTAATGTAATGGTTTGAAACATTTTTGAATGGTTTTAGTGAAGTGAGTAAATCCTTTTCCGTAGGTTGAGTTGTTGTTCTGTTGTCTATCAGAAGATGTCTTCAGTGGAAGCCATCGGATGATATAGAACAAAATTTGTCGTTTAGTGATCGGTAAATATAGCTTGTTTTATCGGAAGATGTTATTTTGTTCGCTGTCGGTAGATGAAGTCTAACAGTAGATGTCGGGTTATAGCTATGTGTCTATCGGAAGATATAAGTAGAGAGTTTGTCGTTTAGTAATCGGCGTATGCAGTTTACCCAGTCGGAAGGTGCAGGTTTAAGTCTATCGGATGAAGGTAATCATCTGGCTGACGTCATCAGAAGATGTAGAGTGTATTTTGTCGTTTAGTCACCGGTGGATGTAGAGCAAAGTCGATCGGATGAAGGAAATCATCTGGCTGACGTCATCGGAAGATGTAGAGTGCATTTTGTGGTTTAGTGACCGGTGGATGCCGTGTGTAGATCCACCGGATGATGCAGAAAGTCTTTTGTCGTTTAGTGACCGGTGGATGTCGTGTGTAAATCTATCAAATGATGTAGAGAACACTTTGTCGTTTTGCTACCGGATGATGTTTTCCATTTTCTGCTCCAGCCCCTTTTTGTTGACTTTGTCCAGCGGGCGATGCGTTTGACTTTTGAAACTTATAAAGTATACTGCGATTTAATCCTTTATTCCTTTTGCCGATTATTCTTCAAAATTCCAACTAGTATTCAAGCATTGTACAATAGCTTTGTTTAACTTTATTTTTACTTAAACGATTTCTACTGCAAGTTTTCAAAAAAAAGAAATACGGTTGAAATTTTTAGTCATGTACAGGCATGGTGTGACAAACCGGGTTCAGATAACTCGGGGCGTTACAGTGTGGTATCAGAGACATTCAGTTAAACCGTTCAAAAGATTACTCATCAGTGCCAATCGTCGCATGGAAGTACTCCAACAACTGTAAGTGTTTATGTTAGCCTCAGTAATTAGATATTTATGAACATAGTTAACCTTGTACAGGAAGTCAGTTTAATGGCCAGACGTCCAGGAAGACCTAGGATACCGAGGGAAATGCCAAACTTGAGGAGTGAGGAAGAACCTAGTGTTATTAGGCAATTAACAGACTTGGTACGTCAGCAAACAGACTTAGTGCGTCAGCAGTCCGATCAGTTGGGGGTGTTACTGAACCGAGAGGTACAGGGGAGTGCCAACTCAGGTGCTAGCAATGAGCATTCAGGAGACCGATTCCAAAAACTTCAGCCGCCCACGTTTGATGGAAAATCATCTAACCCGATTGTTGCTGAAGAGTGGTTGAGGAAGATTGAAAGCATGCTCCGGTGTGCCAACGTCGGAGAAGGAGGCAAGGTCACCCTGGCGACCTTTCATTTTGCTGGAGACGCCCAGCTTTGGTGGGAGACAATTGAGACCACCACTGACATTCTAACTATGACTTGGTCACAGTTTAAGGACATTTTCTATGAGAAATATTTTAATAGCACAGTCCAGGCAGCAAAGAAGGTAAAGTTTTTGAACTTGAAGCAGACAGGGTCTGTGGCTGAGTACGTTAGACAATTTGAGTCCCTGTCCAGATTCGCTGGACAATTTATTCACCGAAATGAAGATAAGGTGTTTCAATTCATGAATGGATTGAAACCAGAAATGTATAGAGGGGTCAAGTTTTCGGGTTATAAGGGTTTGCCCTTCAGTGATGTTGTGTCCACAGCATTGGAAGTGGAAGAAGCTGAATTGAAATGCGCTGGACTAAAGGAAATCCCGAGAAAGTTTGTTCAACCACCGCCGCAGAGATGAGTGAAGAGATCCAATGAAGGCCAGCACAGCCAAGGGATAGGAAAGAAGGTACCAGATACCAAGACGTTTCCTCAGTGCCCAAAGTGTTCGAAGAATCACTCGGGCGAGTGTAGATTTGGATCGGGTGAGTGCTTCAACTGCGATGAGTTGGACACTTGTACAAGGATTGCCCAAAGCCCCGGATCGTTCGATGTTTCCTTGCAACAAGGTTGGCCATGTCAACTGAGACTGCCCAGCTTTGAAGGGTGGCCCTGCCAGGATTAAGCCAAGGATATTCTCCATGATGGAGTCAGGTGATGAGGACCAGCCTGCTGTAGTGTCAGGTACTGTATTGATTAACTCTGTACCTGCTTTTACTTTGATAGATTCGGGTGCAACTCATTCTTTTATAGCCTCTGCATTTGCTGATAAGTTAGATGTACGGTTTACTCCTTCTGAGCATGTGTATAACGTAGCATTACCTTCTGGTGAGCACATGCACTCTAGTCAAATGATGCCTGATAGTGTGGTGTTAGTAGGGAATATGAATTTGCCTGCTGACCTCATTGTTATGGACATAATGGGATTTGATGTGATCCTAGGAATGGATTGGTTGTTTAAGCATTATGCCACAATAGATTGTAGAACTGGAATTGTTAGTTTTCAACCACCTAGTGGTTTAAACCATACCTTCCAAGCCCTGAAGAAGAGTAAGGAAATGACTGTAATGACTTCTGTTAGTTGTAGACCCTCCCCTTGCAGAGAGTATTTGTGTTTTTTGCCAGTGTTTAGACACCCAACAAGTAGAAAAATCAAGCCCAAAAAACGTTTTAGTTGTCCAAGATTTTCCAGAGGTATTTCTAGATGACCTTCCTGGCTTGCCACCAGATAGGAAAATTGAATTTGTGGTAGATGTTTACCCCGGCGCTGAGCCTGTATCTAAGAATCCATATAGACTAGCACCAACAGAACTTAAAGAATTGAAGAAACAGTTAGAGGATTTGTTGGAGAAGGGGTTCATACGCCCTAGCTTTTCACCATGGGGTGCACCTGTCCTTTTTGTCAAAAAGAAAGACGGATCTGTAACGACCCTAATACTATTCCCGCTTTTCTCGTATAAATTTTTAATTTTATTTTACAGTTTAAGCGGAACTTAAATTAGAACCAAAATAGTTAACATTGTTTGGAAAATCATTTAAATCTAAGTTGTTAAACTATTTAAACAAAACTTAAACAATTGAAATAAAACTTAAAACAATTATTTAAAACAATTAAACCATTAAACAATTAAATAAAACTTTAAACTCATAGAACCATCGGTCGAGGGTATAAGGGACATTTGTCCCTGAAATGAAGCGGCGATCGATCATGCCGATCGATGACGATCGAACGGTATGTCCTCTGGAATCCGATTTCCGGAGGACTGTTTCTCTGCCTCTTCTTCTTTTTCTTCTCCTTTTCTCACTTCAACTACATCTAAACGCACTTAAACACTTCATCATAAATCACTCTTAACCTCATTCATCTTTTTAATTCCTCAGCCACCAAACCTAATCATAACATAATAGAAAACATAGTGGAACTTCATAAAGACAAACTGCATGGATCCGTTTGAAAACCGAATAATCCCTACGAGTTTGAAATCACCAAGCAGTCCAGATATCTTCAATAAAATACTTTTCAAAACAGTTTATCAAAACACCAAAACATCAATCACTTAACTATCCAGAACCAAACATCCTAAAATGTTCTATCTTTGCACTCTTTCCTACGTTTCTATCTATCCAACCACAAAATGTTTACTTACATCCCCACGGGTCAAAATCGCACCAACTGCGCCAGCGCACTCCCACGGCATCCTTCTTCAACCAGCGTGATCATCTAACAGAGGAACGTCTTCTTCACCTGTTTCGGGTTCACCTACACCATAAGGACGCCTATGAGAATAAATCTCAGTAAATTCTACGTAAATGACAATGCATGAACATGTATATGCAATTTTCATAAATTCCTGTGCATTCGATTCATTTATCATATCATACATTCATTTCATTTATCAGATAGTCAGTCACATTTTTCAGTTCATACATTCATTCATTTATCATATAGTCGTCTCATTCTTCAGTTCATACATTCATTCATTTATCAGATAGTCGTCTCATTTTTCAGTTCATACATTCCTTCATTTATCATATCATGCGTTCATTTCATTTATCATGTCATACATTCATTTATCATATCATGCATTCATTTCATTTATCATGTCATACATTCATTTATCATATCATGCATTCATCATTATCATATAGTCATCTCATGTAAGTCATCATAGTCATCTCATATTAGTCGTCTCATTTAAGTCGTCATAGTCATCTCGTATTAGTCGTCATAGTCATCTCATATTAGTCGTCTCATTTCATGTCATCACATTTCCTTTACTTTCATTCATTTCTTTCACTTTACTTTCATTCGTTTCTTTTCGTGAACTCATGCTTAAATTCATTTTTCATGACTTTTATAAAACAGTGATGCATGACAGTAAAAGCATAACATAAACATACAAAGTGCATACCATCAAACAATACAAGTATAACCTATAAAAGGCCTAACCCTAAACTACCCAACCAAAGCGAATAAACACACATAACTCCAAATATCCTCGACAACGGAACACGACATATGGTGTAGGCCTATCGGCCACAGCAAGTCACGAGAACTTACTTGATGTCCTTAGCAACTTCTCGTAGATCGTTCGCTAAATCGGAGAATTGGAGAACCTAGAAAATATAATACATACCATTAATTCAACCTCCACTAAACCTCATCATCAAACTCTCAAAAGAAAACTAATGTTTCACCCAAAACTCCTAAAATCCGAAATCCCCCAATTTTGGCCAAACTTTGAAATCGCGTAACTAATCCTACCATTGTCCGTTTTGGACGATTCAAGCGGCTACGGATTCCTTAGAATGTCTAATTTCTAATGGTGAATCTCATTTATCGAAAACCATTCACATAAACTGGCAGAAAACCAAAACCGAATCTGCTGTTTTTCTTAAATCATAACTTTTCGTCCAACTTCAAAAATTCGTAATAAATTGAATACATGTCCGAATTCGATGGTTCAAGGTGCTATACAAACCTTAAGGTGTCTAGTTTTTAATGGTTAAAGTCATTCAATAACCCAGTATCATCAGCCTAGCCGAATATAGCAGAAACCGAACCTGCTCTGAATAAAACTTAAATTTCCAGATTTTTATCAATATTCAAAAATTCATAACAATTCCAATTTAAATCCAAATTCGATGACTCAAACGTCTATAGATCACCCATAACGTCTACTTTAGCATGCAATAACAAATTATCGAGTCAGACCCCTCGATTAAGCTCAGAAATTCGAAACCCATTTATGCAGTAAAACGATATTTCAACACTAACGGGCAGTCATGATTTCTCATTTCCAATTCAATCAAAACTCAATAATTATAAACCATAAACATTAAAAATCCAACAATACATCCAAATCTCAAAACCCCATATCTCCAATCCAACGATTTATCGTCAAACCCTAACCCTAAACTCAAAACTAAACCATAAACTACTTAAATTTACCTCTAGTCGATGGAAGGGAGAAGAAAAAACGGAAGAACGGATCGAAGAATCGCCGTCGGCGTGTGAAGAACTGTCGTTGGCGCGCGAGGAGACAGAGGCGAGAGAGGGGAAGCTGGAGTCTGGAGTTCTTCGTGTGGGAGAGGAAAATAAGCAGGGGAGGGTTTTAATTTTTACATATTTTTTTTATAATAATAATAAAGATAATTACCCTTTTTGCCCTCAACCTTAAATCTTTTAACAAATAGGTTATTTAGTCCGTTTCCAATCGAATTTCCATAAATTTCTCTTTTCCACTAGCCTCAAAATAATTTCTTAGTTTATGGTAGAAATTTTCAGCTATCGATTCTGACTACAACACCGTCGTTTAACGACACGTAAAGCTATAAATTGCGTAAACAGGAATAAACTGTGTGAATAGAAATTCGGGTGTTACAGGATCAATGCGTATGTGCATAGAATATAGAGGATTGAATAAGCTAACTGTCAAGAACAAGTATCCACTGCCGAGGATTGATGATTTATTTGATCAGCTTAAGGGTGCAAGAGTTTTCTCTAAAATTGACCTTTGGTCCGGTTATTACCAGTCGAAGGTTAAATCTGAAGATATCCCAAAGACTGCCTTTCGCACAAGGTATGGACATTATGAGTTTTTGGTTATGTCTTTTGGTTTGACAAATGCGCCAATAGCCTTCATGGATCTTATGAATAGGGTGTTTCGCGAGTATTTGGACAAGTTTTTCATTGTATTCATAGACGACATTCTAATCTATTCTAAAACTAAGGATGAGCATGCAGGACACCTAAACTTGGTGTTAGGATTGCTGAAGCAGCACCAACTTTATGCCAAATTTTCTAAGTGTGAGTTTTGATTGGACAGAGTTCACTTTCTTGGCCATGTGATCTCTGGAGATGGGATATCTATTGATCCAGCCAAGGTTCAATCAAAGAAATGGCCTCAACCGAAGAATGCCACTGATATCCGAAGTTTCCTTGGACTAGCAGGGTATTATAGAAAATTCATCGAGGGATTTTCAAAGATTGCCACACCCCTTACTATGTTAACAAGGAAAAATGTGAAGTATAATTGGACTGATAAATGTAAATCCAGTTTCCAGACCTTGAAGAAGAAACTGACCAATGCCCCAATTTTAACTCTTCATGTCGAAAATGGTAAATTCAATATTTATTGTGATCCTTCCAATATTGGACTTGGTTGTGTTTTGATGCAAGATGGAAAGGTTATAGCTTATGCTTCTAGGACAGTTAAAAGTACACGAAAAGAATTACCCTACACATGACTTAGAATTAGCTGCTGTGGTTTTTGCATTAAAGATTTGGAGGCACTACCTGTATGGACAAACCTGTGAGATATTTTAAGATCATAAAAGCCTGAAATACATTTTCATGCAAAAAGAACTGAATATGAGGCAACGTAGGTGGTTAGAGTTTGTCAAAGATTATGATTTTGAGATTAAGTACCACCCTGGCAAGGCGAATGTGGTGGCTGATGCTTTGAGTAGAGTGACTCCTTCAGTCTCTACATTGATTCTAGAAATACCGATAGCTTTAGAGACAGAATTCCAAAGATTTAACCTGGAAACTGTGTCTAGTGTGTCAGCCATGCTTTCGACCATATCTTTGAGGCCAACTATTTTGGAGAAAATAAAGGAAGTTCAAATGAATGACGCTGAGTGTAATAAGTATAAGTTGTGCATAGATTCTACTGACAAGTCGGATTTCAACTGCTCAGCTGATGGAATTCTCAAGTTTCGAAATAGATGGTTTGTTCCGGCTGATACTAAACTTAGGAAGGAAATCCTATTTGAGGCACATTCCTCCAGATTTTCTGTTCATCCTGGAGGTACGAAAATGTACAGAGATCTCAAGCAACATTATTGGTGGCCGGGTATGAAGAGAAGTGTGGCGGAGTATGTGGAGTCGTGTCTGGTCTGCCAGTAAGTCAAAGCCGAACATCAGAGGCCTGCTGGAACATTGCAACCCTTACCAGTTCCGAATGAAAATGGGAACAAATAACTATGGATTTTGTTATAGGATTACCTAGAACAGTAAAAGGTCACGATGCAATTTGGGTAATAGTTGATCGTTTAACCAAATCAGCTCACTTTCTGCCAATGAAGATAACATACTCGATGGATCAATTGGCTGAGTTGTATGTGCACGAGGTTGTTAGACTGCATGGAGTTCCAAGCACCATAGTTTCAGACCGAGACTCCAGATTTACATCTAAGTTTTGGAAAAGTTTGCACAAGGCTATGGGAACACAGCTTAGTTTTAGCACAGCCTTTCATCCTCAAACTGATGGACAATCCGAGAGAACTATCCAAACGTTGGAGGATATGCTTCGTGCATGTGTACTGGAATTTCAAGGTTCTTGGAGTAAGTATATACCATTGATTGAATTCTCTTATAATAATAGTTTTCAAGCAACAATAGGCATGGCACCATACGAGGCATTATATGGACGAAAATGCAGATCTCCATTATATTGGGAAGAGGTTGGAGAAGCACAATTGATTGGTCCTGATATTGTGCAGCAGACAGTGGAGAAGATTGCTCTTATCCGACAAAGAGTCTTAACAGCTCAAAGCCGGCAGAAAAGCTATGCAGACAAAAGACGAAGAGAATTAGAATTTGATGTTGGTAATGAAGTTTTCCTTAAGGTGTCACCTATCAAAGGAGTTGTGAGATTTGGGAAAAGAGGCAAGTTGAACCCCAGATACATTGGACCTTTCCAAATCATGAAGAGAATTGGGAAGTCAGCATATCAACTTCAGTTGCCAGCCTCTCTGGAGGGAGTTCATAATGTGTTTCATGTTTCCATGCTAAAGAAATGCATTAGAGATCCTTCACAGATTATAGAACAGCAGAACATTGAAGTTCTTCCTACTCTTGCAGTTGAGGAGAAACCAGTAAAAATCTTAGATTATGCAGTAAAGGTATTACGCAACAAAGAAGTTCCACTGGTAAAAGTCTTATGGCATAACCTGAGCGTTGAGGAGACAACTTGGGAACGCTAGCAGGACATGATGGACCAATATCCAGAACTATTCAGGTACTGAATTTTGAGGACAAAATTCTTTTAAGGAGGGTAGATTGTAGCACCCGGTTCCATTGAACCAAAAATTTAATCTATCATTAATGATGAACTTTTATAGAAGGGTTGGGGAGAGTTATTGATTAGGTTAATAAATGATCAGGCGAGGGCATGATGGTAATTAGAATTTTAAATAGTAGATAACATATTTAAGGAAAAGTCCAGTGAGAGTAGCCGCCACTATCCCCTATTTTCCTCTTTTGGTGTTCAGCTCGAGCAGTAGAACTCTCTAAGCGATTCTCTCGCCCGATTCTCCTTCAACCTAGGTAAGTCTTCTTTTCTTGCATTTTAGCGATTAGTCTACTGAGGGAATACAATGTGAAGATTTTGAGGTTTCTGTGATTGAGGGTGGGTTCAGGTTCTTGGTGATAAATGGGAATGCACGGGTAGCAGAGTTTCAAATCGATTTCCTTAAACATGTTATTGATTTTTGGTAAGGTTTAGTAAGAGTTGGATTAATGTACTGTCATGACCTTAGGTGAGCGAGCTTCTGGAGTAGTTGTAACCGAGCATTTCCAGGAGAGCCAGGTAAGTAAAGTATGCATGTGCCTTCGGGCCTACATCACAAAACAGTAGGGTTATGCATCTTGTGAATGATTTTGTATCATGCATCATGTTTTTGAAAGATTACGAAAATGAATTTCCATGTAAGAATGGTGAGGTATGAACTGAATGTGACAGACAAACTATTAAGGGAACTAATCCGCCCCTTAATCGAGTAGAGGATGTATGACATTGGGAGAATTGATCCCACTCCCAAGAGAACCAAGGGATCAGATCAGCTATTAAAGGAATTCATCCACCCCTTAATCGAGTAGAGGATGTATGACATTGGGAGAATTGATCCCACTCCCAAGGGAACCATGGGATCAGATCAGTTTATGAACGTATGTGTACGCAACTGAGATGAGAAAGTAGAAATTGCATGTTTAGGAAATTATGTTTCAGCAATTCATCTCATTACTGCTTTACTTACTTAGCATTAGGCTAATAGATGAGTTTTGTGATGTAGGTGTTGAGGAAACTGCAGGTGAATTCCCTGAGTTTACTGACGAATAGATGGAGTTGGAGGAGCACTTCTCTGCCACGAACTGGTATACTGATGAGGCGGATTAACTGTTGTCTGATGGTGTGAAAGTTTAGTTGACAGTATTTCAATTTAAGTATGTTGAATTTTCATTACAGAAGTTATTTCAATGTTTTGAATACGATTTCGAGATTTTCCTGTTAATAGTATTCTGTTGGGATTTAATGTTGGCACTCACTGGAATTTTTAGTAATGTAATGGTTTGAAACGTTTTTGAATGGTTTCAGTGAAGTGAGTAAATCCTTTTCCGTAGGTTGAGTTGTTGTTCTGTTGTCTGTCGGAAGATGTCTTCCGTGGAAGCCATCGGATGATATAGAACAAAATTTGTCATTTAGTGATCGGTAAATATAGCTTGTTTTATCGGAAGATGTTATTTTGTTCGCTGTCGGTAGATGAAGTCTAACAGTAAATGTCGGGTTATAGCTATGTGTCCATCGGAAGATATAAGTAGAGAGTTTGTCGTTTAGTAATCGGCATATGCAGTTTACCCAGTCGGAAGGTGCAGGTTTAAGTCTATCGGATGAAGGAAATCATCTGGCTGACGTCATCGGAAGATGTAGAGTGTATTTTGTCGTTTAGTCACCGGTGGATGTAGAGCAAAGTCGATCGGATGAAGGAAATCATCTTGCTGACGTCATCGGAAGATGTAGAGTGCATTTTGTCGTTTAGTGACCGGTGGATGCCGTGTGTAGATCCACCGGATGATGCAGAAAGTCTTTTGTTGTTTAGTGACCGGTTGATGTCATGTGTAAATCCATCGGATGATGTAGAGAACTCTTTGTCGTTTTGCTACCGGATGATGTTTTCCATTTTCTGCTCCAGCCCCTTTTTGTTGACTTTGTCCAGCGAGCGATGCGTTTGACTTTTGAAACTTATGAAGTATACTGCGATTTAATCCTTTATTCCTTTTGCCGATTATTCCTCAAAATTCCAACTGAGTATTCAAGCATTGTACAATAGCTTTGTTTAACTTTATTTTTACTTAAACGATTTCCGCTACAAGTTTTCAAAAAAAAGAAATACGGTTGAAATTTTTAGTCATGTACGGGCATGGTGTGACAAACCGGGTTCAGATAACTCGGGGCGTAACAGAGTCAATCGCACAAATAACACACGATCAAGTCCCGTGAATCTCGCTTAAGAAATAGCAGCGACTCGCTCTGATACCAAAAGAAAGGTCGTGATTAGTTACGCGGTGTCTTAGTGTGTCGTAAAACACGACGTGAGAAACAGATGATAAGTGAAATAACGAACAATAATAAAATGCGAAAAGTAATGAGGCAGTAGGTTGGTAACGTAGTTCGGCAATTGCCTACGTCTGCGGGGTCACGCCCAGAATTAACAACAATTTATGAATTCACAAAGTTACAAGACACTCGGTCTAACACAAAGTAAGAGTCCCTCTTTTCTTTGTCGCCGCCTCTATCTAACTTCCCAGTAAATCTGTTTTTGCAAGCTCCCCTCGTCTTGAGATCGATCCCTCCCAGAATCTAAACATAACAAGATCCCTTTGTTGATGATGACTCCTCCCTGAATCCGTGTATGACAAGATCCCCTTGCCCATGATCAGAACTCCTCTCGAGTTCCAGGCAGCCTCCTCCCGAGACTGAGCTTCAATGAAGAATATCAAGGAATGCACCTGTGACACCGTCTGTAACACCAGTCGTTGTCTTCGAATGAAACTAATCAACACACTCAGAATATCACAAGATTCATCCACGAATAAAGTGTGTATACATTCAATCAACGATTGAATGAATAATGACAAACTCACTCGCAGAAGCATTGGGAGAAAAAAGAATAACTTGCGGCACACGTAATTGTGAAACAAAGAATTATTTGGGCTCCCAACATTCTGTTGATAGAATGCTCAAGTATATTTTGCAACAAATCTTTCTTCAAATATTCTATCCAAACAAATCACATAGAGTAAGGAAACCAAATCTATTGGAAATCAGATATGTGACATCAGGTGTGACATTAATGGAAAGTGCTGCCTACTTAATAGAATGGATCCCAATAAATTAGGAATGGTTCCCACAATTGTTGTGATCATATATGTTAATGTAATCTAGCAAGCAAAAATCAAATCAATTTTTCGAAATAGCATCAAATCTATAATGCCAAATATGTTTAACAATAACTTGTTCTCCAAGCAACATCATTCCAAAAAGATTTGATCTTCCGAAAGTAACAACTTCCAAAATCCAAAAACGTTCTAATATTATCTTCTATAAACATCTTCTTGATTTATTTGAACTTCCAAAATTCAAATGGATAGATTCTTGATTTTCAAGAAACAACCTTCAAAAGTATAATTTATATAAATCAAATTTTCCATAATGTCATGATATCGTAACTTTTCATAATTGCCAATTGCCAAAAATAATATTTACATTTACAGTTTTTCTAAAATCGAATACGGAAAGGTCACACATTTTCTCTCAAATGGATTAGATCTTATTTTTCAAAAATCATATTTTTCCTTTTACTTATAGGTCTATTAAAAAATAATTTTTAAAAACTAATCAAATCTCATCAGATTAGTTTTTCCAGATCTACAAAAAAAAAATTACCAAAGCAAATCTCATCTTATCAAATTTTTCAGATCTAAAATGATATTACCTAATCAAATGTCATTTGATTAGATTTTTCAGATCCACCTTCTAAATCAAATTTAGAGAATTCTTTTTTAAAATAATTCTTACTTAGTCAAATCTCATCTGATCAAATTTTTCAAATATAATTTAAATCCTTTAAAATAATATCATCTAATGAGACATTTAATTTTGAATTCAAAATATAAAAATAATTTATATACTTCGAATCATTTGAGTGTTTATAAATGATTAATCATAATTAATCATTTATATATTTATTCTTATAACATGGAAATTAAATAGTGATATAAGATGACAGATGGACCTATAGTCCTAACCTCCAATAATATTTGTTAATTAATATAAACTCTTTATATTAAATAACACAATTATTAACTCTAGAGTAATTCCACTAAATACCTAGACCTGCACTCTTAGAACTATAGAGTATATTTACTCAAAGTAATGTCCATTGATATAGTCATTACCTATGTATTAATCCTTAATTAAGATTCATAATAAAGCTAGGTATAAAATCCGTTAACCTCTCATATTACATCTTTATCATTGACTACCATTAGTTCTTAATTGAATAATTAATTCATAACATTTCTGAATTTGCGCACTAATTATTCAATCCCTGAACTAACAAACAAGAGAATCTTGTATTATGAATTTTATTGTATCAATATTAGCATTCTCAGCTACTTATTTAATTTATTCTCAAAATACAAGGTTTATGTAATGTAACTCATACAAAACTTTACCGAGTAAATCAAAGAATAAATTAAAATGAAATAGAAGTCTACTAAATACAATGAATTAAGATCATACATATATGATCATCATTATGATAATATTTATTGTTCTTCATTTAACGGATATTATAAAAATAATATAATTTCATCTGGTCCAGTCCTATATAATCATATTATATAAAATACAATCACTTTATGTCACTACATATATAGTTGGGATATGACTATACATTCTAAACGAAGTGAACTATATTTATGTGAAGATCTTGTACTTCAAATATAAGTCATGGACATATATGATTATGTCCTTTGAAATTTAATCCTACATATATCAACATATATACAAATTTAAAATTGCACAAATAATCAAGGATTTTTCTTTGAATTTATAAAGCATATCGAATAATGTAAACATAAAAATTAATCATAAAAGTTATTTATTAATTACAGCAATAAAAATGTTCTTAATATTTGCTTGTTGGGCACATTATTCCTAACAATCTCTCACTTGCACTAAAGTAAATGAGTCATGTCTCTAATCTCTAATCCTTCTAGATCTTTATTAAAACTCTTTGTAGACAACGTCCTGGTGAAGGGATCAGCAAGATTCTCAGTGGTTGGAATCTTCAAAATGGTGAAGTCTCCACGTTGTATGATCTCTCTTATTAGATGATATTTTCTCTCTATGTCCTTTGATATTTTGTGGCTTCTTGGTTCTTTAGAATTCGCGACTGCACCACTATTATCACAATAAAGTGTGAGTGGTTTATTCATATCTAGAACAACTTCTAGATCACTAAAGAACTTGCGGAGCTATATAACTTCTTTAGCTACTTCTGAAGCAGCTATGTACTCAGCTTCCATAGTTGAGTTAGAAACTCCTCATTGTTTAGTACTTCTCCAAACGATGGCTCCACCACCAAAAGTAAATATTGATCTAGATATCGACTTTCGATCATCTATATCAAATTAAAAAATAGAATCCGTATATCCTGTAACAATCAATCCCTACTAGAATATACAAGCATATAATTTCTCGTTCTTCTAAGATGATTGAGAATGTGCTTGACTGTAACGCCCCGAGTTATCTGAACCCGGTTCGCTACTCATTACTTGATCATAACTAAGAAATTTCGAATAAATTTAAAACTTCATTCGACATTCAAAATTTGACATTTTCTAAACGTTCAAAAACATTTGAAAACTTTGCAGCGGAAAATTATTTAAAACTACAATGGGGATTTAACTAGCTGTGAAAATATTGTTGGAAAGATTAATGGAAATGTTTAAAGTATTCGGTCAAGAGAAAATAAGGTTTTAAATGATGGACTACTCAAGGAATTACAAAAGTCGAATTCATCTGCCGACGACAAAGTCAACGGAAGGAAACAGAACGAGGTTCCTGCCGATGACGTCACGAGTTGAACTCGTCTGCCGACGACTAGTCAACGGAAGGAGCAGAAGCAGAAAACCAAAGGCTTCTGCCGATGACGTCTACACAACTTCACCCACAACTTCATCTGCCGATGAAATCACGGTAACTTCACACACCACTTCATCTGCCGATGAAGTTAACACCACTTCATCTGCCGATGAAGTCAGCGCAATTTCATCTCTCAATAGACAAACACACGTCATCTTCCGATAACAACAATATGACTCCACGCCTTCCGATTCGCTAAACGACAAACGGGTTACTCTACACCTTCCGATTCGCTAAACGACAAACGGGTTTCTCCCTCTTCCGATGGAATGGACTACATCTGCCGACACGTGCTACTCACGTAACTCCTTAAAGCATCTACTGATAGACTTTAAAATTTACATCTTCCGATGGCTTTTCTGAAGACATCTTCCGATAGGTTTTAAAATTTACTCAACATCTACAGACAGATATCATCTGTCGATAGAGAGCAAAACAACAACTCTAATCGCTTCACTTGCAAATCCAGTAATAAACCAACAGAATACTAAATTCAGAGAAAACTAAGAATACTTTTGAAAACTTCAAGTAACTCATTCTTGCTAAAACTAACCAGAGACAATCCAAACCTTTGTGTCACTAGAAACTCATAAGTACTATCTTGAAATCCCAACAGAATATCGTTATCAGAAAAGAAACTCAAAAGCGAATTCCAAAACATTAAAATTTCTACTGTCATGAAAGCTCAGTATAATAAATTTGAAATACTGTCAATTAATCTTTGTTAGTCAATGACACCAGTCAAACCACCCCATCAGATGCCTGACCGTTGCACAGCCGTGCTCCACCAACCTCATCTACTCGGTTATGCTCTCAGGGAAATCACCTGCTGTACCCTCAACACCTACATCACAAAACTCATCTATTAGCCTAATGCTAAGCAAGTAAAGCATTAATGAAATGTATGCTGAAACATAAACCCTGATCATGCAGTTTCTAATTTTCTCAACTCAGTTGTGCATCGTTCATAAACTGGTCTGATCCCTAAGTTCCCTTGGGAGTGGAATCGGTTCTCCCAATGTAATAAATCCTCTACTCAGTTAAGGGGCGGATTACTTCCCTTAACAGCTAATACAGATCCCTTAATTCCCTTGGGAGTGGGATCGGTTCTCCCAATGTAATAAATCCTCTACTCAGTTAAGGGGCGGATTACTTCCCTTAACAGCTACTCTGTTTCATTCAATTCATACTCATCATAACCTTGCACATAAATTCATTTTCGTAATTCTTCAAAAACTTAATGCATGACATAAAGAAAAGAAACACTCAAACATGCATAAACCTACTGTTTTGTGATGTAGGTCCGAAGGCTCACACATTACTTTACTTACCTGGCTCCTGGAAATCGCTCGGCTATATGCTACTCCAAAAATCTGCTCACCTAAAACCATTGACAGATTATGGATTAGATCTCCACTAAACTTTATCTAACTACTGAAGTCTAAGGAAGCCAGTTTGGGGCTCTACTGATTAAGCATTCCCGATACATCACTAAACCCCAAAACCCAAATCTCTCACCCGCAGCTTATCGAAGATACATACATTGCAATCCTTCAGCTACCCTAGCACTAGAACGGCAAGTAGTTGATTCAAAACTCACCTTGGTTGGGGAAAACCGGAGGGGAAATCGCCCAAAGGTAGTCTGCTTGAGCTGAGAGGTAAGAGTAATAAAACAGTGGCGGCTAAACCTCACTAAACCTTTCCTTAAATACCTTATCCACAATATAAATTCACAATTACCATCTTGCCCCTGCCTAGTCATTTACAACCTAATCAACATTTCACTAAATTTTAACCATAAAAATTATATACCACCGTTTAATAACTTATTTTGATTTATTGAAACCGGGTGCTACAGTTATCCAGTGATTTAATCCTAGATTAGACTGAAAATGGCTAACTATCCCTACTGCATAGCAAATGTCAGGTCTTGTGCATAACATAGCATACATTAAGCTACCAACTGCTGATGCATATGGATAGCATCTCATATCCTCTTCCTTTTAAGCGATGTCAGGACACTGCTTCTAAGAAAGATTAACTCCATGACGAAAAGGTAAATTACCTTTCTTAGAGTTCTGCATTGAATATCTGACAAGTATCTTGTCAATATACAATGCCTAAGACAAGGCTAACAACTTATTCTTGCGATCTCTAAATAGACGAATCCCAAGAATATAGCTCGCTTCTCCCAAATATTTCATTTGGAATTACTTAGCCAACCAGGCTTTTATGTCCGATAATAATCCTACATTATTCCCAATAAGTAGAATGTCATCGACATAAAGTATTAGAAAAACCACTTGCTTATCTTTGAAGAGCTTGTATACACAAGACTCATCAAGACATTGTAAAAATCCATAAGATTTGATCGCATCATCAAATCTCATAAACCATGACCTCGATGCTTGGTTGAGTCCATAAATAGACCTACGCAATTCATAAATATTTTGCTGTGCACTTGTGCTAAGAAACCCTCTAGCTGCTCCATATAGATAGTCTCCTCAAGATGGCCATTCAAAGAATCTGTCTTAATGTCCATTTGCCAAATCTCATAATAATAATGAGCAGCTATGGAAAACAGAATACGAATAGACTTAAGCATAGCTACTTGTGAGAAGGTTTCTTCATAGTCAATCCCTTTTTTTGGGTATAACCCTTAGCCACTAGTCTAGCTTTGAATGTCTCTATATTCCCGTTTACTCCAATTTTTCTCTTGTAGATCCATTTACACCCAATGGGTTTTATCCCTTTAGGTAAATCTACAAGATCTCAGACTAAGGTGGAATACATTGATTCTATCTCAAGTTTCATAGCTTCAAGCCATGCTTCTTTGTCAAAGTCTTCTATTGCACATCTATATGTCAATGGATCATCCTTCCCATCATCAATGATAGTAACGTGTGCTTCACTATCGTGTTGATATCGAGATGGTAGTCGTACTATCCTTTCACTACGATGATGCATAATGATAGGCTGACTAGATAGAGTGGTGTTTCTTGTAACTCGTGGATCAACAACTGTTCTTGTAACACCCGAAAAATTTCAATGTTAAATATTAAGTTATAGAATGAAAATTTAGAAGAGGATTTTGAGAGAAAACCCTAGGGTTAAGTGGTTGTTAAGAATTTGGTTGAGTTGAATTTGATAAAATGGAAATTAAGTGAACCAAGGAAGGGAATGTGGTGTGTTGGAAGAGTGAACCACGTTGGTATAAGAAGAAAAGAGAGAAGTGGTCAAGTTATGAAAAAAGAAAATTTGGTGGTAATTTTCAAAAAAGAAAAAATTTTGTTTTATAAATTATGTTAAAGTGATGGTTATTGGCATAAAATTCCCCCTCCTTTTTCCTCTTCTTCTCCACGCCAAGTGCAGCCATTAGAGGCATCTCCACCTTCATTTTATCAAGAATTTCAAGGGTTTTAAGATAAGGATTAAGTGGGTTTTTAGTTTGTTCCAATATTGGGTTAGTTTGTGATGTTTTGGAGGTGTTTTAAAGGAGTTTGGTAAGGGTTTGGGAAACACTAATCAAGGGGTCCGAAATTTTGGGTTAAATTGTTAGTTCTCTTCCCAAAATTAGTGGTTTAACTCTTAGATATGTTAGTTTAGATTGTTTTTAGAGTTAGATTAAAGTTTTGGTGAAAGATATACAAAAACCGGTTTGGAGAACTTGGTGCACCGGTTCTGTTTCTGTATTTTTGAATTGTCCATGGTGTTTGGTTGTTCCATTTGAGTGTTTCATGGATAGTATACATGTAGAGGTTTACAGAATGGGGTGCGACGTCGAAATGTGTTGAAAAATGAATAAGTTATGGCCGTTTGAAGTTGAACACCAAAATTTGTTGGAAAATCGGGTTTAGGGTATTGATTTTAGATTTGTTTAATTGTTGTTAGTTTTGGTTGTTAGTTTTAGTTAGATAATTCTTTAGAATGTGCTTAGAGTGTTTCTAAGTTATTTTCTTATATTTGCTAGGTTGATGAGCGATCCTTTAAAGTAGTCGAAGTGAACAAACACGTGTTGAGAATCAGGTAAGTGGTGGATTACATTTGTTTTGCCTTCAGGCCTACACCACAGAACGGTAGGATTTATTGATTGGTTGTTTAGTTTCGTTTTGTAGTTGAGTATTGTCATGACATGCATCATGGTTTTTGACCAACTAAAGAATGCGTCTTGTGCATGAATTGAATGGTGAGTTTGAAAAGTGTAATAGAAAGCACTAGAGGGTTGAACGCCTCGTCGTTAACGTGCAAGAAGAGCACTATAGGGTTTAACGCCTCATCAATAACGTGCTAGAGCATGCACTAGGGAGTTGAACGCCTCGTTATTAACATGCAAGAGGAGCACTATTAACGTCTCATCGTTAACGTGCATGAATAAATAGTAGAAATGCAACAAAAAATGAAACGAAACAACAGAGTGAGTAGAAACTGCATATGTTAGGGTTGTGTGTGTGCATTGTGTGTGCATTGTGCATGTTTACATTCATTATTCCCTACTTGCTAAGCGTAAGCTTACGTGTGTGTGTGTTATGTGGTGTAGGTGACGACATATATACAGGTAAGCTAGAGGAGGGAACCCAGAACTAGGATGCAGCCGTGGACGCACGGGGTATGCTGGTGCAGGCAGTTGTCGGGGCGCTTCGACCATGGATTGCTGGGAGTTTTGTGGGACTTGGTATTTTGGTAGTATTTTGGTAGTTTGTTAAATTGTATTTGTGTAAATCGTGGTATTTTATAACCGTTGTCAATGTTGTTTTTGGATGGGTTGAATATGTTTTATAAATGGTTTAAATTTTCAGGATTTTGGTTTTATAAAATTGAGCTGTTACGCTGCTCGATTTTTCGTATAATAAACAACAATCGGTTTTCACTCATTTACACGTTTTCGTTGACACTTAGGAGTCAGTTTTTCGAGAAATTTACGGGTCAAGGAGTCGGGGGTGTCGGGAAAGTTTTGGAAAATTTTTGGGTGTTTTGATGATGTGTAATTTCAAGAAAAATGGAGAAAAGTGTGAAATGGGTGTTGGTGGCTGAGGAAGGGCACGCAGGGCGCAGCTGGGCGCGCGCTGCGCCCAGCGCCGATTGATCGGCACAGGCTATGTGATGGGGGGTCGTCACAATCCCACATTGCTTGGGGAAGTATGTGAAAATGAAACATATGTAAAGAGACCCTTCCAACATAGCAAGACGAGTTTTGGAGCACAATTGGCAACGGATCCCATAAGAACTCCGAAGTTAAAAGTGCTTCGGCGAGAACAATTCCTGGTTGGGTGACCTTCTGGGAAGTTCTTGTCAAACAAAGCCGTGAGGGGAGGATATTGGGCTGCGACCCAATCCCCAGAGCGGACAATATCTTGCTGGGATATGGGGTCGTTACAAATGGTATCAGAGCCTGTACCCAACCGAAATTGTGGCCAACGAGGACGTTGGGCCCCCAAGGGGGTGGTGATTGTGATGACCCGGATGTGTAAGTATGGTACGATAGCTGCACGAACTGGAACCCGGATGGCGGTACGTCTGCGTGGGCGAACCAGAAGGTGACGGGTCGTAAAAAGGGGGGTCGTCACAATCCCACATTGCTTGGGGAAGTATGTGGAAATTAAACATATGTAAAGAGACCCTTCCAACATAGCAAGACGCGTTTTAGAGCACAATTGGCAATGAATCCCATAAGAACTCCGAAGTTAAAAGTGCTTCGGCGAGAGCAATTCCAGGTTGGGTGACCTTCTGGGAAGTTCTCGCCAAACAAAGCCGTGAGGGGAAAATATTGGGCTGCGGCCCAATCCCCAGAGCGGACAATATCTTGCTGGGATATGGGGTCGTTACAGGCTACTATGCTGCGATCGCGCACCCGGGAGGGTGCCGATCGATCGGCGCCAAGTGCAGATCGATCGGCACCAGCACGCGCGAGCTGGCGCGAACGGTGCGCGGCTGCGCCCATGCGCCGCCTAGCATGAAAGATTTTTATTTATTTTTTTTAAATTTCCTATTTCTACTGTGTCTCAACCCGATCTTTTCCGGCATGTTTTGCACGTATTTTTGGCACATTTTCCAATAAATTTTGAGGGTTCAAAAAATCCAAAAAAATCGAGTCGAATTTTTATCAAAAATTATTTTAAACATCGTTTTAAACGTGGTAAGTGTGAGGCAAGTAGCGCATCGAGCTGGGGTGGATTCGGGGGCATTACAGTTGTTGTAACAGGTCTAACCTGGTCAGATAGAATCTTTTCTAAGACAATCTTACTATGAGGTTTGTAATTTTTTATATAGTCATGTGTAACGCCCCGAGTTATCTAAACCCGGTTTGCTACTCAACACACTGAACCGAACCATGACGACTTGATACTAAATTTAAAAATATTTCACTTGACAGTCAAAATTTGACATTTTCTAAAACTCGATGTATTTTAAAACTTGCAGCGGAAATCAATCGAACATCAATGAAGTTAAATAATCTGTGAAAACATTTTAAAATAATTGTTGGGAGTGTTAAGAATAATGGGCCAAAAGTATAAAGCTTTAAAAATGTGGAATACCCATGAAATTGCAGAAGTCAAACACATCTGCCGACGACAAGTTCAACACAAGAAACAGAAATAGAAAATAGGAGGCCTCTACCGATGACAAACAACAAAACTTCGGTTATATCAACCGGTCACAAAACGACAAACACTACCTACATCTTCCGATGACGTCAGCCGGAAGATATACGAACAGGACAACTCTCGGTAGACTGCATCTACCGATAACTAGGCGACAAAACTTGCTACTTACATCTACCGATGACGTCAGCCGGGGGATTCCTTCCTCCAGCATCTGCCGATCGCTAGACGACAACTTGCAACTTATATCTACCGATGACGTCAGCCGGATGACTCCTTCATCCAACATCTGCCGATCGCTAGACGACAAAACTTACCACTTTTATCTACCGATGACGTCAGCTGGATGACTCCTTCATCCAACATCTGCCGATCGATAGACGACAGGACTTACCACTTTCATCTACCGATGACGTCAGCCGGATGACTCCTTCATCCAACATCTGCCGATAGACTTCAGAACAGCAATTCTGCTGTATTCCAAGAAAGCTCTGACTATCAAAGGATTTAAGTATTTTACTAAGACCAATCAGAGACAGATCAAATCACTGCATCACTCAAATCCAGTAGAAAATAGTATTTTCAAAACCCAACAGAACACTAATATCAAAGATTCTCAGAATGTATTCAAAGTTTTGAAAACATTACTATCATAAAATTTTCAGAAAAAGAAACATCTATACTGAACTAGTTACTCCCAACTCAACACCTACGCCATGGATTAAACCGCCTCAACAGATGGCCAAACCGATGCTTGAAAATGCTCCTCCAACCAGCCTGGTCCTCTTATTGGTCGGTAAACACACATTCAGTAACTTCTTCACCTACATCACAAACTTATCTATTAACCTAATGCTAAGCAAGTAGAGCATTGAATGAAATGAATTAATGAAACAAAAATTTCCCTAAACATGCAATCTCTACTTTCTCATCTCAGTTGTATTCAAGTTTGTTCTCTGTGGATCCCTCTGTACGATGGGAAAGTGGATCAGTCATCCCCCAAAGCATACATCCTCTGATCTCAATTAAGGGGCGGATTAATTCCCTTAACAGTTAACTGGTCTGATCCCCCTGTAGGATTGGGAAGTGGATCACTTTTCCCAAAACCTCAATCCTCTGTTCTCAATTAAGGGGCGGATTAATCCCCCTTAACAGTTGTTCTGATCATCCTGCTCACATTTACCATGCGTTTCATGTAAATTCATTTTCGTAATCTTTCAAAACATGATGCATGACAACTGGAAATAAACATACAAACATACATAAATCTACTGTTTGTGATGTAGGCCCGAAAGCACAAACAAACTCTACTTACCTGGCTCCCTAGAAATCGCACGGCTAAATGCTACTTCAGAAGCTCGCTCACCTAAAATCATAATAGTACATATATCAAACTTTCACTAAACTTCACAGAATCAATACAGGAGTTTGAGGAACCAAATTTGAAACCCTACAACTCGGGTATTCTCAATAGTCGCTCAGCCCGAACCTACTCTAAATCACAACATTCCTCGAAACTCCTCACATTGTACTCCCTCAGCTATCTAACTACTAAAATCGCAAGAAAACAAGGAGGGCTTAGCTAGGTTGAAGGAGAATCGGGCAGGAGAATCGCCTAGAGATTTCTGCCGTTCGAGCTGAAGACCGAAAGGGAAAGAAAATGAGTAGTGGTGGCGGCTACTCTAAACTTTTGCCTTAAATACCTTATCCACTTTCAAATTTGCCAATTACCCTTATGCCCTTACTTACTCATTCTTCAACCTAATGTACATTATACTAAAATTTCATTCCTCGATTATACTTAATAGATTTATCTATTATTTTAAATTTTTTTAATTAAAGTCGGGTGTTACAATCTACCCTCCTTAAAAGAATTTTGTCCTCAAAATTCAGTACCTGAACAGTTCTGGATATTGGTTCATCATGTCTTGCTGGCGTTCCCAAGTTACCTCCTCTGTATTCTGATTGTGCCATAAGACTTTCACCAATGGAACTTCTTTGTTGCGCAACATCTTCACTGTAAAATCTAGAATCTTCACAGGCTTTTCTTCATAGGTAAGTGTAGGTTGAATTTCAATGCTCTGTTGTTCAACAACTTGAGTTGGATCCCGCATACACTTCTTTAACATCGAGACATGGAACACGTCATGTATCCCTCCCATAGAAGCTGGTAGCTGTAACTGATAGGCTGCCTTCCCAATCCTTTTCAGAATTGAGAAAGGACCAACAAATCTAGGATTCAATTTGCCTTTCTTTCCGAATCTCACAACTCCTTTGAATGGTGATACCTTAAGAAAAACCTCATCGCCTACTTTAAACTCTAATTCTCTACGTCTTCTGTCAGTATAGCTCTTCTGTCGGCTTTGAGCTGTTAAGATCCTTTGACGGATGAGAGCAACCTTCTCAATAGTCTGCTGCACAATGTCAGGACCAAGCAACTGTGCTTCACCAACTTCGTCCCAGTACAAAGGAGATCTACATCTTCGTCCATACAAAGCTTCATACGGTGCCATTCCTATTGTTGCTTGAAAACTATTATTATAAGAAAATTCCACCAATGGCAGATACTTACACCAAGAACCTTGAAAATCCAAAACACATGCCCGAAGCATATCCTCTAATGTTTGAATGGTTCTTTCGATTGTCCATCTGTTTGAGGGTGAAAGGCTGTACTGAAGTTTAGCTGTGTGCCCATGGCTTTATGTAAACTCTTCCAAAATTTGGATGTGAATCTAGAGTCTCGGTCCGAAACTATAGTAGCTGGAACTCCATGCAGTCGCACAACCTCCTACACATACAATTCAGCTAACTGATCCATAGAGTAAGTCACCTTGATGGGTAAGAAATGGGCTGATTTGGTGATTATTGTCCAGATTGCATCATGTCCTTTTGCTGTTCTAGGTAATCCTACAACAAAGTCCATGGTTATCTGCTCCCATTTCCATTCAGGGAGTGGTAATGGCTGCAACATTCCTGCAGGCCTCTGATGTTCAGCCTTAACCTGCTGGCAGATCAAACACAATCCTACATGTTCAGCAACGCTCCGCTTCAAACCTGGCCACCAATAAGTTTGCTTAAGGTCTCTGTACATCTTCGTACTACCAGGATGAACGGAGAATCTAGAAGAATGAGCTTCAGAAAGGATTTCATCGCGAAGCTCTTTATTAGCTGGCACAAAATATCTATTTCTGAACTTAAGTATTCCATCATCGGTATAATTGAAGTCCAAATTGTCGGTAGACTCCATGCTCGACTTGAACTTTATACACTCCTCATCAATGTTCTGGGTTTCTTTTATCCTTTCTAGAATAGTAGGTTTCAAAGAGATGGCAGAAAGCATAGCTGCTACATTGGACACAGTTTCTAGGTTAAACTTATGAAATTCAGACTCTAAGGCCACCGGCATATCCAGAGTCAAAGCTGAGGCTGACGGTATTACTCTACTTAATGCATCAGCCACCACATTGGCCTTACCAGGGTGGTATTTAATCTCAAAATCGTAGTCTTTAACAAACTCCAACCATCTACGTTGCCTCATATTTAATTCCTTCTGCGTGAAAATATACTTCAGACTTTTATGATCCGAAAATATTTCACAAGGCTGTCCATACAAGTAGTGCCTCCAAATCTTAAGTGCAAATACTACAGCAGCTAATTCTAAATCATGGGTAGGGTAATTCTTCTCATGAGTTTTCAACTGTCTAGAGGCATAAGCTATGACCTTACCATCTTGCATTAACACACATCCAAGACCAACCTTGGAAGCATCACAGTAAATACTAAATTTACCATCCACAGCTGGAAGGGTTAAAATTGGAGCATTGGTTAGTTTCTGTTTCAAGGTCATGAAACTATGTTCACATTCATCGGTCCATATATACTTCACATTTTTCCTGGTTAACTTAGTAAGGGGTGTAGCAATCTTTGAAAATCCTTCAATGAACTTTCTGTAATACCCTGCTAGTCCAAGAAAACTTCGAATATCAGTAGCACTCTTCGGTTGGGGCCACTCCTTAACTGCTTGAACTTTTGCTGGATCAACAGATATGCCGTCCCCAGAGATGACATGTCCTAAAAAGTGAACTTGGTCCAACCAGAACTCACACTTAGAAAACTTGACATAAAGTTGGTGTTGCCTTAGTAATCCTAATACCAAGCTTAAATGCCTTGCATGCTCATTCTTAGTTCTAGAATAGATCAGAATGTCGTCTATGAATACTATGACAAACTTGTCCAAATACTCATGAAACACCCTATTCATGAGATCCATGAAGGCTGCTGGTGCATTTGTCAAACCAAAAGACATAACCAAAAATTCGTAATGTCCATATCTCGTACGAAAGGCAGTCTTTGGTATATCCTCAGACTTAACCTTCAATTGGTAGTACCCTGATCTTAAGTCAATCTTAGAGAAAACTCGTGCACCTTGAAGTTGGTCAAACAAATCATCGATCCTAGGCAATGGATACTTATTTTTGACTGTTAACTTATTCAATTCTCTATAGTCAATGCACATACGCATTGATCCATCCTTCTTTTTAACAAATAGAACTGGTGCACCCCACGGTGAATAACTTGGCCGTATGAATCCTTTTTCCAACAGTTCCTCTAACTGTTTCTTTAATTCCTTGAGTTCCTTTGGTGCCAATCTGTATGGATTCTTAGATATAGGTTCAGCACCAGGATAGACATCCACCACAAATTCGATCTCTCTATCAGGTGGTAAACCAGGCAGGTCATCAAGGAAAACTTCAGGGAAATCTTGAGCTATTGGAACCTTTTGGAGACTCGGTTCTCCTACCAGCTTTGTGTCTAATACGCTGGCCAGAAAGCATGAATACTCACTACACGGGAAAGGTTTAGCGCCGACAGAGGATAAAACAGACATTCTTCTGTCTCTCCTTGAGGCTTGAAAGGTGTGTTTCGAACCACCAGGGGGTTGGAAACTAACTATTCCAGTTCTACAGTCTATCGTGGCATAGTGCTTAAACAACCAATCCATTCCTAAGATTACATCAAATTCCATGATCTCTAAAATAATGAGATCAGTAGGTAGGTTCTTATCTCTTACTGTCACTACACTATTAAGCAGCACACGGCTAGAGCGCATGCGTTCGCCAGAAGGTAAAGCAACATTGAACATATGCTCAGAAAGTGAAGACTCGACGTCTAATTTATCAGCAAAGGCAGACGCTATGAAGGAATGTGTTGCACCTGAATCTATTAAAGTAAAAGCAGGCATAAAATTGACTAGTATGGTACCTGACACAACAGCAGGCTGATCTTCATCACCCGATTCTACCATGGAGAATATTCTTGGCTTAACATTCACAGGGCCATTCTTCAGAGCTGGACAATCCCTATTCATGTGGCCAACTTTATTACAATTATAACAGCAAAGGACTCTGGGCTTTGGGCAATCCTTAAGCAGATGCTCGGTCTCCTCATAGTTGAAACACTTCCCCGCGCTAATTCTACACTCTCCCGGGTGAAATCTTGAACACTTTGGGCATTGAGGGAACTTCCTAGTATCTGGTGTCTTCTTCTCCTTCCCTTGACCGCCCCGGCCCTCACCGGGCCTCTTCGTTCCCTTGTGATGGTGTGGCTGGGTGAATTTTCGTGGAGCCGCACTAAACCCAGCACACTTCATCTGTGCCTCTTCCACTTCTAATGTTGTGGACACTACTTCACTGTAGGATGATCCTTTTATACCCGAGAACTTGACTCCTCTATAAATCTCAGGTTTCAGCCCATGCACAAATTGGAACACCTTATCCTCATCCCTGCGTGCGAGGTGTCCGGCAAACCTTGATAGGGATTCAAACTGTCTGCTGTATTCAGCTACGATCCCTGTCTGTTTCAAGTTCATGAACTCCAACTTCTTTGTGGTCTGTACAATACTGTTAAAATACTTCTCATAGAAAATTTCCTTAAATTGTGTCCAAGTCATCGCAAGAACATCATGGGTGGTCTCCATCGTCTCCCACCAGAGTTGAGCAATACCGGTAAAGTGGAAGGTTGCCAAAATGACCTTTTCTCCATCTCCCACATTTGCACACCTAAACATGCTTTCTATCTTTTTCAACCATTCCTCGGCCACAATTGGATTAGCTGAATTTCCATCAAAAGTTGGTGGTCGCAACCTCCTAAACCTCTCTCCTGCCTGTTCATTATTGGAACCCGAGTTGGCACTCCCTTGTACCTCTCGGTTCAGTAGCAGTCCCAACTGATCGGACTACTGGCGCATCATATCAGATTACTGACGTACCAAGTCTGTCAGCTGCCTGATCACACCAGAATTCTCAGTACTTTCCGGGTTTGGCGTCTCCCTCTGTACTATTGGTCTCCCTGGTCGTCTGGACATTTTACTATATTCCTGTAAAAGGTTAACTATTCTCATAAATATCTAATAACTAAAACTAACATAAACACTTACAGTTGTTGGAGTACTTCCATGCAACGATCGGCTCTGTTGAGTAATTCTTTGAACGGTTTAACCAAATAGCTCTGATACCAACTTGTAACGCCCCGAGTTATCTAAACCCGGTTTGCTACTCAACACACTGAACCGAACCATGACGACTTGATACTAAATTTAAAAATATTTCACTCGACAGTCAAAATTTGACATTTTCTGAAACTCGATGTATTTTAAAACTTGCAGCGGAAATCAATCGAACATCAATGAAATTAAATAATCTGTGAAAACATTTTAAAATAATTGTTGGGAGTGTTAAGAATAATGGGCCAAAAGTATAAAGCTTTAAAAATGTGGAATACCCATGAAATTGCAGAAGTCAAACACATCTGCCGACGACAAGGTCAACACAAGAAACAGAAATAGAAAATAGGAGGCCTCTACCGATGACAAACAACAAAACTTCGGTTATATCAACCGGTCACAAAACGACAAACACTACCTACATCTTCCGATGACGTCAGCCGGAAAATATACGAACAGGACAACTCTCGGTAGACTGCATCTACCGATAACTAGGCGACAAAACTTGCTACTTACATCTACCGATGACGTCAACCGGGGGATTCCTTCCTCCAGCATCTGCCGATCGCTAGACGACAACTTGCAACTTATATCTACCGATGACGTCAGCCGGATGACTCCTTCATCCAACATCTGCCGATCGCTAGACGACAAAACTTACCACTTTCATCTACCGATGACGTCAGCCGGATGACTCCTTCATCCAACATCTGCCGATCGCTAGACGACAGGACTTACCACTTTTATCTACCGATGACGTCAGCCAGATGACTCCTTCATACAACATCTGCCGATAGACTTCAGAACAGCAATTCTGCTGTATTCCAAGAAAGCTCTGACTATCAAAGGATTTAAGCATTTTACTAAGACCAATCAGAGACAGATCAAATCACTGCATCACTCAAATCCAGTAGAAAACAGTATTTTCAAAACCCAACAGAACACTAATATCAAAGATTCTCAGAATGTATTCAAAGTTTTGAAAACATTACTATCATAAAATTTTCAGAAAAAGAAACATCTATACTGAACTAGTTACTCCCAACTCAACACCTGCAGCCATGGATTAAACCGCCTCAACAGATGGCCAAACCGATGCCTGAAAATGCTCCTCCAACCAGCCTGGTCCTCTTATTGGTCGGTAAACACACCTTCAGTAACTTCTTCACCTACATCACAAACTCATCTATTAGCCTAATGCTAAGCAAGTAGAGCATTGAATGAAATGAATTAATGAAACAAAAATTTCCCTAAACATGCAATCTCTACTTTCTCATCTCAGTTGTATTCAAATTTGTTCTCTGTGGATCCCTCTGTACGATGGGAAAGTGGATCAGTCATCCCCCAAAGCATACATCCTCTGATCTCAATTAAGGGGCAGATTAATTCCCTTAACAGTTAACTGGTCTGATCCCCCTGTAGGATTGGGAAGTGGATCACTTTTCCCAAAACCTCAATCCTCTGTTCTCAATTAAGGGGCGGATTAATCCCCCTTAACAGTTGTTCTGATCATCCTGCTCACATTTACCATGCGTTTCATGTAAATTCATTTTCGTAATCTTTCAAAACATGATGCATGACAACTGGAAATAAACATACAAACATACATAAATCCTACTGTTTGTGATGTAGGCCCGAAGGCACAAACAAACTCTACTTACCTGGCTCCCTGGAAATCGCTCGGCTAAATGCTACTTCAGAAGCTCGCTCACCTAAAATCATAATAGTACATATATCAAACTTTCACTAAACTTCACAGAATCAATACAGGAGTTTGAGGAACCAAATTTGAAACCCCACAACTCAGGTATTCTCAATAGTCACTCAGCCCGAACCTACTCTAAATCACAACATTCCTCGAAACTCCTCACATTGTACTCCCTCAGCTATCTAACTACTAAAATCGCAAGAAAACAAGGAGGGCTTACCTAGGTTGAAGGAGAATCGGGCAGGAGAATCGCCTAGAGATTTCTGCCGTTCGAGCTGAAGACCGAAAGGGAAAGAAAATGAGTAGTGGTGGCGGCTACTCTAAACTTTTGCCTTAAATACCTTATCCACTTTCAAATTTGCCAATTACCCTTATGCCCTTACTTACTCATTCTTCAACCTAACCTACATTATACTAAAATTTCATTCCTCGATTATACTTAATAGATTTATCTATTATTTTAAATTTTTTTAATTAAAGTCGGGTGTTACATCATGTTCTAGAAATGTGGCATTTGTCGATACAAATACCTTATTATCCTGAGGACTATAAAACAAACCTCCTCTCGTGCCTTTTGCATATCCAACAAACATGCAAACCTCAGTTCTTGGTTCCAACTTCTCGGTCTTACCTACTAGCACATGTGCTAGACAACATCACATGCGAAAGTGTCTCAAACTAGATTTGTGACCACTCCACAACTCTAAGGGTGTTTTTTGTATAGACTTAGATGGAACTACATTAAGTATGTAGGTTGCTGTTTATAAAGCATATCCCCAAAACGATTTTGGAAGAGAGGAATAGCTCATCATGGATCTTACCATATTGAGCAATGTACGATTTCTTTTTTCAGCAACACCATTTTGCGGAGGCGTGCCTGGTGCTGTTAGTTGAGATACTATTCCATGTTCTAATAGATTATCCTTGAATTCATTGTCAAGGTACTCACCTCCTCGATCTTATCGAAGACACTTGATAGTTTTACCTAATTGGTTCTAACCTTCAGCTTTAAATTCTTGAAACTTTCTAAAAGTTTTAGATTTAAACTGAATTAGGTAAGTATCTTGAGTAATCATCTATGAATGTCACAAAGTACTTATAGTCACCTCTGAGCCGTGTAGATATTGGGCCACGTACATCTAAATGTATTAGTTCAAGTGTTTCTTGAGCCCTTTGGCCCTTTCCAATAAAAGACCTCTTGGTCATTTTACCTTCTAAATATGATTCACAAATAGGTAAAGATCCAACAGTTAGATCTTTTAAAGGACCATCCTTAATAAGTCTGTTAATTCTATCAAGATTAATATGACCAAGTCTAAAGTGTCAAAGATATGTATCATCAGTATGAGAAATTTTTTGCTTCTTGGATTTAGACAATTCAACTTTGAACATTTCTGTATTCAATAGTGACGAATTTATGATGGACCTTATCATATAAAGCTCATTTTCCATTAAGCCTGAACAAATATTAAAACAATTCCGAGAAATAATAACTGCATTATTATTAAAAGAAATAGCATATAATTTTTCAATTATTCAAGAAACTAAAATGAGATTGCTAGTAAACCCCAGAATAAAATAAATATTTTCTAAAAACAAATATTTATTGTTCTCAAAATAAATTTTGGATTATCCCAATGCTGAAGCTGAAACAACCGCCCCATTGTCAACTCTTAGAGTGAACTCTCCATCAGTTAGTCTCCTGTAGGAGTTTATCATCTGCAAAGAACAACAAACATGATAAGTCGCTCCTAAATCAATTATCCAGGGTGATAAATCAATTTCAACTAAACAAGACTCAGTAACTAGTAAATCAAATTTACCATTTTTCTTTTTCAGCTCCTCAAGAAACTGCTTGCAGTTTCTCTTCCAATGACCATCAACCCCACAATGAAAACATTTTGCTTTTGGACTTTGGTGGGTCTGAGCTTTTCTTGTTTCACTTGTTTTTTTTCTTGAGATTCTTGGCTCTTTTGTAACACCCGGAAAATTTCTATAATGTACGTAGCCTAGATTAGGGTAAGTTATGAGAGTTTAATATTAATCCTAAGGTATGCCAAGTTTATGAGTAAGAGAGTGAAAGTTGGAAGAGAATTGGAGAGAAAACTATATAGATGAAGTTGTGTTTCATAGAAGTGTGGTTTTAGCAAATATAAGTTGGAAATTAGGAAATAAAAGAGAAAGGAATAAGTGGTGTTGAGAAGCCTTCACGTTGGTTTAAAGGATGGAAAAGTGAAGGTTGTGGTTACTTTACAAAAAGAGAAAGTTTGTGGTTAAGTTTGAAAAGTGAAAAAGCTAAGTTTTAAAAAGAAGAAATTATGGTGTAAAAAGACAATTTGGTGGTCTTCTTTCTTCTCCTCCTTCGTTGGCTGCGATGGGTGATCTCCCACTCCTCCATTTCTTCAAGTTGTAGCAAGATTTGAGGTAAGTTTGTAACGCCCCCGAACCCACCCTGGCTCGGAGCGCTACTTTGCTAACCAATCCCACGTTAAAACTGACTCCCAAACATAAAAGGAACTTACACAGCTGAATTTAAAACTAAACTCCCGAAACTCTCTTACTTCATACCTAGCTGCCTAGACACATCAATTCCCTTACCCCTAACCTCTCAGCACCACGGCGTCCTTCCCGAAAATTTCGGCAAAGTAACACCTGAAAATAGCGCCTCAAAAATGCTAGGTACCTGCACACAAACCAATTCCCAACCAGAATATTCTTCCTCAATTATCCACTCAACAATCCTACATATAAAAACCTCCAAACAACAGTAAATAGGAAACTACAAAATACTAACATTCCTAACTAGCAAAACATCACCCTGACACATAGCTATCTCCTAACTGTCAACAAAAACATTACGTATTTCCAAACAATTCCACAAACAGACATTTACAACTACTATTAAAATACAAAGCCCACCCTCCCGAAGACCATGGTCGATGCGCCCCGACAACTGCCCGCACCGGCATACAGCGTACATCAATGACTGCATCCAACTCCCAGCTTTTCTCGTCAGCTCTACCTGTACTCCAGTCGTCAACCTACACCACAGAACACACACACACGTAAGCTTACGTTTAGCAAGTAAGGATAACAAATAAACAAGCACAATGCACACAACCTCACCACAACCCTAACATAACAACACACTACTTCGCGACGAGGAGCCACTACACAGCTTTTGTGGAAACCTCCCGAAACTTGCCATATTTCAGACACTACTTCGCGACGAGGAGCCACTACACAGCTTTTGTGGAAACCTCCCGAAGCTTGCCATATTTCAGACACTACTTCGCGACGAGGAGCCACTACACAGCTTTTGTGGAAACCTCCCGAAGCTTGCCATATTTCAGACACTACTTCGCGACGAGGAGCCACTACACAGCTTTTGTGGAAACCTCCCGAAACTTGCCATATTTCAGACACTACTTCGCGACGAGGAGTCACTACACAGCTTTTGTGGAAACCTCCCGAAACTTGCCATATTTTAGACACTACTTCGCGACGAGGAGCCACTACACAGCTTTTGTGGAAACCTCCCGAAGCTTGCCATATTTCAGACACTACTTCGCGACGAGGAGCCACTACACAGCTTTTGTGGAAACCTCCCGAAGCTTGCCATATTTCAGACACTACTTCGCGACGAGGAGCCACTACACAGCTTTTGTGGAAACCTCCCGAAGCTTGCCATATTTCAGACACTACTTCGCGACGAGGAGCCACTACACAGCTTTTGTGGAAACCTCCCGAAGCTTGCCATATTTCAGACACTACTTCGCGACGAGGAGCCACTACACAGCTTTTGTGGAAACCTCCCGAAGCTTGCCATATTTCAGACACTACTTCGCGACGAGGAGCCACTACACAGCTTTTGTGGAAACCTCCCGAAGCTTGCCATATTTCAGACACTACTTCGCGACGAGGAGCCACTACACAGCTTTTGTGGAAACCTCCCGAAGCTTGCCATATTTCAGACACTACTTCGCGACGAGGAGCCACTACACAGCTTTTGTGGAAACCTCCCGAAGCTTGCCATATTTCAGACACTACTTCGCGACGAGGAGCCACTACACAGCTTTTGTGGAAACCTCCCGAAGCTTGCCATATTTCAGACACTACTTCGCGACGAGGAGCCACTACACAGCTTTTAGCTTGCCATACGACGAGGAGCCACTACACAGCTTTTGTGGAAACCTCTCGAATCTTGCCATATTTCAGACACTACTTCGCGACGAGGAGCCACTACAACAGCTTTTGTTGAAACCCTCCCGAACTTGCCATATTTCAGACACTACTTTGCGACGAGGAGCCACATCCAACAGACCACTTTCAAAACCATGCATACGCCACTAATGCTTAACCATCACAAAACATTCAAAACATGCTTAACCACAACCAAACATTTAAAACCACTCTTAACCACAACCATACTTAACCAAACATTCAAGCAACCGAATCAAAACAAAGCAACAATCTCAAACACTAACAATACACTATCAAACAATAAATCCTACGGTTCTGTGGTGTAGGCCCGAAGGCAACAAACGCACGTCCACTACTTACCTGACTTCCTGCTCGGCACTTGCTTAATCACTTCGTCCCGTAAAATTACTCGCTAGACAACCTAAATAGAGAGAAAATAACTTAGCATCAACTTAAGAAAATCTAAGGAACACTTAAACTTAAAACTAACAACATTTTTAACCAACTATACAAACCAATTTAAACTATAAGCCCTAAACCCAAAATTCCACCAATTTTAACCGTCCGACTTCAATCAATCATAACTCCCTCATTTTTTAACGGATTTCGACACGCCCCCCCAATTCAGAAACCTCTACACGTCTACTTTCCATTGAAACAAACTATTTAACCAACCAAACTCTATGGCCACTCCGAAAATGGAAAAACAGAACCAGCCCCGAAGTTGTACAAAACCGATTTTTCAACTAATTCAACCAAACTCCTAAACTTTCTATCTAATCAACCTAAAATAACCTATCTTAAGCCTAAATCACCAAAACAACAAGAAACTTTCATCAAGAAATCACAAATTTCAGAATCCCTCATTAGGGTTTCCTAAACCTAACAAAAACTCACTTAAAACTCATTAAAAACATTAAAATCTTCAACTAAAATATATTTATAACAAAACCCATCCAAAAGCTTACCTTTGATCTTTGCTAAAATGGAGGAAATCGTGGAGGAGAATCCCCCTTAGCTGCTGGTTTCGTGGGAAGAAAAGGAAGAAGATGAAAATCTCTTACATTTTTCCTTTTTAACCTAACACATTTTTCTTCTTTTAAATGTTAACCTATAATTTCTTTAAATTTATAAAACAACCCCTACCATGCTTTCATCCTTTTCCTTCCAACGTGGAAGGTCTCACATTAAACCTCACCTTTTCTTTTCTTTATACATTACTTTTCAATACCCTCTTTTGACTTTTCAAACTTCATACCTCATTAATTTCATTTATTTCTTTCCACCATTTTTTTTTTAGAAATTGCAAAGTAACTCCTCCCTTTTCTTACTTAATTCCAACGTGCAAGTCTCACATTTCCTCTCATTTTTCTTAACTTATTTTTCCAAGCACAAGGTTTGACTAATCAAACCACACTTTCCATTACTTTTCAACACTGTGACTTTTCAACCCACCTTTAGTAATTGACTTTTCAACTTCAATTTTTCTTTAATCACTCCACCTTCTCTTCTCATCATTAATCCAACGTGACATGTTTCTTTTATTAAATTCCTCCTTCCCTTAATTTTGGTTTTACATAGAATTCACTTAATAACCATTCTAACAATTCCACTTATAGGTTTTTATCTCATTTTCTTCTTCTTCAAATTTTTCACTTCTAATCTAGTACTTAACATATCCTAGATTCAACGTTAAATTATCATAGCACGTCAAATCTAAAGCTATGCACCTTTTAGAAATTTTCGGGTGTTACAATCCACCCTCCTTACAAAAATTTTGTCCTCAAAATTTGTAGTCTTGTTACTTCTCCACTTATTGATTCCAACGTTAACCCCTTAACTTCTGGGTTGTCGCGGTAGCTCTCAATTACCCCTTACCCTACATTATTAATCGGTTGGTAAAGACAATTTCTATAACTCCAAAGTTTCAACTTCATCTAACTCTGCATCTCATAGCTAGAGTATTCATACGTCCATTAATTGCAATTAAGCATTCATCACTTATATTTTAGTTTCGACCTTAACTTTTACTAATGCCAAGCCAAGTTCACTTAATCACTTACCTTTCTAACTCAATATTCACCAAACTCTTACATTACAACCTCAAATTTCAACTCTCTTCTACTCCCTTGACTTTCGGATTGCTATGCTAAACCTCGACTACACTATGGTCTTAATTATCCGTCGGGGAATGACAATTTTACATCTTCAAAGGTTTACATTCACCTAACTATGCACTTTGTAGTTTGAATACTCATACGTCCATTGGCCTTGACATGATAAATCCTCACCTATACTCTCAAACTCTTCTAACTGAGTTCTCAACTCTAGTTTTCCTTCAAGCTAATTGCATCATCTCCTTACTTTCCAATTTCAAGTCTATCAAATACGCACCTATTTACTTCAAACCATCATAACATTTTATTCCTTCACACTCACAGCTCTCCATACATAATCTATCCTCGATTTAACCAACTTCGACTGTAATTATCACCATTACTTTCAAATTCTTAGGTCTAAACGAACTCATTCTCACTATTCACTCAATATTTTAAATGGTGTACCCCAACTTTACTTCATCTCTCAACCTTCCTCAATTGCTTAACACTAAAACTTAGCGAATAACTTCTTATCCTAAGTTTCAGTTCAAAATTCCCCTCTAAAATAGTATCTCATCTTACACCTATTCGTTACTCATTCTAACGTTATCCACGCACTCTGAACTCTCACTACCTAAACTAATCTACTATGTTCTCGAAGTACTAGAGTGCTCATAATTACCTTTACTGCATTCAATTTATCTCACTTCTATTTCATTCATAACCACACACTCTCAAAGTCTTAGCTTTGGTGTATTCCAACTTCGACTCTAGCCCGTATCCACTACTCAATACTTTATAAATCAATATCTCCAAAATTCATTTTGCTCAAAATTCTTATTCAATGAGGATTTCTTTATCCATTCTCTCCAACTAATCTATATAGCTACATTCACTGCTCTGAATCTCATCCACTATAATCTCGATCATTCATCGAGGGTTGTCAACTCTCTATGACTGTAATTTAGGGTCATTCTAAACTATATACCTCAATACTCAATAATCCCTCCAATTATTGACTTCACAATACCTAACTATCACTTAACTTATAAAATTATCTAACTTAAACTTCCTTAAATTCTTTCCAAGTTAAGCCTTGAGGACCGATGGTAACCTTCACAGTCTCCCACCAGCTTTGAGCATCATTTGCTAAGTGGAATGTTGCACACTTCACCTTATTCTCTTCCTCTACTTCAGCGAGAGTAAACATATTCTCTATAGTACATATCCATCTCTCTGCAGCTGTCGGATCTGTTAAACTGCCCTCAAACATTGGTGGTTTCAATTTCCGAAACTTATCCCCCTTAGAACTAACTCCAACATTCCCCGGTCCTCCCTGACTTAACAACGATCTAAACAAATCGGCCTATCTACCAACTAATTCCGCTTGCCTAGTGACCAAATCTGTAAGCTGCTTGATTGACTCCTCAAGCGGGTTTCTAGGTTGCTTTGGTTGTCTTTCATTTCTCGGCATTTTGGATCTATTCCTGTACAGGTTTAAAACAATCGAATCTTAGAAAAGAAACTAACTAAAAGTAAAGAAATACTCACAGTCGGTGAAGCACGTTGCATGGCGGCCGGCATTGTTGGGTAATCCTTTGAACGAATCGACCATTTATGCTCTGATACCATCTTGTAATGCCCCCGAACCCACCCTGGCTCGGAGCGCTACTTTGCTAACGAATCCCACGTTAAAACTGACTCCCAAACATAAAAGGAACTTACACAGCTGAATTTAAAACTAAACTCCGGAAACTCTCTTACTTCATACCTAGCTGCCTAGACACATCAATTCCCTTACCCCTAACCTTTCAGCACCACGGCGTCCTTCTCGAAAATTTTAGCAAAGTAACGCCTGAAAATGGCGCCTCCAAAATGCTAGGTACCTGCACACAAACCAATTCCCAACCAGAATATTCATCCTCAACTATCCACTCAACAATCCTACATATAAAAACCTCCAAACAACAGTAAATAGGAAACTATAAAATACTAACATTCCTAACTAGCAAAATATCACCCTGACACATAGCTATCTCATAACTGTAAACCAAAAACATTACACATTTCCAACAATTCCACAAACAGACATTTACAATACTATTAAAATACAAAGCCCACACTCTCGAAGACCATAGTCGAGGCGCCCCGACAACTGCCCGCACTGGCATACAGCGTACATCAACGACTGCGTCCCAATCCCAGCTTTTCTCGTAGCTCTAACCTGTACTCCAGTCGTCACCTACACCACAGAACACACACACACACGTAAGCTTACGTTTAGCAAGTAGGGATAACAAATATAAAGAAGCACAATGCACACACAACCTCACACAACCCTAACATAACAACACAACACCACTCGGCACTACAACGCAACACAACATTACCCAACACGACAACATAACACCACACTCCAATGGCAACTCAACAAACAGACTCAACACAACACAACAACACGACCACACAATGCTAGTTCCCAGCGCCCGAGCACCGAAGTGCCTTAGTTGCCCACACCGAAGTGCCTTACACTTTAACCAACTATCATACAAGGAGCCACTACACAGCTTTTGTGGAAACCTCCCGAAGCTTGCCATATTTCAGACACTACTTCGCGACGAGGAGCCACTACACAGCTTTTGTGGAAACCTCCCGAAGCTTGCCATATTTCAGACACTACTCGCGACGAGGAGCCACTACACAGCTTTTGTGGAAACCTCCGAAGCTTGCCATATTTCAGACACTACTCGCGACGAGGAGCCACTACACAGCTTTTGTGGAAACCTCCCGAAGCTTGCCATATTTCAGACACTACTTCGCGACGAGGAGCCACTACACAGCTTTTGTGGAAACCTCCGGAAGCTTGCCATATTTCAGACACTACTTTGTGACGAGGAGCCACTACACAGCTTTTGTGGAAACCTCCCGAAGCTTGCCATATTTCAGACACTACTTCGCGACGAGGAGCCACTACACAGCTTTTGTGGAAACCTCCCGAAGCTTGCCATATTTCAGACACTACTTCGCGACGAGGAGCCACTACACAGCTTTTGGGGAAACCTCTCGAAGCTTGCCATATTTCAGACACTACTTCGCGACGAGGAGCCACTACACAGCTTTGGGAAACCTCCGGAAGCTGCCATATTTCAGGCACTACTTCGTGACGAGGAGCCACTACACAGCTTTGTGGAAACCTCCCGAAGCTTGCCATATTTCAGACACTACTTCGCGACGAGGAGCCACTACACAGCTTTTGTGGAAACCTCCCGAAGCTTGCTATATTTCAGACACTACTTCGCGACGAGGAGCCACTACACATCTTTTGTGGAAACCTCCCGAAGCTTGATATTTCAGACACTACTCCGCGATCGAGGAGGCACTACACAACTTTTGTGGAAACCTCCCGTAGCTTGCCATATTTCAGACACTACTTTGCGACGAGGAGGCACTACACAGCTTTTGTGGAAACCTCCCGAAGCTTGCCATATTTCAGACACTACTTCGCGACGAGGAGCCACCGCCAACAGACCACTTTCAAAACCATGCATATGCCACTAATGCTTAACCAACCCAAAACATTCAAAACATGCTTAACCACAACCAAACATTTAAAACCACTCTTAACCACAACCATACTTAACCAAACATTCAAGCAACCAAATCAGAACAAAGCAACAATCTCAAACACTAACAATACACTATCAAACAATAAATCCTACCGTTCTATAGTGTAGGCCCGAAGGCAACAAACACACGTCCACTACTTACCTGACTTCCTGCTCGGCACTTGCTTATTCACTTCGTCCCGTAAAATTACTTGCTAGATAACGTAAATAGAGAGAAAATAACTTAGCATCAACTTAAGAAAATCCAAGGAACACTTAAACTTAAAACTAACCACATTTTTAACCAACTATACAAACCAATTTAAACTATAAGCCCTAAACCCGAAATTCCACCAATTTTAACCGTCCGACTTCAATCGGTCATAACTCCCTCGTTTTTCAACAGATTTTGACACGCCACACCAATTCGGAAACCTCTACACGTCTACTTTCCATTGAAACAAACTATTTAACCAACCAAACTCCATCGCCACACCGAAAATGGAAAAACAGAACCAGCCCGAAGTTGTACAAAACCGATTTTTCAACTAATTCAACCAAACTCCTAAACTTTCTATCTAATCAACCTAAAATAACCTATCTTAAGCCTAAATCACCAAAACAACAAGAAACTTTCATCAAGAAATCACAAATTTCGGAATCCCTCATTAGGGTTTCCTAAACCTAACAAAAACTCACTTAAAACTCATTAAAAACATTAAAATCTTCAACTAAAATGTATTTATAACAAAACCCATCCAAAAGCTTACCTTTAATCTTGCTAAAATGGAGGAAATCGTGGAGGAGAATCCCCCTTAGCTGCTGGTTTCGTGGGAAGAAAATGAAGAAGATGAAAATCTCTTACATTTTTCCTTTTTAACCTGACACATTTTTCTTCTTTTAAATGTTAACCTATAATTTCTTTAAATTTATAAAACAACCCCTCCCATGCTTTCATCCTTTTCCTTCCAACGTGGAAGGTCTCACATTAAACCTCACCTTTTCTTTTCTTTATACATTACTTTTCAATACCATCTTTTGACTTTTCAAACTTCATACCTCATTAATTTCATTTATTTCTTTCCACCATATTTTTTTAGAAATTGCAAAGTAACTCCTCCCTTTTCTTACTTAATTCCAATGTGCAAGTCTCACATTTCCTCTCATTTTTCTTAACTTATTTTGCCAACCACAAGGTTTGACTAATCAAACCACACTTTCCATTACTTTTCAACACTATGACTTTTCAACCCACCTTTAGTAATTGACTTTTCAACTTCAATTTTTCTTTAATCACTCCACCTTCTCTTCTCATCATTAATCCAACGTGACATGTTTCTTTTATTAAATTCCTCATTCCCTTAATTTTGGTTTTACATAGAATTCACTTAATAACCACTCTAACAATTCCACTTATAGGTTTTTATCTCATTTTCTTCTTCTTCAAATTTTTCACTTCTAATCTAGTACTTAACATATCCTAGATTCAACGTTAAATTATCATAGCACGTCAAATCTAAAGCTATGCACCTTTTAGAAATTTTCGGGTGTTACAGAGTTAAGTGGGGGTTTTGTAATTTATGAACATTAGTGATGTTTTTGGGTGTTTTTAGGGAGTTTATTGGGTAGTGCCATCCTTGGAGCTGGGCTCGGATGGAAACACATCCTTGGAACTGATCTCGGATGTGTGTCTGGTGCCATCCTTGGAGCGGGACTCGGATGGAAATGCATCCTTGGAGCTGGACTTGGATGTATGCCAGGAGTTTGGGGTAGGGCCATCTTTGGAGCGGGACTCGGATAGAAATGCATCCTTGGAGCTGGACTCGGATGTGTGTTAGGAGATCGGGTATGGCCATCCTTAGAGCTGGACTCGAATGTGGCCCTCCGATATCACACTATTGGGTCAAAGTGGGGCCATCCTAGATAATATAGGATGTGTGCCTACTTGATCCACATCGATAGGTGGTAGATTAACACTTCGAAAATGAAACGAGAGCAACAGAGCGAGTAGAAACTGCATGTGTTAGAATGTGTGTGCATTGTATGTGTTTGCATCCATTATTCCCTACTTACTAAGCATTAGGCTTACATTTTGTATTTTGTAGTGTATGTGACGATAGGATTACAGGTGAGCTAGAGGAGAGAGCCCAATATTAGGGAGCAGTCGGCGACGCACAGGGCATGCCAGTGCAGGTAGTTGTTGGGGCATCTCGACCATGAACTTTGGAGAGTTGTGAGTGATGGGTACCTTTTGGCATTTTTGTTGTATTTGGTTGTGTAAAAGATGGTGTTTGAGAACTTTTGTAAATGTTATTTTGGGAATGAGTTGAATATGTTTAATAAAAATGTGGATTTTCAGGTTTTTGGTTTTAGAAAATTTAGTCGTTATTCTGCTTGATTTTTCATAGAGTAAACGACGTCAGTTTTCAATTGTCTTCTAGTTTTCACTAAAATTTTGGAGTCAGATTTTCAGGATTTTTACGTGTTAAGGAGTCGGGAGTGTCGGGAAAGTGTGGGGTAAATTTTGGGTGATTTGGAGGTGAGTGGTTTGAAGAAAAATGCGAAAAATTTGAAGAAGGGTGCTGGTGGCCGAAGCTGGCGCGCGGGAGGCACGCGAGGGGCACAGGCTGGTGCACGCGCAGCGCCCAGAGTCGATCGATCTGTGCTGCACGCCGATCGATTGGCAGATGTTGATTGCACACCCGAGAGGGTGCCGATTTATCGATCAGCACCAGCGCGCACGCAGCAGTCAAGCGCGATGCGCGAGCGCGGCGCCCAAGGGGTGCCAACCGGGTTGTTTTTTAAACATTTGATTTTTCAAATATGTTTTAACCCGATCTTTTCCAGCATGTTTGCACTTATTTTGGGCACGTTTTTCAGTAAATTTTGAGGGTTCAAAAAACCTAAAAATCGAGTCAAAATTTTATCGTATTTTATTTTAAACTCTGTTTTAAACGTGGGAAGAGTGAGCTATGTGGCGCACCAAGCCGGGGTGAGTTCGGAGGTGTTACATCTTTTTTGTTGGTCTCTCTGACCTTTGGCTCATTTCTTAAATCTCTTTCTCTTCTTAAGAGATGAATTAGATAAATAAGGTTCCACAATATTTGGTTCACCCTTCTTATCAACAGAAATAGACTCAAAAGTGGTCAGCTCGTTCAGCAAGTGAGTCAAATCATAACTCAATTTATTAATAAAATAATTGCTTTTGAACTGAAGAAATTATGGGTTTAGGCTTTCTTAAATCATGCCAACTTGGGTTGCCTCATCAATATGAGCTCTATTAATTTCAGCTTCATGAATAGTACTGATCATCATCAGTACATGTTGACGTACGAGGACTCCTACTTTCATTTTAGAATTCATAACTCTCTTTATTGTTTCATGACGTGCTTGGTCTGATGGTTTGCCAAACATGCTTTGAAGGGACTCCATTATCTCATAAGCAGTCTCACAGTTCTCAAATTTTGCACTGAGAACATCATACATGGTTGCAAGCAACAACGGGCTTTGATATTTGTCTTGGTTTATGTATCATAATCATCTTTCAGAGCTCGTTGAGCATTAGTCCCAAGAGTAGGAGGACATTCCTCCATTAGTACAAATTTCAAGTTGTCATGCACGAGAATCATATTCAAATCCTTTTTCCACTTAACAAAATTGTCGTCGTCTACTTTTTCAGTCGCAAATAAATTTATTATTAATTGAGACATGATGCTGTAATCAATAAATAAAACTATAATCAATTTTATGTTATAATATTCAAAATGTTATGGCATGCTAGTATGATGCATGAACATGCTAATCATAAAAATATGCAAATGCTACTATAGCCTCGATAACATAATAAATCACCTTAGGGTAGAAATATTATCGATTAATAAATTTACTCAAAATATCTCATATTTTCGAAATTTATTAACTTACTGAAAATTTTGGTCAAAATATAATTAACACTTTCAGTTATATTTTCATGAGTGCGACTCACTGATTTGGATTTATGAAACTTAAATTATAGTCACCACCTTAGGGTCGGACAATTATAAAACACATATCACATATCCTATCTCTAAGAGACCAACCTTGGTATTGGCCTAAGTGAACACTCTCCTTAGGGAGGATGATAATCAAAGTCATCTCGGAGCCCCACTTAGATCTCACGGTGTTGTGCCAACAATGGAGATAATGAGATGTTACGCCTAATGTAATACCCAGCATTTTGCCATGTAGTAGTTTACCCGGATCATTTAATCGGGATTAATATTATATTAATACAAAGGAGTGTTTTGGTGGAACTGTTGGAATAATTGTGGAGAACTAAACTAATGTGTAACTAAACAAAACATTAAGTCTAAAATGCATGGAAGGGCAATATGTTAGTGTGTTTTCCTAAAGAGTTGAAATGAGCTAGCTGCATATTCTACAAGTTATTTGTTAGCATTTGCAGCTTGTTTATTTTCTCAACATTTCAGCAACAGATCCGAGCGTTCCAGGGACATTCGAGCATTCTACACTGCAGCAAAAAGATAATAGTTCATAACCGTAGGTTGGCCCTTAAGGCCCTACATCATGGAGGTACTAGGTTTCCTGTTCTGTCGGGTTGTTTTTGGGTAGAAAGGTTATAGTCTATGTTCTGAAATGTCTAGCTTCGATTTATCTTCTGTTGTCTTATTTCTGCTGTCTGCCTGTTTAAGTTCAAGCACCGTTCATGCATACACGTTTTCTCTGAAAGACATGCAAATGTTTTCTGTACACTGTTTGAAACTAAACAAAATAAAATCCGACTGAAATGTACCAGGTTAAGTGCGAGACGAGGACTGGCCCCAGAACTGTTTACTATATTGTATCCCTGAATGTGCCTGATAGTGCACTCTCCCCCTCCCCCACTGTTTTCCTGTTCCCCTATAAGCTCCACTTAATTCTACTGCCACTGTAACTTAATGCTCTGTACTGTCACCGTATTTCTGAAAAACTGCATGCAAAGCATTTTGCATCACTGCATTCATATTATGTCCTTACTGAGTTTTAGACTCATAGGTGAACTCTCTGATGTAGGTACTGAACCTGAAACCGAGGACTTTGTTCCTCAAAATGACGATCTGATGTAACTGGTGGATCGAGCTCACAGGGTGGTTGCTGCAGTCAGACACAATTTTCTGTCCCGAGGTTTAAGTCTTAGTCTTTTAAGAAATGTTCATATCTGTAAAATCTTCTGAAATTCTGGTGTGTTTGTTTTAAAACTCTGTTGAGGTCTTCTGTTTTGTCTTAAAAACTCTATAGGAAATTCTGTTGGACGTATATATAATGTATAAGTTCTGATGATCGAGTTTTAAATCTCTGTTGACAGTTGTTAGTTGTTTCCTGTGAAATGTCTTGAAAACATTCTGGAACTGCTTGAGTTCTCCCTTTTCAGGTCATGCATGGATGGTCTCGAATTTTAGAGCTATCCATGCAGTTTGTTTTCTTGAAATCTGTCATTTGTAATGAAGGTCTGAAACCTGTATGCCTTCTGTTGTGCTCGAGAACCATGTTTTGAATTGGTTTGAGAATCTGAGACTTTCATGTTTTCTGTTCTTTAAGCTCTCTGTCTATATGTTTTCTGTTAAAAGTTGTCAAATTCTGCCCCTTTTAAATTGCATCTTCGATCACGTTTAATGCATCCACCGATAGTCACTGTTCACATTTTGTCTTATCTCATCCACCGGTGAACAGTTGATTTCATCAGTCTTAGTTACTTCTGCCAGTTTCATCTGTCTCTCAGTTTAACTTCATCTTCCGACGACGTCATCTCCTCTTTCGATGACGTCACCATAGCTTTTCTTCTGCCGATTACATTTACTGCCTTTATCTGCTGATGACGTCATCACGTCTTTCGATGACATCATCACATAATCCGATTTCGTTAATGCCTGCATCTATCGTCTGACGTCATCTCCTCTTCTGATGATGTCATCAACTGTTTTCATCTCCTGCCGATTACGTTTAATGCCTACATCTTCCGGTGACGTCATCTATCTTCTGATGATGTCATCACCTTCTGCCGATTATATCTTCCGGCTGACGTCATCTCCGCTTCTGCCTTTGCATTTATATCTTCCGGCTGACGTCATCTCCGCTTCTGCCTTTGCATTTATATCTTCCGGCTGACGTCATCTCCGCTTCTGCCTTTGCATTTATATCTTCCGGCTGACGTCATCTCCGCTTCTGCCTTTGCATTTATATCTTCCGGCTGACGTCATCTCCGCTTCTGCCTTTGCATTTATATCTTCCGGCTGACGTCATCTCCGCTTCTGCCTTTGCATTTATATCTTCCGGCTGACGTCATCTCCGCTTCTGCCTTTGCATTTATATCTTCCGGCTGACGTCATCTCCGCTTCTGCCTTTGCATTTATATCTTCCGGCTGACGTCATCTCCGCTTCTGCCTTTGCATTTATATCTTCCGGCTGACGTCATCTCCGCTTCTGCCTTTGCATTTATATCTTCCGGCTGACGTCATCTCCGCTTCTGCCTTTGCATTTATATCTTCCGGCTGACGTCATCTCCGCTTCTGCCTTTGCATTTATATCTTCCGGCTGACGTCATCTCCGCTTCTGCCTTTGCATTTATATCTTCCGGCTGACGTCATCTCCGCTTCTGCCTTTGCATTTATATCTTCCGGCTGACGTCATCTCCGCTTCTGCCTTTGCATTTATATCTTCCGGCTGACGTCATCTCCGCTTCTGCCTTTGCATTTATATCTTCCGGCTGACGTCATCTCCGCTTCTGCCTTTGCATTTATATCTTCCGGCTGACGTCATCTCCGCTTCTGCCTTTGCATTTATATCTTCCGGCTGACGTCATCTCCGCTTCTGCCTTTGCATTTATATCTTCCGGCTGACGTCATCTCCGCTTCTGCCTTTGCATTTATATCTTCCGGCTGACGTCATCTCCGCTTCTGCCTTTGCATTTATATCTTCCGGCTGACGTCATCTCCGCTTCTGCCTTTGCATTTATATCTTCCGGCTGACGTCATCTCCGCTTCTGCCTTTGCATTTATATCTTCCGGCTTCTTCCGGCTGACGTCATCTCCGCTTCTGCCTTTGCATTTATATCTTCCGGCTGACGTCATCTCCGCTTCTGCCTTTGCATTTATATCTTCCGACTGACGTCATTCAAGTCTTCCGCCCAGTTTTAAACTAAGTTTTCCGCCAGTGCTCTGCCTACGTCTTCCTGTTTTATTCTATTTCCGGAGGACTCTCTCTCTGTAAAGGTTTGTACAAAAAAAAATGTAGTCCCTATTTTCTGTTAACTATCCCAGAGTGATGGCTCCGATCCCGGACTCCGATCGGGTTCGGTTTTGGGTCGTCACAGTTGTGGTATCAGAGCGACAAGGTTTTAAAACTGATTCTGTGAAATGTCTGACTGCACAACCCGCCACGTGAGATCGCTCCACCAACTGTAAGTGTTTAAAAATTCCTGTAAAAGTTCTGTTTATTAAATTAGGTTATCCTTTTTATAGGGTTTATTAGAAATGGTGAGAGGAAATCAAGAAGAGTCAAGCGAAAGCTCTCAAGCCATTGACCGACTAACAGAACTGGTGGGTGCACAGTCACGCATGGTTGAACGCATGATGGCCAGAGAAGACGATAGAAACAATAATCATGGAAATAACAATCGTGATAATGCGCCGCGAGACAACAGTGAAGACAGATTCCGGTGACTCCAGCCACCTTCATTTGATGGACTGTCTACAGACCCGACCCGTACTGAAACCTAGATTCGAACAATGGAGAAAATTTTTGGATATGCAGAAGTAGAAGACAACAAGAAAGTTATTTGCGCCACGTTCTATCTCACCAAAAGTGCGGGATTTTGGTGGGACACAGTGCAGTCAACTACAGTGGCATTAAGCTGGGAAGGATTCACGAAGATCTTCTATGAGAAGTACTTTGACCGGGGAGTGAGGAAGGAAAAGTTGCTTGAATTCTCTCGGCTGCGACAATATGGGTCAATGGCTGAATATGTTCAGAAATTCGAGTCACTGTCCCGATATGCAACACATATGGTGGCCACCGATGAGAACAAGGTGCACCAATTCATTCAAGGGTTAAAGATGGACCTTCTACGAGGGATCACAACCGGAGGATTCAATGAGGCACCGTATGTGAAGGTGGTGGCCAAGGCTTATCAGTTGGAGGCCTTAGAGATAAAGTCCCAGAGACAAAGAGATTCGCCAAGAGGGATTATTCGAAATGTTCCTCAGCAACAACAGCAACAACCAAGGGGTCAAAACCTGCAACCTCAACAGCAACAAAACAGGGGCATTAAGAGGTCCAATGAGACCAACACTTACCCAGACAAAGGAAAGAGACCGATGGGAGCTCCTCAGCCCACTATATGTCCACGGTGCCAGAAAAGCCACCAGGGCGAGTGCAGGTTTATCACTGGCGCTTGTTTTCGATGTGGCAAGGGAGGCCATCAAGTTCGGGATTGCCCAATGCCCGACACTAGAACAGGTCAAGCCGTGCCAAGAGTCTTTGCAATGATGGAGGATGTTGATGATGCTGATCTGCACACAGCAATTACAGGTACAATTTCAGTATGTGATGCACCTGCCTATACCTTGTGGGACACGGGGGCCACACATTCGTTTGTGGCCATGGACTTCATAGTTAAACAGAGGTTTTGTAGTACGTTGTCAGATCAGCCCTATAGCATTATGCTACCGTCCGGAGAGTTTATGCACTCCGAGCAGGTTGTAAGGGGTGATATAGTGTCAGTAGGAGACAAGAAATTATATGCCAATCTCATTGTCATCGGGATGAAAGGTTACGACGTTATTCTGGGGATGGATTGGCTGTTTAGACATTATGCCACCATCAACTGTAGGTCCAGGCTAGTGTCGTTTAAACGCCCGAATGGAGTAGAGTTCTCCTACCAGGCGATACCACAGAAACGTGGTGTACCTGTTGTATCTACCTTGAAAGCTCAACGGCTGATGAAGTCAGGATGCATCGGATTTCTTGCCCACGTTGTGGATGTTCAAAGGCAAAATGAGGTGGAACTTCAAAACATTCCGGTAGTCCGGAACTTCTCAGAGGTTTTCTTAGATGACTTACCGGGATTGCCACCTGATCGTGAAATTGAGTTTGAAATTGATGTATATCCTGGTGCGGAACCAGTATCGAAGAATCCGTACCGTATGGCACCAATTGAACTGAAGGAATTGAAGGCTCAGCTGAAAGAGTTAGTGGACAAGGGTTTTGTGCGCCCTAGTTTCTCTCCGTTGGGTGCTCCCGTCTTATTTGTTAAGAAGAAGGATGGGTCCCTGCGGATGTGTATTGACTACCGTGAGCTGAACAAGTTGACTATCAGAAATAAGTAGCCGTTGCCAAGAATCGACGATTTGTTTGATCAGCTACAAGGGGCTCGGGTATTTTCTAAGATTGACTTACGCTCCGGCTATTACCAGTTGAAGGTCAGAGCTGAAGATATTCCAAAGACTGCCTTCAGGACCCGATATGGACACTATGAGTTCTTGGTAATGTCGTTTGGATTAACCAATGCTCCTGCGGCATTTATGGACTTGATGAACAGAATATTCCAGGACTTCCTGGATAAATTTGTGATCGTATTTATCGACGACATCCTAGTGTATTCTAGAAGTGAAGCCGAACATGAGGAGCACTTGACTATTGTACTGTCAGTCCTAAAGCAGCATCAATTATATGCCAAGTTATCAAAGTGTGAATTCTGGCGGAATAGAATTAATTTCCTTGGCCACGTGGTGTCGGCTGAAGGAGTATCTGTGGACCCGGCAAAGATTGAGGCTGTAAGAGACTGGCCAAGGCCGAGGAATGAAAGCGAGGTACGGAGCTTTATCGGACTAGCTGGTTATTACAGGAAATTCATCAAGGGATTTTCTGTGATAGCAAAACCCATGACCAGCTTGACAAGGAAAGAAATCAAGTTCAAATGGTCTGAAGCATGTGAGGTGAGCTTTCAAACACTTAAGCAGAAATTAACCACTGCACCTCTGTTAGTATTGCCAGTTGAAGACGGCAAGTTCAGCGTATATTGTGATGCGTCAAAAATTGGCTTGGGATGCGTATTGATGCAAGAAGGGAAAGTGGTAGCATACGCGTCCAGACAATTGAGGAGCCATGAAGAAAACTACCCTACTCATGACCTTGAGTTAGCGGCAGTTGTATTTGCGCTGAAGGTATGGAGACACCACCTATATGGACAGTCATGTAAGGTGTTTTCTGACCACAAGAGTTTGAAGTACCTCTTTACTCAGAAGGAGTTGAATATGAGACAGAGGCGGTGCTTAGAATTTGTAAAAGACTACGATGTTGAGATCAAATACCATCCTGGTAAAGCTAATGTGGTAGCTGATGCACTGAGCAGGATGTCAGCTATTGTGCAACCAGCTATGTCGGCCGTATCAATGCCTTCGAGGACGGAGATACAAAAGTTTTATATGGAGATAGTTTCTGGGCTATCGGCCATACTAGCAGACTTAACGCTACGGCCCTCCGTCCTGGACCGAATTAAGGAAGCCCAGAAGACCAATTCAAAGGAGATGGTTGATATGGTGAGCAAGGTACCAATGGCCTCTTCCGAGTTCAGCTATTCGGGAGATGGTTTCCTGAAGTTCGGATATAGATGGTATGTTCCGAAGGATGAAGAGTTACGGAAGCACATCTTGTCAGAAGCCAACTCATCTTCTTTCTCTGTACATCCCGGTAGCACGAAGATGTATCAAGACTTGAAACTTCACTTCTGGTGGCCGAATATGAAGAATGAAGTGGCCAAGTATGTGGAGTCTTGTATGATATGTCAACAGGTCAAAGCTGAACATCAACGACCAAGTGGAACGCTTCAACCTCTCCCGATTCCCGAATGGAAGTGGGAGAACATCACAATGGACTTTGTTGTTGGCCTTCCAAGAACAGCTAAAGGCCACAATAGCATATGGGTCATAGTGGACAGATTGACGAAGTCAACCTATTTTCTACCTATGAAGACGACATTCTCCGTGGATCAGTATGCTGAGCTATATATTAGTGAGATTGTCAAGCTGCATGGTATTCCGGTGTCAATTGTTTCGGACCGGGATCCTAGATTCACTTCCAGGTTTTGAAAAAGTTTGCAGAGCCCTTTGGGTACTAAGTTGAATTTCAGCACGGCATTTCATCCACAGACTGACGGACAATCTGAGAGAACAATCCAAATACTGGAAGATATGCTAAGGTTATGCGTGCTGGAATTTCATGCTCCTTGGAGTAGATACTTGCCACTCGTGGAATTTCATACAACAATAGCTATCAGGCTACGATTGGTATGGCTCCATATGAAGCCCTTTATGGCAGAAAGTGTAGATCCCCGTTGTGTTGGGATGAGGTCGGAGAAACCAAGCTTATCGGCCCTGAGATATTACAGCAGATGTCCGAGGTTATAGCTGCTATCAAACAGCGGATAAAAATTGCTCAGAGTCGACAGAAGAGTTATGCAGACAATAGAAGAAGAGACTTAGAGTTTGCCGAAGGCGATGAAGTATTCCTGAAGGTGTCGCCTTTTAAGGGCGTAATGAGATTCGGTAAGAAAGGAAAGCTCAGCCCACGGTTCATTGGCCCTTTTCTCATCCTGAAGCGTGTGGGAAACATGGCTTATAAACTACTGTTGCCAGCATCGATGGATGGGGTCCACAATGTCTTCCATGTTTCGATGCTGAGAAAATGTGTACGAGATCCAACTCAGATTGTGAAACAGGTGGACTTTGATATCATGCCGACACTGACGTATGAAGAAAGGCCCATACAGATATTGGATATGTCACTCAAAGTATTGCGAAACAAGGTGGTTCCACTGGTAAAAGTGTTATGGCGCAACCACAATGTGGAGGATGCAACATGGGAAAGACAAGCGGATGTCAGGGCCTAGTATCCGGAGCTATTCGCTTAGGCAAATTTTGGGGACAAAATTTCTGTTAAGGTGGGTGGAATGTAACACCCGGTATTTTGCCATGTAGTAGTTTTCCCGGATCATTTAATCGGGATTAATATTATATTAATACAAAGGAGTGTTTTGGTGGAACTGTTGGAATAATTGTGGAGAACTAAACTAATGTGTAACTAAACAAAACATTAAGTCTAAAATGCATGGAAGGGCAATTTGGAGAGAAATTAAGGTTGGTGGGAGTGAGCCAATGGTTGAATGATATCTGGCGACTTGATGAAGAAGCTAAGTCTTCCTCCTACGTGAAACCCTCACTTCTCATCTGTTTCTTCCCACTGCTCTTTGTTTTCTCTTCCTGACGATTTTGACAAAGCACCAACACTTTGTTTCCTCATTTTTCTTCTATTTCCTTCAACCAAGGTAATCATCTACGGAAGTTATTGATTTTGGACAAGTTTAATGTCAGTTTTCACTGGGGTTTTGGGTTATTAATTCCGTGAAAACTCACTGTTTTGGATGAAAATACGTTAGTGTGTTTTCCTAAAGAGTTGAAATGAGCTAGCTGCATATTCTACAAGTTATTTGTTAGCATTTGTAGCTTGTTTAATTTCTCAACATTTTAGCAACAGATCCGAGCGTTCCAGGGACATTCGAGCATTCTACACTGCAGCAAACAGGTAAGTTCATAAGCGTAGGTTGGCCCTTAAGGCCCTACATCACGGAGGTACTAGGTTTCTTGTTCTGTCGGGTTGTTTTTGGGTAGAAAGGTTATAGTCTATGTTCTGAAATGTCTGGCTTCGATTTACCTTATGTTGTCTTATTTATGTTGTCTGCCTGTTTAAGTTCAAGCACCGTTCATGCATACATGTTTTCTCTGAAAGACATACAAATGTTTTCTGTACACTGTTTGAAACTAAACAAGATAAAATCCGACTGAAATGTACCAGGTTAAGTGCGAGACAGGGACTGGCCCCAGAACTGTTTACTGTACTGTATCCCTGAATGTGCCTGATAGTGCACCCTCCCCCTCCCCCACTGTTTGTCAGTTCCCCTATAAGCTCCACTTAATTCTACTGCCACTGTAACTTAATGCTCTGTACTGTCACCGTATTTCTGAAAAACTACATGCATAGCATTTTTCATCACTGCATTCTGATTATGTCCTTACTAAGTTTTAGACTCATAGGTGAACCCTCTGATGTAGGTACTGAACCTGAAACCGAGGACTTTGTTCCTCAAAATAACGATCTGATGTAACTGGTGGATCGAGCTCACAGGGTGGTTGCTGCAATCAGACACAATTTTCTGTCCCGAGATTTAAGTCTTAGTCTTTTAAGAAATGTTCATATCTGTAAAATCTTCTGAAATTCTGGTGTGTTTGTTTTAAAACTCTGTTGAGGTCCTGTGTTTTGTCTTAAAAACTCTGTAGGAAATTCTGTTGGACGTATATATAATGTATAAGTTCTGATGATCGAGTTTTAAATCTCTGTTGACAGTTGTTAGTTGTTTCCTGTGAAATGTCTTGAAAACATTCTGGAACTGCTTGAGTTCTCCCTTTTCAGGTCATGCATGGATTGTCTCGAATTTTAGAGCTATCCATGCAGTTTGTTTTCTTAAAATCTGTCATTTGTGCTCGAGAACCATGTTTTGAATTGGTTTGAGAATCTGAGACTTTCATGTTTTCTGTTCTTTAAGCTCTCTGTCTATATGTTTTCTGTTAAAAGTTGTCAAATTCTGCCCCTTTTAAATTGCATCTTCCGATCACGTTTAATGCATCCACCGATAGTCACTGTTCACATTTTGTCTTATCTCATCCATCGGTGAACAATTGATTTCATCAGTCTTAGTTACTTCTGCCGGTTTCATCTGTCTCTCAGTTTAACTTCATCTTCCGACGACGTATCTTCCGGCTGACGTCATCTCCGCTTCTGCCTTTGCATTTATATCTTCCGGCTGACGTCATCTCCGCTTCTGCCTTTGCATTTATATCTTCCGGCTGACGTCATCTCCGCTTCTGCCTTTGCATTTATATCTTCCGGCTGACGTCATCTCCGCTTCTGCCTTTGCATTTATATCTTCCGGCTGACGTCATCTCCGCTTCTGCCTTTGCATTTATATCTTCCGGCTGACGTCATCTCCGCTTCTGCCTTTGCATTTATATCTTCCGGCTGACGTCATCTCCGCTTCTGCCTTTGCATTTATATCTTCCGGCTGACGTCATCTCCGCTTCTGCCTTTGCATTTATATCTTCCGGCTGACGTCATCTCCGCTTCTGCCTTTGCATTTATATCTTCCGGCTGACGTCATCTCCGCTTCTGCCTTTGCATTTATATCTTCCGGCTGACGTCATCTCCGCTTCTGCCTTTGCATTTATATCTTCCGGCTGACGTCATCTCCGCTTCTGCCTTTGCATTTATATCTTCCGGCTGACGTCATCTCCGCTTCTGCCTTTGCATTTATATCTTCCGGCTGACGTCATCTCCGCTTCTGCCTTTGCATTTATATCTTCCGGCTGACGTCATCTCCGCTTCTGCCTTTGCATTTATATCTTCCGGCTGACGTCATCTCCGCTTCTGCCTTTGCATTTATATCTTCCGGCTGACGTCATCTCCGCTTCTGCCTTTGCATTTATATCTTCCGGCTGACGTCATCTCCGCTTCTGCCTTTGCATTTATATCTTCCGGCTGACGTCATCTCCGCTTCTGCCTTTGCATTTATATCTTCCGGCTGACGTCATCTCCGCTTCTGCCTTTGCATTTATATCTTCCGGCTGACGTCATCTCCGCTTCTGCCTTTGCATTTATATCTTCCGGCTGACGTCATCTCCGCTTCTGCCTTTGCATTTATATCTTCCGGCTGACGTCATCTCCGCTTCTGCCTTTGCATTTATATCTTCCGGCATCTCCTCTTCCGATGATGTCACCATAGCTTTTCTTCTGCCGATTACGTTTACTGCCTTTATCTGCCGATGACGTCATCACGTCTTCCGATGACGTCATCACATAATCCGATTTCGTTTAATGCTGCATCTACCGTCTGACGTCATCCACTGTTTTCATCTCCTGCCGATTACGTTTAATGCCTACATCTTCCAGTGACGTCATCTATCTTCCGATGACGTCATCACCTTCTGCCGATTACGTTTACTATCTGTATCTGCTGATGACGTCTTCACATGTTCCGGTTGACATCATCCATCTTCCGGCTGACATCATCACCTCATCCGATCTCAGCCGCTGTCTGTTCCTTCCGTCTGACGTCATCTCTGCTTCTGCCTTTGCATTTATATCTTCCGGCTGACGTCATCTCCGCTTCTGCCTTTGCATTTATATCTTCCGGCTGACGTCATTCAAGTCTTCCGCCCAGTTTTAAACTAAGTTTTCCGCAGTGCTCTGCCTACGTCTTCCTGTTTTATTCTGTTTCCATGTTTTATTGCCCAGTTCTGTTCCCTGTTCCTCCCCGTCTCCTCTGTTATTCGCTTCTATAGTCCAGCCAACTGTATCCTGTTTGTTTTAACTCCAGAGGACTCTCTCTCTCTATAAAGGTTTGTACAAAAAAAAATGTAGTCCCTATTTTCTGTTAACTATCCCGGAGTGATGGCTCCGATCCCGGACTCCGATCGGGTTCGGTTTTGGGTCGTCACACCTAACTTCCCGCTCCTACTCATTATTTTGAATTAGTGATTATGGAATATCAAATATTCCCTTATAATAATAAACTAATCATATTAATTTCTCATAACTTAAATTATTAATCTTATAATCATATTATAAAATTAATAATTTCAAATAATCAAATTATTTGAATTTTTTAAAAATAAAGTAAAATTTTAACAAATTCAAAATTACTTTATTTTATATTCTCACGTAATTCATTAAAATGAATCAATATTAGTTTTAATCAAATTAAAACTAATTTATTTAATAAACTATTTATTAAATCAATATGCAATTTAAATAAACAAAAATTCATGACATGTGAGAAATATAAAATAAACCTAAACATTCAATATCTATATGGTATGTGAATGCATGACAAGTTATAACAAATTATATCAACATATAAAATAAATGAAATAGTAACTGGGTTGACTTTTGGGTATTTCTAAAATTACAACTCCAAAATTAAAATAAAAATAAACCAAATACTCTAAATCTTAGTCTTCTTCGAAACTGCCTCATCCACATGGTCATCGCAAAAAATTCACAAATCAAATTTGTGAATTCGTATTCGTTTGTGCACCACCATTTATTTTCATCAATAAATCAAATTTATGACAAAAACTCTATCCATGGCTTTGTAGTCTCGGATCTCCATCGTAAGATTACAAATAGGATAATAATGAAAAATGCAAAATTTAAATAAATCCTAACTCAAACAACCGACTTCATTTCGATCACTATTTCATGACATGCAAAACATACATCAACAATATATATTTATAAATATATATTATGTATAAAATCTAATTGTAACGCCCCGAGTTTCTAAACTCAATTCGTTACTCATAAACCTGAACATAACTAGAAAATTTTGGACCAAATTTAAACTTCGCTCAGAAGTCAAGTTGGAACGTTTGCTAAAAACACAAAAACTTGCAGCGGAAAATCTTTGAGCAAAGCAAAGTTAAGCAAAACTATAAAACAATATTCAAATAATCAGTTAAAAATATTAAGAAAATAATTCGGTCATAATAGATGAAGGCTTACGCGTGAAATACTTAAAGTTCATAAATGTCAAACACATCATCCGCTGAACAAAGTCAACGAAAAGGGCAGAAACAAAACCGAAGGTTTCCACCGATGACGTCAGCCGGATTAATCGTTCATCTAACCTCTGCCGATCGCAAAATGACAAGTTTTTCTATTCGCATCTACGGATGACGTCAGCCGGATGAATCATCCATCCAGCCTCTGCCGATCACAAAACGACAAATACACTTACTCACATCTCCCGATAGATAAAATACTCGACATCATCCAGTTACAAAACGACAAAAGACTTTTACCTTCATCATCCGATGGATAAAATACTCGACATCATCCGGTTACAAAACGACAAAAGACTTTTACCTTCATCATCCGATGGATAAAATACTCAACATCATTCGGTTACAAAACGACAAATTTTCTACTTATATCTTCCGATGGCTTCTACTGAAGACATCATCCGATGACTTTACTGAAGACATCTTCCGATAGACAACTAAACAACAACCCTACATCTGCCGATAGACTTCATCTACCGATAGATCAAAAATACCTAAAGAAAACAGCATAGCAACATTTTCACTCTAACAAAGAAAACTCCGACTACAAAAAGAATTTGAGCATTTTACTAAAAATCGTTCAAACTATTTAAATCCGTGTATTACTCCAAAATTTAGTAACACCACTAATAAATCCAACAGAGTATCATTATCAGCAAAGTCTCACCAACGTATTCAAAAACATTAAAGCCACTTCTGTTATTAGAAAACTCAGCAAAACTTAAAATAAATCACGATTCACTAAACCTTCACATCTACTGACATCGATTAATCCGCCTCATCAGAATTACCAATCCGTGGCATTGAAGTGCTCCCTCAACAGCCTAATCTTCAACATGTTCAGAGAACACACCTTCTGTTATCTCTTCACCTACATCACAAAACTCATCTATTAGCCTAATGCTAAGTAAGTAAAGCAATAATGAAATAGAATGCTGAAATATAAATTCCTAATCATGCAGTTTCTACTTTCTCATCTCAATTGCATATGCATTCGTTCTGATCTGATCCCTCTGTGAAATTGGGAGTTGGATCACTTCTCCCAAAGTCATACATCCTTTCTCTTGATTAAGGGGCGGATTAGTTCCCTTAACAACTGTTCAGATCCCCCTTTGAAATTGGGGTTTGGATCACTTCTCCTAAAGTCATACATCCTCTCTCTTGGTTAAGGGGCGGATTAGTTCCCTTAACAACTGTTACAGTCTTTTCATTCCTTACCATGCCATTTCATGTAAATTCATTTTCACATAATTTTTAAAATATGACGCATGACATACAAACACATTCAAGCATGCACAACCCTACTGTTTTGTGATGTAGGCCCGAAGGCACAAGCAAACTCTACTTACCTGGCTCTCCTGGAAATCGCTCGGCTGTAAGCTTCTTTAGAAGCTCGCTCACCTAAGTTCATAACAGAACATCAATCAAACCTTCACTAAACTTTACCAAAAATTAACCAGAAGAACAAGGAAACCAGTTTAGAACTCTACTGCTTGCACATTTCCATTTATCCCCAAAAACCCGAACCTACTCTCATCTACAGCATCCTTGAAATCCTCACAATGTACTCCCTCAGTTATCTAACTGCTAAAACGCAAGAGAATGAGGAAAAATGTACCTAAGTTGAAAGAGAGTCGAGCAAGAAAGAAATCGCCCAGAGGTTCCTGCTGGAGAGCTGAAGGCCGAGAGGGAAAATAGGAAATAGTGGCGGCTACAGTGCATTAAACCAAAAACCCCTTTCCTTAAATACGTTATACACTTTCAAATTTCCAATTACCGTTATGCCCTTGCCTAGACATCCATTAACCATACCTTTATTATTATCATATAAAGTGTGCCATTAATTTAAAAAAAAGGGAATCGAGTGTTACAATCTACCCTCCTTAAAAGAATTTTATCCTCAAAATTCAGTACCTGAATAATTCTGGATGTTGGTCCATCATGTCTTGCTGGCGCTGCCAAGTTGTCTCCTCTATGTTCTGGTTATGCCAAAAGACTTTCACTAGTTGAACCTCTTTGTTGCGCAACACTTTCACAGCATAGTCTATGATCCTTACTGGTTTCTCCTCATATGCAAGAGTAGGATGAACTTCAATACTCTGTTGTTCCATAATCTGAGATGGATCCCGTACACACTTTTTCAACATGGAACACATTGTGTATCCCCTCCATAGAAGCCGGTAGCTGCAACTGATAGGCTGCTCTCCCAACTCTCTTCAGAATAGTGAATGGTCCAATAAATCTGGGGTTCAAGTTTCCTCTCTTCCCGAATCTCACAACTCCTTTAAATGGTGATACCTTGAAGAAAACTTCATTACCTACTTCAAACTCTAGTTCTCTGCATCTTCTGTCGGCATAACTTTTCTGCCGGCTTTGAGCTGTTAAGATCCTCTGGCGGATGAGGTCAACCTTCTCAACAGTTTGTTGCACAATGTCAGGACCAAGCAACTGTGCTTCACCAACTTCATCCCAGTACAAAGGAGATCTGCACTTTCGTCCATACAGTGCTTCATACGGTGCCATACCGATAGTTGCCTGAAAACTGTTATTATAAGAGAATTCTACTAAGGATAGGTACTTGCTCCAGGAACCTTGAAAATCCAATATGCATGCACGAAGCATATCCTCTAATATTTGGATGGTTCTTCTGTCCATCTGTTTGAGGGTAAAAGGTTGTGCTAAAGTTGAACTGTGTTCCCATAGCCTTGTGCAAACTTTTCCAAAACTTAGATGTAAATCTAGAATCGCGGTCTAAAAGTATGGTACTTAGAACTCCACTTAACCTAACAATCTCTTGCACATACAAATCAGCAAGCTGATCCATCGAGTATGTCACCTTTATTGGTAGGAAATGAGCTGATTTGGTTAGACGGTCAACTACCACCCAAATTGCATCATGTTCTTTTGTTGTTCTAGGCAACCCCACAACAAAGTCCATCGTTATTTGTTCCCATTTCCATTCAGGAACTGGTAAAGGTTGCATTGTTCCTAAGGGTCTCTGATGTCGGCTTTAATCTGTTGACAACACAAACACAATCCTACATATTCTGCCATACTTCGTTTCATACCTGGCCACCAATAATGTTGTTTAAGATCCTTGTACATCTTTGTACTCCCAGGGTGAACAGAGAACCTGGAAGAGTGTGCTTCAGAAAGAATCTCATCACGAAGTTCTTTTATGGCAGGAACAAACCATCTATTTCTAAACTTAAGGATTCCATCAGCAGAATAGTTAAAATATGATTTGTCCGTAGAATCCATGCTTAACTTGTACTTGTTGCACTCTACATCACTTACCTGGGCTTCCTTTATTCTTTCAAGAATGGTAGGTCTTAAGGATATTGCAGTAAGCATGGCTGACACACTATGCACTGCTTCTAGATTAAACCTTTGGAATTCAGACTCTAAGGCTAATGGTACATCAAGAATCAAGGCTGAGGCTGAAGTTGTCACTCTACTCAAGGCATCTGCCCCAACATTTGCTTTGTCGGGATGATATTTAATCTCAAAATTATAATCCTTTACAAATTCCAGCCAACGACGTTGCCTCATATTTAATTTCTTTTGTGTGAAGATATATTTCATACTTTTATGGTCCGAGAATATATCACAAGTTTGTCCATACAGGTAGTGCCTCCGAATCTTAAGTGCGAATACTACTGCAGCTAATTCCAAGTCATGAGTAAGGTAATTCTTCTCATGTGTTTTCAACTGCCTAGAAGCATAAGCTATTATCTTCCCCTCTTGCATCAAGACACAGCCAAGTCCAATCTTGGATGCATCACAGTAAATGCTGAATTTACCATCATCAACAGGAAGGGTCAAAATTAGAGCATTGATCAGTTTCTGTTTCAAGGTCTGAAAACTATGCTCACATTCGTCAGTCCATATATACTTCACATTTTTCCTTGTTAACTTAGTAAGGGGTGTAGCAATCTTCGAAAATACCTCAATGAACTTTCTATAATATCCTGCTAGTCCAAGAAAACTCCTAATATCAGTAGCATTCCTCGGTTGGGGCCATTCCTTAACTGCTTGATCCTTAGCTGGATCGACAGATATTCCGTCTCCAGAGATAACATGTCCTAAAAAGTGAATTTGGTCCAACCAAAACTCACACTTAGAAAACTTGGCGTATAGTTGGTGCTGTTATAATACTTCCAACACCAAGGTCAGGTGCCTAGCATGCTCATCCTTGGAATGGGAATAGATTAAAATATCATCGATAAACACTATGACAAACTTATCTAAATACTCATGAAACACTCTATGCATAAGATCCATGAATGCTGCCGGTGCATTTGTCAATCCAAAGGACATAACCAAAAGCTCATAATGTCCATACCTTGTGCGAAAGACAGTCTTTGGAATATCTTTGGTTTTGACTTTTAGTTGGTAGTAACCTGACCTTAAATCAATCTTAGAGAAAACTCGTGCACCACGGAGTTGGTCAAATAGGTCATCAATCCTCAGTGATGGATACTTGTTCTTGACAGTTAACTTATTCAATTCCCTATAATCAATGCACATACGCATTGATCCATCTTTCTTTTTGATAAAGAGAACAGATGCACCCCACGGTGAAAAGCTAGGGCGTATGAACCCTTTCTCCAACAGATCCTCTAACTGCTTCTTTAATTCTCTAAGTTCTGTTGGTGCTAATCTATATGGAGTTTTAGACACAGGCTCAGCGCCGGGATAAACATCTACAATGAATTCAATTTCCTTACCTGGCGACAAACCAGGAAGGTCATCTATGAATACATATGGGAAATCTTGGACAAATAAGACATTTTGGGGAGTTGCTTTTCCTACTAGTTGTATATCTAAAACACTGGCCAAGAAGCATAAGTACTCTCTGCATGGTGAGGGTCCACAATTTATAGAGGTCATAACAGACATTTTCTTACTCTTCTTTAGAGCTTGAAATATATGTTTCAGACCACTAGGGGGTTGAAAACTAACTACTCCAGTCCTACAGTCGATTGTGGCATAATGCTTAAACAGCCAATCCATTCCTAGGATTACATCAAATCCCATTATATCCATAATAATGAGGTTAGCAGGTAGGTTCATGTTTCCTACTAATACAGCTCTATCAAGCATCACTCGGTTAGAGTGCATGTGTTCACCCGAGGGTAATGCGACATTAAACACATGCTCAGTAGGGGTAAGCTTTACATCTAATTTCTCAGCAAATGCAGATGCTATGAATGAATGTGTTGCACCAGAATCTATCAATGTAAAAGCGGGTAAAGAGTTGACCAGTATAGTACCTGACACAACAGTAAGCTGTTCATCATCACCCAACTCCATCATGGAGAATATCTTCGGTTTAACCATAGCAGGGCCACTATTAGGAGCTGGCAGTCTCTGCTAATATGGCCGACCTTGTTACAATTGTAGCATCTGGTGATTCTAGGCTTCGGGTATTCTTTGATCGTGTGTCCAACCTCCTCACAGTTGAAACACTTCCCAAAGCCCAATCTGCACTCGCCCGGGTGGTACTTCAAGCACTTAGGATACTGGGGGAATTTCCTGACATTCTGTACCTTCCCTCCTGATCCTTGGCTACTCTGGCCTTCACTAGGCCTCTTCATTCCCCTTTGTTGGTGTGGCTGGACCAACTTTTGTGGGACCTCTTTTGGTCCAGCACACTTCCTTTCAGCTTCTTCCACTTCCAGAGCAGTAGACACAACTTCACTGAATGACAAGCCTTTAATACCACAAAATTTAACTCCTCGGTAAATTTCTGGCTTTAGCCCATGCACAAATTTGAACACCTTATCCTCGTCCCTGTGAGCAAAATGTCCAGCAAACCTGGACAGGGACTCGAACTGCCTACTGTACTCGGCCACAGACCCTGTCTGCTTCAAGTTTAGAAATTCCAACTTCTTTGCAATTTGGACAGTACTGTTGAAATACTTCTCGTAGAAAATGTCCTTGAATTGTGACCAAGGCATCGCCAAAACATCAGTGGTGGTCTCTATTGTTTCCCACCAGAGTTGAGCATCACCAGCTAAATGAAACATTGCCAACGTGGCCTTGTCTCCTTTTCCAATGTTGGAGCACCTAAACATACTCTCAATCTTTCTAAGCCACCCTTAAGCAATAACCGAATCAGATGACTGTCCATAAAACGTAGGTGGTCGTAGCCTCCTAAATCTATCTCCAGAATGTTCATTGCTAGAACTCGAGTTAGCACTTCCTTGTACCTCTCGGTTCAACAGCACTCCAAACTGATCGGACTGCTGACGCACTAGGTCTGTTTCCTGACGCACCAATTCTGTCAGCTGCCTAATCATGCTAGGATCTTCTTCAGTCCTCAAGTTGGGCATCTCTCTTGGTACTCTTGGTCTTCCTGGTCGTCTAGCCATTTTCTATACTCCTGTTCAAGGTTAACTACTCTCATAAACATCTAATAACTAAGGTTAACATGAACACTTACAGTTGTTGGAGTACTCCCATGCGACGATCGACACTGATGAGTAATCTTTTGAACGGTTTAACTGAATGTCTCTGATACCATACTGTAACGCCCCGAGTTTCTAAACTCGGTTCGTTACTCATAGACCTGAACATAACTAGGAAATTTTGGACCAAATTTAAACTTCGCTCGGAAGTCAAATTAGAACATTTGCTAAAAACACAAAAACTTGCCGCGGAAAATCTTTGAGCAAAGCAAAATTAAGCAAAACTATAAATCAATGTTCAAATAATCAATTAAAAATATTAAGAAAATAATTCGGCCGGAAGAGATGAAGGCTTACGCTTGAAATACTTAAAGTTCATAAAAGTCAAACACATCATCCGCTGAACAAAGTCAACGAAAAGGGCAGAAACAAAACCGAAGGTTTCCACCGATGACGTCAGCCGGATGAATCGTTCATCCAACCTCTGCCGATCGCAAAACGACAAGTTTTGCTATTCGCATCTACCGATGATGTCAGCCGGATGAATCATCCATCCAACCTCTCCCGATCACAAACGACAAATACACTTACTCATCTCTCCCGATAGATAAAATACTCGACATCATCCGATGGATAAAATACTTGACATCATCCGGTTACAAAACGACAAAAGACTTTTACCTTCATCTGTAACGCCCCCAAGTTTCCCAAACTCGGTTTGTTACTCATAAACCCGAACATAACAAAAATTTCAAACCAAATTTAAAACTCCGCTCAAAAGTCAAAATTTGATATTTTCTAAAACCTCAAAGCATTTAAAGAAATTGCAGCGGAAATCATTTGAGCAAAACAAAGTTAAGCAAAACTATAAAACAGTGTTCGAATATTCAGTTAAAAAAAAAATATTAAGAAAAGAATTCGGCCGGAAGAGGCGAAGGCTTACGCGTGAAATGCTTAGTTCATAAAAGTCAAACACATCATCCGCTGAGCGAAGTCAACAAAAGGGCATAAATAAACCAAAGATTTCCACCGATGACGTCAGCCGGATGAATCGTTCATTCAACCTCAGCCGATCGCAAAACGACAAGTTTTGCTACTCACATCCACCGATGACGTCAGCCGGATGATTCGCTCATCCAGCCTCTGCCGATCACAAGACGACAATCCTTACTACATCGAAAAAAATATTAAGAAAAGAATTCGGCCGGAAGAGGCGAAGGCTTACGCGTGAAATGCTTAGTTCATAAAAGTCAAACACATCATCCGATGACTATACTGAAGACATCATCCGATGACTATACTGAAGACATCATCCGATGACTATACTGAAGACATCATCCGATGACTATACTGAAGACATCATCCGATGACTATACTGAAGACATCATCCGATGGCTTTACTGAAGACATCATCCGATGACTATACTGAAGACATCATCCGATGACTATACTGAAGACATCATCCGATGACTATACTGAAGACATCATCCGATGACTATACTGAAGACATCATCCGATGACTATACTGAAGACATCATCCGATGACTATACTGAAGACATCATCCGATGGCTTTACTGAAGACATCATCCGATGACTATACTGAAGACATCATCCGATGACTATACTGAAGACATCATCCGATGGCTTTACTGAAGACATCATCCGATGGCTTTACTGAAGACATCATCCGATGACTATACTGAAGACATCATCCGATGGCTTTACTGAAGACATCATCCGATGGCTTTACTGAAGACATCATCCGATGACTATACTGAAGACATCATCCGATGACTATACTGAAGACATCATCCGATGACTATACTGAAGACATCATCCGATGGCTTTACTGAAGACATCATCCGATGGCTTTACTGAAGACATCATCCGATGGCTTTACTGAAGACATCATCCGATGGCTTTACTGAAGACATCATCCGATGACTATACTGAAGACATCATCCGATGACTATACTGAAGACATCATCCGATGGCTTTACTGAAGACATCATCCGATGGCTTCACTGAAGACATCATCCGATGACTATACTGAAGACATCATCCGATGGCTTTACTGAAGACATCATCCGATGGCTTTACTGAAGACATCATCCGATGACTATACTGAAGACATCATCCGATGGCTTTACTGAAGACATCATCCGATGGCTTTACTGATCATCCGATAGGTTTATTACTCGACATCCACCGGTCACTAAACGACAAAACTTCATCTACATCATCTGGTGGCTTCCACTGAAGACATCATCCGATAGAATATACTGAAGACATCATCCGATGGCTTCACTGAAGACATCATCCGATGGCTTAACTGAAGACATCATCCGATGACTATACTGAATACATCATCCGATGGCTTTACTGAAGACATCATCCGATGACTATACTGAAGACATCATCCGATGGCTTTACTAAAGACATCATCCGATGACTATACTGAAGACATCATCCGATGGCTTTACCAAAGACATCATCCGATAACTATACTGAAGACATCATCCGATAGACAACAGGACAATAACAATTTCACTCTAACAAAGAAAACTCCGACTGCCAGGAGAACTTGAGCAATTGAATAAAAATTCATTCAAAACCACTTAAATTCGGTCACTACTCCAACATCTAGTAAAACCACTATTAACACTAACAGAGTATAATTGTCCGGATGAAAATCTCAAGATGAGTTCAGAAACATTAAAACTACTACTGTCATGAAAATCCAACATACTTAAATTGAAACATTGTCAATTAAACCTTCACACCAACTAACATCAGTTAAACCGCCCCATCAACTGCCAGATTGTTGCAAAGTTGTACTCCTCCAACCAGCCTAGTCCTCAGCTAACTCAGTAAACACACCTGCTGTCGCTTCTTCACCTACATCACAAAACTCATCTATTTGCCTAATGCTAAGTAAGTAAAGCAATAATGTAATGTAATGCTGAATCATAAATTCCTAAATATGCAATTTCTACTTTCTCATCTCAGTTGTATATGCATCGTTCTGATCTGATCCCCCTGTGAAATTGGGAGTTGGATCACTTCTCCCAAAGTATAAATATCCACTGACTCATTAAGGGGCGGATTACTTCCCTTAACAGTAAATCTGATTCACATAGTTGTTTCTGATCCCCCTGTTCGATGGGAAGCGGATCAAGTTTCCCAAAATCTAAATATCCACTGTCTCATTAAGGGGCGGATTACTTCCCTTAACAATAAATCTGATTCACATAGTTGTTTCATTATGTTCATTCCTTACCATGCCAACATGCATTCAAATTCATTTTCGTATACTTTTAAAATATGATGCATGACATACTGACACATTCAAGTAAACAAAATCCTAATGTTTTGTGATGTAGGCCCGAAGGCACAAGCATACTTCACTTACCTGGTCTCCTCGAAAGTTTGGTTGAAATCTCCCTCGGGAACTTGCTCAAACCTAAATCCATAAACCGAACATTATTTAAACCTTCACTAAACTTCATCCTAGTCAACCAGAAACCTAAGGAAACTAATTTGAGAACTCAGGTCATAATGCATACCCGATACTTCACTAAACCGAAACTAACACTCACCTACAGCATCCTCAAAATCCTCATATTGTACTCCCTCGGCTATCTTACTGCTAAAGTATAAGAAATGAGGAAAACTTGTCTAGATAGAATAAGGATTGGGTGGAAGAATCGCCGAGGGCTCCGCTGAGCTTGAGCTGGATATCGAAAAGGAATAATTGATGAAACAGTGGCGGCTACAGTGCATAAATCGCTAAACCCCTTCCCTTAAATAGGTTATCCACTTTTGAAATTTCCAATTTACTCTTATACTCTTGTCTAGTCACTCAATAACCCTACTTTGATTATTGCCTAATAAAGTGTATACCATTTACAATAAAAGAGGGCTGGTTCGATAGAACCGGGTGTTACATTATCATCCGATGGATAAAATACTCGACATCATCCGGTTACAAAACGCCAAATTTTCTACTTATATCTTCTGATGGCTTCTACTGAAGACATCATCTGATGACTTTACTGAAGACATCTTCCGATAGACAACAGAACAACAACCCTACATCTGCCGATAGACTTCATCTACCGATAGATCCAAAAATACTCAACGAAAACAGCATAGCAATATTTTCACTCTAACAAAGAAAACTCCGACTACCAAAAGAATTTGAGCATTTTACTAAAAATCGTTCAAACTATTTAAATCCGTGTATTACTCCAAAATTTAGTAACACCACTAATAAATCCAACAGAGTATCATTATCAGCAAAGTCTCACCAACGTATTCAAAAACATTAAAACCACTTCTGTTATTAGAAAACTCAACAAAACTTAAAATAAACCATTGTTAACAAAACCTTCACATCTACTGACATCAGTTAATCCGCCTCATCATAATCACCAATCTGTGGCATTGAAGCGCTCCCTCAACAGCCTAATTCTCAACATGTTCAGAGAACACACCTTCTGTTACCTCTTCACCTACATCACAAAACTCATCTGTTAGCCTAATGCTAAGTAAGTAAAGCAATAATGAAATAGAATGCTGAAACATAAATTCCTAATCATGATGTTTATACTTTCTCATCTCAGTTGCATATGCATTTGTTCTGATCTGATCCCCCTGTGAAATTGGGAGTTGGATCACTTCTCCCAAAGTCATACATCCTCTCTCTTGATTAAGGGGCGGATTAGTTCTCTTAACAACTGTTCAGATCCCCTTGTGAAATTGGGGTTTGGATCACTTCTCCTAAAGTCATACATCCTCTCTCTTGGTTAAGGGAAAGATTAGTTCCCTTAACAACTGTTACAGTCTGTTCATTCCTTACCATGCCATTTCATGTAAATTCATTTTCGCATAATTTTCAAAATATGATGCATGACATACAAACACATTCAAGCATGCACAACCCTACTGTTTTGTGATGTAGGCCCGAAGGCACAAGCATACTCTACTTACCTGGCTCTCCTGGAAATCGCTCGACCGTAAGCTACTTTAGAAGCTCGCTCACCTAAGTTCATAACAGAACATCAATCAAACCTTCACTAAACTTTACCAAATATTAACCAGAAGAACAAGGAAACCAGTTTGGAACTCTACTGCTTGCACATTTCCATTTATCCACAAAAACCCGAACCTACTCTCATCTACAGCATCCTTGAAATCCTCACATTGTACTCCCTATGTTATCTAACTGCTAAAACGCAAGAGAATGAGGAAAAATGTACCTAAGTTGAAAGAGAGTCGAGCAAGAAAGAAATTGCCCAGAGGTTCTTGCTGGAGAGCTGAAGGCCGAGAGGGAAAATAGGAAATAGTGGCGGCTACAGTGCATTAAACCCAAAACCCATTTCCTTAAATACGTTATCCACTTTCAAATTTTCAATTACCCTTATTCCCTTGCCTAGACATCCATTAACCCTACCTTTATTATTATCATATAAAGTGTGCCATTAATTTAAAAAAAAAAGAGAACCGGGTGTTACACTAATTCTAACACATATCACAATTTACATTAAATTGCATCATAAAAAATATTTTGGACTAATAACACAATGGATCTGATACCAATTGTTGGTTTTGATGGTCCCTACACATGGCGGAATTCACTGTTATTCATAATAACAGTGACATGCGTTATCTTTGTGATTTTAAAACTATTTTAAAATCATAAATAACTACAAATTGAATCGTTAGTCTAAAAGAAAATATTTTGAGAAATATATATTTTTCAAAAAATGTAAACAATTTACATTAATGAAAAATATTAGATTTAGATTATAGAATAATAAAAGAAAATACCTCTTTGAGAAACTCTTTTACTCAGGTACTCTTCTCTGATCTTAACAGCTTTAACTCAAGATCAAGTGTTTATCGAAGACTTTGAAACTGTTGAGTCTTCTCTGAAGATCTTTACTTTTAAATTTCCTTATGTATGGGCGTTCAACTTATTAGAACAACACACTCTTATATTTGTGCAGAGACGTATTTTTAACACATGAGACGTCTTTCTTCGATCTTAGAAAACATTTTTCTAAAATCGAATACGAAAAGGTCACATCTTTTCTCTCAAATTGATTAGATCTTATTTTTTGAAAAACCTTTTAAAAATCATATTTTTCCTTTTATTTATAGATTTATTAAAAAACAATTTTTAAAAACTAATCAAATCTCATCATATCAGTTTTTTCAAATCTACAAAAGAAACTTACTAAATCAAATCTCACCTGATCAGATTTTTCATATCTAAAATGATCTTACCTAATCAAAGATCATTTGATTAGATTTTTTAGATCCATCTTCTAAATCAAATTTAGAGAATTCCTTTTAAAAATAATTCTTACCTAATCAAATTTCATTTGATCAGATTTTTCAAATATAATTTAAATCCCTTAAAATAATCTCATCTAATGAGACATAATCATTTATATATTTATTCTTGTAACATGGAAATTAAATAGTGATATAAGATAACAGATGGACCTATAGTACTAAGCTCCAATAATATTTGTTAATTAATATAAACTATTTATATTAAATAACCTAATTATTAATTATAGAGTAATTCCATTAAATACCTAAAGATGCATTCTTAGAACTATAGAGTATATTTATTCAAAGTAATGTCCATTGATATAGTCATTACAAATGTATTAATTCTTAATTAAGATTCGTAATAGAGCTAGGTATAAAATCCGTTAACTTCTCATATTACATCTTTATCCTTGACTACCATTAGTTCTTAATTAAATAATTAAACTATAACATTTTTGAATTTGTGCGCTAATTATTCAATCCCTGAACTAACAAACAAGTATCTTGTATTATGAATTTTATTGTATCAATATTAACATTCACAGCTACTCATTTAATTTATTCCAAAAATACAAGGTTTATGTAATGTAACTCATCAAAACTCTACCGAGTAAATCAAACAATAAATTAAAATGAAATATGAGTCTACTAAATACAATGAATCAAGATCATACATATATGACCATCATTATGATAAAATTAATTGTTCTTCATTTAACGGATATTATAAGAACAATATAATTTCATCTAGTCCAGTCCTATATAATCGTATTATATAAAATACAATAACTTTATATCACTACATATATAGTCGGGATATGACTATAAGTTCTCAACGAAGTAAACTGTATTTACGACTTTATTAATTTGAAGATCCTATACTTCAAATACAAGTCATGGACTAATATGATTATTTCATTTTAAATTTAATCCCACATATATCAATATATATATGCAAATTTAAAATTGCACAAATAATCAAAGATTTTTTTTTTTTTGAATTTATAAAGCATATCGAATAATGCAAGCATAAAAATTAATCATAAAATTTATTTATTAATTACATCAAGAAAAATGTAGCACCCGGTTTCATTGAGCCAACTTATTTTGTCAACTAGTAGTGAATGTTTTATAGATGAAATTGTGAGAAATTAGTGATTAAGCTAATGAGTGACTAGGCGAGGGCATAATGGTAAATTGAGATACAAAAGTGGATAACCTATTTAAGGGAAGAGGTTCTGCGTTTAATGCACAGTAGCCGCCACCCTATTACCATTTCCCTTCGTTGATTTTCAGCTCAGCTCAGCAGACTTCCTTCCGATTTTTTCCTCTCTGATTTTCTCCATTCTAGGTGAGTTTTGTTTCATTTTACTTGCTGTTTTAGTGATTAGATAACAGAGAGATTGTAGGGGAGTGTTCGTGAATGCTGTGAGTGAGAGTTAGTTTTGGGTTTTGGGGAGAACCAGGAATGCTCAACGAACAGGACTTCTAGCTAGTTTCCCTAAGATTTCTAAATAGTTTAGAATGAAGTTTAGTAATGCGGTGCTCGTTTTCCGATTATAGGTGAGCAGACTTCCGAAGTAGCTAATAACCAGACAATCTCCAGGAGACCAGGTAAGTGAAGTATGCTTGTGCCTTCGGGCCTACATCACAAAATAGTAGGATTATGTTTTCTTGAATGTGTTTGTATGTCATGCATCATATTTTGAAAATATGAAAAAATGAATTTACATGAAATGGCATCGTAAGGAATGAACAGATTGTAACAGATAAACTATTAAGGGAACTAATCCGCCCCTTAACTTATGAAGGGATTTATACTTTAGGAGAAGTGATCCAACTCCCAATTTCACAGGGGGATCTGAACAGTTGTTAAGGGAACTAATCCGCCCCTTAATCGAGAGAGAGGATGTATGAATTTGGGAGAAATGATTCAACTCCCAATTTCACAAGGGGATCAGACCAGAAACGAATGCATATGCAACAGAGATGTGAAAGTAGAAACTGCATGTCTAGGAATTTTGTTTCAGCATTCCATTTCATTATTGCTTTACTTACTTAGCATTACGCTAGCAGATGAGTTTTGTGATGTAGATGAAGAAGTGACAGCAGGTGTGTTCTCTTAGTTTGCTGAGAACTAAGCAGGTTGAAGGGGTGCATTCATGCATCGATCTGGCAACTGATGGGGCGGTTTAACTGGTGGCAGTAGATGAGAAGGTTCGGTGAACCATGATTCAATTTAATTATGTTGAGAGTTTTATGACCGTGGTAGTTTTGATGTTTTGAATACAATTTGAGACTTTTCTGATAATGATACTCTGTTGGTTTTAATAGTGGTTTTTACCAAATTTTGGAGTAATACACGGATTTGAGTAGTTTTGAACGATTTTTAGTAAAATGCTCAAGTTCTGTTGGTAGTCGAAGTTTTCTTTGTTTAGAGTGGTTTTTAACGGTTTTGTTGAGTATTTTTTATCTATCGGTAGATGATGTCTATCGGCAGATGTTGAGTATTTTTGATCTATCGGTAGATGATATCTATCGGCAGATATTGAGTATTTTTGGTCTATCGGCAGATTTAGTCCATCGGTAGAAGTCGAGAGTTTTGTCTATCGGTGGATGTAGTCCATCGGTGGATGTGAGTATTAGAATTTATCGTTTTATGACCGGGTGATGTCGAATATTATATCTATCGGAAGATGTAGGAAGAAATTTGTCGTTTTGCGATCGGTAGATGTGAATTGAGGATTTTTGCCTTCTAGTGATCGGAAGACGCAGCTTGTTCTATCGGTAGATGTGAGCTGAGAATGTTTGTCGTTGTGAGCTGTAGAAGTAAATAGGAGATTTGTCGTTTTGTGAGCGGTGAATGCGAGTGTAAAACGTTGTCGTTCTGTGAGTGGAAAATATAATTTGTATGACTTCTACCGCCGAGACTCTATTGTCTCTATATCTACCGTTGGAACTATTCAGCGGCAGATGTGTTCTGTTTTCTTTTCTTTTTCAACCAACTGTCTTCAATATTTTAACTATTTAATAAATGTTGTTCATACAAATGTTTTTCCGCTGTAAGTTTTAAAGTTTTTAGGGTCAAGTCTTGATCGTTCAATGAAATTTTAAAATTTTCTCAGAAAGTCATAGTTCGGTTTAGTATTATGTGTGGCGAACCGGGTTCAGATAACTCGGGGCGTTACAAAAAATCTTCATAACATTTTCTTGTTGGGCACATTATTCCCATCAAGGACTTCTAGCTCTTGGCGATGCTAGTTTGAAGGGTGATAATGATTTTTGAATGAATATGTTACAATGATAAGCCAGATAACTAGTATTTTCGATAAGTATGACAAGTTTTTCTCACCTCAAAAGCATATGTTTTTCAGCACCAAAGCACTATAGACCACGAATGACTTGAAACATAATTAGAACTCTTTAAGTAATTTAAAGAATCAAAGTTTGTTATTATGTTAGTGAATTGTGATCAATTTGAAGCAGCCATTGAGAGTTCCACTGAGGTTCAAAAAAGTGCAGTATGGTATTCACTAAATTTAATTTTTGAAGCAATAATGTAACACCCGGTTCCATCGAACCGATTTTACCTTTTCAACTAATAGTGTACATTTTATGGATGAAATTGGGAGAATTATTGTTTAGGTTAATGAGTGACTAAATAAGGGCAAAATGGTAAATAGAGATCTATAGTGGATAATGTATTTAAGGGAGGGTTTAATGAGGTTTAGCCGCCACTGTTTCTCATATTCCTTTCTTGGCATTTAGCTCAGCTAAGCAGAGTTTCTCTCGGTGATTTTATCTCCCATTTTCTCCAAGCTAGGCGAGTTATACTTCGATTTCTTGCTACATTGTAACTATCGATGATAGAGGGAGATTTTAAATGTCAGTTTTGAAAATGTTGTAAGTGAGAGTTAGTTCGGGTTTGGGGCAAATCAGGAATGCTTGATGATCAAAGTTCCCAAACTAGTTTCCTTACGAGTTCTGGTATATTTGAGGATAGTTTAGAATGAAGCTTAACTAATACTCTGTCTACGGCTGTAGGTTTGAGCAAAACCCGAAGTAGTTTGCAACCAAGCTTTTCCAAGAAACTAAGTAAGTGGAGTATGTGTGTGCCTTCGGGCCTACATCACAAAACAGTAGGTTTATGCTTGTTTGAATGTTTTCTGTATGTCATGCATCACGTTTTTTTTGGAAAGAACACGAAAATGAATTTACATGTAATGACATGGTAAGACATGAACAGATTGTAATAGACCAACTGTTAAGGGAATTAATATATCCCTTAATCGATGAAGATGATGTATGACTTTGGGAAATTGATCCGATTCCCAATGGAATATAGGATCATATCAGCTGTTAAGGGAACTAATCCGCCCCTTAATCGATGAAGAGGATGTATGACTTTGGGAAAATTGATCCAACTGCCAATGGAACCGAGGGATCATATTAGAGAAAGAATGTGAATGCAACTAAGATGTGAAAGTAGAAACAGCATGACCAGGATTTATGTTTCAGCTTATCATTTCATTATTGCTCTACTTATTTAGCAGTAGGCTAATAGATGAGTTTTATGATGTAGGTGAGGAAGTGTCAGCAGGTGTGTTCTCTGAGCTTGTTGAGGACTAGGCTGGTTGGAGGAGTACATTCGTGCATCGACTCGGTAAACTCATGGGGCGGTTTAACTGGTGTTAGTAGGTGTGAGAATTTAGTGGACAGTCGCTCAGTTTAAATAAGCTGTGAATTTTAATGATGGTGATGTTTTTTTTAATATTTCTGATACAATTTGAGATTTCTCGGATGATGATACAGTTGTTAGTTTTAGCTGTGATTCTTACTGGTTTTCAAGCATTTCATTGGGTCGGATTATTTTGAATGATTTTAGTAAAATTTACAAGTTCTTTTAGCAGTCGGAGTTGTTCTTTGTTTGGTACGTAAATGGTTGATACATTGTTCTGTTGTCTATCGGTAGATGTTGTCTAGTGGTGGATGTGGTGTTACTATTCACCGGTAGAGGTTGTCTAACGGTTGATGTTGAGTGTTACTGTTCACCGGTAGATGTTGTCTATTGGTGGATGTGGTGTGTTACTATTCACCGGTAGAGGTTGTCTAACGGGGGGATGATGAGTGTTACTGTTGAGCAGGGGTTGTTGGATGCATGAGTCATCCGGCTGACTTCATCGGTAGATGTCGTCGTTTGGTAGACATGAGCGTTAGATGTGTATTGTCGACGTGTGTCGAATGGCAAATGTGTAGCAGGTAGATGTAAGTGGATTACTATTGAGCGGTAGACGTGAATGATCGATGCGTCGTTCTGCAGATGTTGAATGGCAGACGTCGTTCGGAAGATGCGAGCGGTAGACGTGATCGGTTGATGTGTTCAAATTTAATATTTTTAATTATTCAACATCCTTATGCCTTCGGCCCTTTCGGCCGATTATCTCTATTTTTTTTAATAAACAGTGTTTGTACAAATGATCTTCCGCAGCAAGTTTTGATGTTTATTTTTAAGTTTGACCGTTGAGTGAAGTTTTAAAAATTTTATCAAAATGTCATGGTTCGGTTCAGTATTATGAGTAGCGAACCGGATTCAGAAAACTCGGGGCGTTACAAATAAGCACCGAATTTATATTTGATCCAGTAGCCAATTGAACTCTTGCACCCTCGCACTCTCACAAGTCAAATAATCGGCTCTCGAGTCTCACCTTCTATCCAGTTCCCAGTTGGTCTCTTGCACTCTCGACTCGGCACTCTCACACTCTCACAAGCTGCATAATCAATTTCTTGAGTCTCACCTAGGTTTGAGCTACGTTGATCTCTCTATACAACACTACATTTTTAGTGGGTTTGAGCTTCTCTATTTTTTTCCATTTTGGTTCTAAAATCAAAACGACCTAAGAGACCAGGAAAAATCACCAAATTTTTACTAGAGCGAGCTACATTGATGATTCTATATCAATGCTCGATGAAAAGTTGTAGCAACCGGTATTGTCAACCTTAATTAATTAATAACGTCATCTTATAACTTTTATTTTTATGGAATTTAGTGAATTTGATTGGTTGGTTAAATAGGTTAAAGTTGGTTAGCCAATGACTTTGAGTAATTATGAAGCGGTGTTATAAATGGAGGGTTTAATGAAGGTTTAGCCGCCACTGTTTCTCATTTTCCTTTCTCGGCATTCAGCTCAGCTAAGCAGAGTTTCTCTTGGCGATTTTCTCTCCCAATTTCTCCAAGCTAGGTGAGTTCTACTTCGATTTCTTGCTACATTGTAACTATCGATGTTAGAGAGGATTTTAAATGTGAGTTTTGAGAATGCTGTAAGTGAGAGTTAGTTCGGGTTTGGGGCAAATCAGGAATGTTTGATGATCTGAGCTCCCAAACTACTTTCCTTATGAGTTCTGGTAGATTTGTGGATAGTTTAGAATAAAGCTTAACGAATACTGTCAGCGACCCTAGTACTGTACCCAATTTCCCGTACATATTTATTTTTTATTATTTTTTATATCATTATACTTTAAATAAACTCTAAGCGGAACTTAAACCGAAATCGAAATCAGAATTGAAATCTAACTTTTAAACATTTTAAAACAAAACATAACTAATTAAAAAAACCTTAAAATTTATTAGAACAATTTAAAATAAAAGGAGGACAAAACTGTAAAAGCGATCAACCAACAAGAGGGGCGATCGATCTCCAACATTTGGAGATCGATCGCTGATGGCACAAAACAGAAGGTGCGATCGATCTCCAACATTTGGAGATCGATCGCTGATGCTCCAGACAAGCAAGGCGATCAGTCGCCCTTCACCCCGCGCCCAGTCGCCTACTCCAATCGGCGATTGAAAGCCACCATTCGGCGATCGGTAGCCTCTCCCTTTAGCCCATTAAAATGTAAAAATGCTCTCTGGAATTCGAGATTCCAGAGAGCAAAACACCAACTTTTAAAAATGCTCTCTAGGTTCTAGAGAGCAAAACACCAGCTTTCTCCTTTCCTAAAATACATAACCGATACACACATTAAACTTCCGAGAAAATAATTTGCATGGATACGTTTGAAAACCGGGTATATCCACCTGTTTTAAATCATCATCAATTCATGAAAATCTACATAAAACCTTAACCAAAATGTTTTACAAACAGTTTTACCAAAACATTGAACTATCAACATATAAACCTATCAACTATCCAGTTCCCAAACATCCTAAAATGTGCTAACTGTACAATTACTTTTTCTAATCTACCATCAGCCCAAAACATCCCAAAAACCCCAAAACCTATACATACATCCCCACGGGTCAGGTAAGCGTCGACTGCGCCAGCACACCACCGCAACCATCCTTCGTCAACTGGACTCATGCCTCTGGAGGAGGAATCTCGTCCTCACCTGTTTCCTCGTAATCACCTACACCATACAGACACCTATGAGATAAAAATCTCAGCAAGTTCTAGTAAATGTACATGCATGCTATGCGTATGAGTTCAGAAATCATGCAGCATTTTCTTTATCTTTACTCTGTGATGTCACCGAGATCTCAGCCTCCTAACCGGAGAGAGCCCATCCTGCGATCGGACTACTCTTTCCAGCTAGACGGGGGGGTACACGCTTACAACACATACAACCGTGCCTGAGCCCCATCTCGCATGACCTGTAACTGTATAACTGTATGAGTATGCAATAGATGTGGTATTGTGACAAACCCGTAATCGGTCTCCACAATAGGTCGTGCCCCTCTCCAGGCCACATCACCATTCTCTTTAAAACATCATGCATAAATTTATTTTCTATGTTCTTTTAAAACACGTGATGCGTGAATAGTTCAATATGACAGAAAGTAAACATATGTACAGAGCATACCATTCAAAACACAAAATCAACCTAGAAGACAATCGAACCCTAACTACCCAACCAAAGCGAGTAAATAAACGCGTCACCAAAACTCCTCGAGATGACCTCGACGTACGGTGTAGGCCAATCAGCCAGAGAAGATCACGAGAACTTACCTCGTGTGCAACGCAGCTCAAGCTCCGTCCACGAGCGTTGTTTGTCTGAGGTAAAACACAACGGTTGATGTTAAAACAATTTAAGCTTCCAAACGTCCAAATTAACAAAACCTTAACTAAAAAATTTCTTAAAACTTCTAACTTAATTATTCGAAGCATATCGATGAACAATTACGATTGATACCTCGAAACTACAATTTACGAGTTTTTCCCTAAAACCCGAAAATTCTCAAATTTTAACATTCGTCTAAAACGTCCAATACATTCACTATATCCTTAATTACGGAAAACCTATCAATTTCGGACTATAAATCTCGATTTTAAAACGAAACCCTAATTGTTCAAACTCCGTAAAACTCAAAATAAACGTTCTAAAACTATAGATCCATACCTAAAGTGTTGATTGGAGTAGAAAATGCGAAGAAAACGGATCGAACGGAGGAAGTACGGAGGTCGGATGTCGAAGGATCGCCGCGGGCAGAGAGGAAGCCGAGAGAGAAAGAAAGAAGAAGAAGTAGCTCTGGCGTGAAATGGTGAAAGAGAAGAGAGATTTGAGTTTTAATATAAAATTGACTTTGCAAATTACCATTTTTCCCTTAGTACATATTTTATATTTGTTTCATCCTTCGTTTCATGAATCGGCTAACTATTCGGTTTCTCCAAATTTTCTTATTTCACCAATAAGTTCAACTTATTATTTGGGATTTATTAAAACTATCCGTTTGCAAATCGGACCTCGTTTACTATATTTACTACAACGTTCTTTATAATCTGAGAAACTTAATTACTCGGAATATAGTGTCATTACTTTGAAAAATTCCGTAAATTCCTTAAAATTCCTATTAATAATTAGGATCATAATGGTGCTTCCTTTTCGTAAAACGAGTTTGATTTGACATATTTACAAAAATGCTAATATATACTATAATATAAAATTCCGTACAGGCCGGATATTACATTCCACCCACCTTATTTAGAATTTTGTCCGCAAAATTTAACTACACAAATAGCTCAGGATACTTAGCCATCATATCCTGTTGTCGCTCCCAAGTAGCTTCTTCCACCTCGTGGTTCCGCCATAAGACTTTGACTAGCGGAATCTCTTTGTTGCGCAATACCTTGATGGAAGACTCCAAAATACGTACCGGCCTCTCCTCGTAAGTCAAGGTAGGCTGTACCTCAATCTCTCTAGCCTCGACAATATGCGATGGATTGCGTAGGCACTTCCGAAGCATAGATACATAGAATACGTCGTGGATACCCTCCATAGAAGCCGGAAGCTCTAATTTGTACGCCATCTTCCCGATCCTCTTCAGAATAGGAAAGGGCCCCACATAGCGAGGGTTTAACTTGCCCCTCCTTCCAAATCTCGCAACGCCTTTGAACGGAGAAACTTTAAGATAAACTTCGTCGCCTTCCTCGAACTCTAGCTCTCTCCGTCGTGTGTCAGCATAGCTCTTCTGTCGACTCTGAGCTATCTCAGTACGCTGTCGGATAACGGCAATCGCCTCTGCCGTTTGCTGTAGAATCTCAGGACCAACGACGCTGGCCTCGCCAACCTCGTCCCAATACAACGGAGACCTACACTTCCGACCATACAGCGCCTCATATGGAGCCATGCCAATCGTAGCCTGGAAGTTGTTGTTGTACGAGAACTCAATCAGAGGCAAATATCGGCTCCATGAGCCCTGAAACTCTAGCACACAAGCTCTGAGCATATCCTCAAGAATCTGATTCGTCCTCTCTGTCTGACCATCAGTCTGAGAATGAAATGCCGTCATGAAATTAAGCTGAGTCCCCATAGCTTTGTGCAGACTCTTCCAGAACTTTAACGTAAATCTCGGATCTCTGTCCGAGACAATCGAAACTGGCACACCGTGAAGTCTAACAATCTCCTGCACGTAAAGCTCGGCGAGCTGATCCATAGAAGATGTCATTCTCACAGATAAGAAGTGGGCCGACTTTGTCAATCGTTCCACAATAACCCATATGCCGTCATGGCCCTTCGTCGTCCTCGGGAGCCCAACAATAAAATCCATGGAGATCTGCTCCCATTTCCACTCCGGAATCTACAGTGGCAATAACGTTTCGGCCGGTCTCTGGTGCTCTGCCTTTACATGTTGACACACCAAACAGGTCTCAACGTAATTGGCAACCTCCCTCTTCATGCTCGGCCACCAGAAATGTTGTTTTAAATCCCGGTACATTTTAGTACTTCCCGAGTGCACAGAATATGCCGAAGAATGTGCCTCAGCCATTATCTCCTTCTTCAGGTCCTCGTCGTTAGGCACGTACCACGTATGCCTGAACTTTAGAATATCATCCTCTAATAACTGAAAATCTGACGAGTCTCCCAATGTCATTCTGGATCGAAGCTCCTCACACTTCGTATCATTCTGCTGGGCCTCACGTATCTGATCCAGAATAGTCGGCCTGAGAGAAATGTTGGTGAGCATACTGGACAACTCTGCCACTATCTCAACGTCGAACCTCCCAATCTCAGACCGCAGCGTAACTGACATCGCTGCTAATGAAGGCTGACTCGCAGAAGGCACTCTACTCAAAGCATCAGCTACCTTGTTCACCTTTCCTGGGTGGTACTGGATATCGAAATCGTAATCTTTGACAAACTCGAGCCACCTTCTTTACCGCATATTAAGTTCCTTTTGTGTAAATAAGTATTTTAAGCTCTTGTGGTCTGAAAATATCTCGCACTGCTGCCCATATAAATAATGTCTCCATATCTTCAGTGCGAAGACCACAGCTGCTAACTCAAGGTCGTGCGTAGGGTAATTATGCTCGTACGGCTTCAGCTACCGAGAAGCATATGCAATAACTCTCCCTTCCTGCATCAATACACAACCGAGTCCAACTCCAGACGCATCACAATAAATGCTATACTTGTCACCGTCAACAGGTAGCGCCAATACTGGAGCGGTGGTCAATCTCTGCTTTAACTCCATAAAACAGTTATCACAGGCAGATGACCATATAAATCTCTCGTTCTTCCGAGTCAATCTTGAAAGAGGTAGTGCGATCTTCGAGAATCCCTCTATAAACTTCTGGTAATAACCGGCTAATCCGAGAAATCCACGTACCTCTCGTACGTTCTTCGGCTGTGGCCAATCTCTGACCGCTTGAATTTTGCTCGGATCCACAGAAACCCCTTCTTCTGATATAATGTGGCCAAGAAAACTGACTCGATCCAGCCAGAACTCGCACTTAGAGAACTTTGGATACAACTGGTGCTGGCATAGAATCCTTAGGACTACTCTCAGGTGCTCCTCGTGTTCTTCCTTCGTCTTAGAGTAAACCAGGATATCATCGATGAAAACCACCACGAACTTGTCCAAGTACTCCTTGAAGACACGGTTCATCAAATCCATGAACGCTGCAGGGGCATTAGTAAGTCCAAAAGACATGACAAGGAACTCATAATGCCCGTACCTCGTTCGGAAAGCCGTTTTTTGAATATCATCCTTCCGGACCTTCAACTGATTGTAACCCGAGCGCAGGTCAATCCTGGAAAACACTCGGGCACCCTGTAGCTGATCAAACAAGTCATCGATCCGAGGCAGTGGATACTTATTTTTCACCGTCAATTTGTTCAACTCCCTGTAATCAATGCACATCCTGAGGGTCCCGTCTTTCTTCTTGACGAATAGAACAGGCGCACCCCAGGGTGAAACACTGGGTCGAATAAAACCCTTCTCTAACAACTCATCAAGCGGAGTCTTCAGCTCCTTTAACTCTGCTGGTGCCAACCGATAAGGATTCTTAAACCTTGGCGCGGCATTTGGATAAACATCAATAGTAAATTCAATCTCCCGGTCTGGCGGTAACCCGGGAAGATCATCGAGGAATATACCAGAGAACTCTCTGACTATAGGAATGTCGCTCGGCTTTATTTCGCTGAGCAACTGAACATCAAATACTGAGGCCAAATAAATAGAGCACTGACCTTTAAACTGCTCGTTGACCATCATGGAATAAGAAATAGGCAAGCTACTAAATCTGTTCATCGCCTGATAAGAAAACTCGGCTTTACCCAGGGGTCGAAAGGTGACAATCCCGGATCGACAATCGATGGTGGCGAAGTGCTGTGACAGCCAGTCCATCCCCAAGATAAGATCATAATGCTCTATGCCCATAACAATAAGGCGAGCATAGAGGGTTTTGTCCCCAATCAAGATGATATTGCCCTGGACCACCCGACCTGACTGCATACACTCTCCCGAAGGTAGCATCACACTATATTCGCATTCTGTTAACTCAGGCGCAAGCTTCAATCTAGACACACAAGCAGTGGAAATAAAAGAGTGCGTAGCCCCCGTGTCTAACAAAGAAAACACAGCTACGCCCATAATCAATATAGTACCTGCTATCACGGCAGGTTGATCCTCGTTATCGACATCACCAGGCTCTATAAATGCGAAGATCCTCAGAATAACTCTCCTCTGATCACCGCCTAGCTGATCTCTGTCGGGCTTCGGGCAATCCCTAACAAAATGGCCCGCGTCTCCACACCGATAGCACACACCCATGCCCAATCTGCACTGGCCAGTGTGTTCCCTCTGGCATTTAGGGCAAAGAGGTATCTGAGAAGTCCCCTGTATCTTCTTGCCCTTCCCTCGATCATTACCTCCCTCAAGAGGTCTTTTAACACCCCTCTGTTGCTGTTGAGGCTGTGCTCTCGGCTGCCATCCTCGGTTCAGAGACTGAGGACGTATCTCTCGGAAGAAACCCTTAGATGGCTCCCTCGGTTTGGAAGAATCTCTATCAACTGCCTCAATATCAAGCGCCCTGGCCACTATCTCGTCGTATGATACATTTCGCACCCCAGATATAGTAAGGCGCATCCGGAACTCCTGACTAAGTCCCTGTAAAAATCAGCGTACCTTGTCCTCGTTAACGCTGACCTGACGTGGTGCGAATCGAGAAAGGGCTTCAAACTTCCTCACGTACTCGGCAATAGAACTTACCAACCGTAACCGCATAAACTCAACAATTTTCGCCTCCCGTACGATATGGCTGAAATACTTGTCATAGAACAACTCTCGGAATCTCTCCCATCCCATAATCGTCACGTCGGTGGTCATCTTGATGGAATCCCACCAAAATCGAGCGTCCAGTGCCAAGTGGTAGGTCACCAATGCAACTTTCTCTCCGTCCTCAATGCTAGCATATGCCAGCATGTCTTCCATGGTGTAAATCCACTCCTCGGCTGAAGAGGGATCTGTGGACTGTCCGTCAAATATAGGGGGCTGGAGCTTTTGAAATCTCTCCATCCCACGATTACCCGGAATGGCTGCCTCTCGAGCTCTAGTGCCCTCTCGGTCTATCAAAGTACCCAGCTATTGAGATTGTCTCTCCATCTGTTGAGCCAGTCGCTCCATATGCTGAGACTTCTGGGCAATAAAGTCCTTGAGGGTGTCGATCGTATCATGTCGGTCGTCTCGGTCATTTCCTCGACGCACCATTTTTATAAATGACTCCTATAAAAAGTTAAGACAAATCCTCTAAGAAACTAGAAATCAAATAAAGCTATAAACATACTTACAGTTGATGAAGAATGTTCGCGTAGTGGCTGTGCAGTCGAGCAGTCTACAGAACCGATTTTAAAACCCGGGGGCTTTGATACCATAATTGTCACGACCCTAGTACTGTACCCAATTTCCCGTACATATTTATTTTTTTATTATTTTTTATATCATTATACTTTAAATAAACTCTAAGCGGAACTTAAACCGAAATCGAAATCAGAATTGAAATCTAACTTTTAAACATTTTAAAACAAAACATAACTAATTAAATAAACCTTAAAATTTATTAGACAATTTAAAATAAAAGGAGGACAAAACTGTAAAAGCGATCAACCAACAGGGAGAGGCGGATCGCTGATGGCACAAAACAGAAGGGGCGATCGATCTCCAACATTTGGAGATCGATCGCTGATGGCACAAAACAGAAGGGGCGATCGATCTCCAACATTTGGAGATCGATCGCTGATGGCACAAAACAGAAGGGGCGATCGATCTCCAACATTTGGAGATCGATCGCTGATGGCACAAAACAGAAGGGGCGATCGATCTCCAACATTTGGAGATCGATCGCTGATGGCACAAAACAGAAGGGGCGATCGATCTCCAACATTTGGAGATCGATCGCTGATGGCACAAAACAGAAGGGGCGATCGATCTCCAACATTTGGAGATCGATCGCTGATGGCACAAAACAGAAGGGGCGATCGATCTCCAACATTTGGAGATCGATCGCTGATGGCACAAAACAGAAGGGGCGATCGATCTCCAACATTTGGAGATCGATCGCTGATGGCACAAAACAGAAGGGGCGATCGATCTCCAACATTTGGAGATCGATCGCTGATGGCACAACATTTGGATCGATCGCTGATGGCACAAAACAGAAGGGGCGATCGATCTCCAACATTTGGAGATCGATCGCTGATGCTCCAAACAAGCAAGGCGATCAGTCGCCCTTCACCCCGCGCCCAGTCGCCTACTCCAATCAGCGATCGAAAGCCACCATTCGGCGATCGGTAGCCTCTCCCTTTAGCCCATTAAAATGTAAAAATGCTCTCTGGAATCCGAGATTCCAGAGAGCAAAACACCAACTTTTAAAAATGCTCTCTGGGTTCCAGAGAGCAAAACACCAGCTTTCTCCTTTCCTAAAATACATAACCGATACACACATTAAACTTTCGAGAAAATAATTTGCATGGATACGTTTGAAAACCGGGTATATCCACCTGTTTTAAATCATCATCAATTCATGAAAATCTACATAAAACCTTAAACAAAACGTTTTACAAACAGTTTTACCAAAACATTGAACTATCAACATATAAACCTATCAACTATCCAGTTCTCAAACATCCTAAAATGTGCTAACTGTACAATTACTTTTTCTAATCTACCATCAGCCAAAACATCGCAAAAACCCCAAAACCTATACATACATCCCCACGGGTCAGGTAAGCGTCGACTGTGCCAGCACACCACCACAACCATCCTTCGTCAACTGGACTCATGCCTTTGGAGGAGGAATCTCGTCCTCACCGTCATCTGCCGATGAAGTCAACATAACTTCATCTGCGATGAAGTCAACATAACTTCATACACAACTTCATCTGCCGATGTAGTCAACATAACTTCATCTGCGATGAAGTCAACATAACTTCATCTGCCGATGAAGTCAACATAACTTCATACACAACTTCATCTGCCGATGTAGTCAACATAACTTCATACACAACTTCATCTGCGATGAAGTCAACATAACTTCATACACAACTTCATCTGCCGATGAAGTCAACATAACTTCATCTGCGATGAAGTCAACATAACTTCATCTGCCGATGTAGTCAACATAACTTCATACACAACTTCATCTGCGATGAAGTCAACATAACTTCATCTGCCGATGAAGTCAACATAACTTCATACACAACTTCATCTGCGATGAAGTCAACATAACTTCATACACAACTTCATCTGCCGATGAAGTCAACATAACTTCATACACAACTTCATCTGCCGATGAAGTCAACATAACTTCATACACAACTTCATCTGCGATGAAGTCAACATAACTTCATCTGCCGATGTAGTCAACATAACTTCATCTGCCGATGAAGTCAACATAACTTCATCTGCCGATGAAGTCAACATAACTTCATCTGCCGATGAAGTCAACATAACTTCATACACAACTTCATCTGCGATGAAGTCAACATAACTTCATACACAACTTCATCTGCCGATGTAGTCAACATAACTTCATACACAACTTCATCTGCGATGAAGTCAACATAACTTCATCTGCGATGAAGTCAACATAACTTCATACACAACTTCATCTGCCGATGAAGTCAACATAACTTCATACACAACTTCATCTGCCGATGAAGTCAACATAACTTCATCTGCGATGAAGTCAACATAACTTCATACACAACTTCATCTGCGATGAAGTCAACATAACTTCATCTGCGATGAAGTCAACATAACTTCATCTGCGATGAAGTCAACATAACTTCATCTGCGATGAAGTCAACATAACTTCATCTGCCGATGAAGTCAACATAACTTCATACACAACTTCATCTGCGATGAAGTCAACATAACTTCATACACAACTTCATCTGCGATGAAGTCAACATAACTTCATCTGCGATGAAGTCAACATAACTTCATACACAACTTCATCTGCCGATGTAGTCAACATAACTTCATACACAACTTCATCTGCGATGAAGTCAACATAACTTCATACACAACTTCATCTGCGATGAAGTCAACATAACTTCATACACAACTTCATCTGCGATGAAGTCAACATAACTTCATCTGCCGATGAAGTCAACATAACTTCATCTGCGATGAAGTCAACATAACTTCATCTGCGATGAAGTCAACATAACTTCATACACAACTTCATCTGCGATGAAGTCAACATAACTTCATCTGCGATGAAGTCAACATAACTTCATACACAACTTCATCTGCGATGAAGTCAACATAACTTCATACACAACTTCATCTGCCGATGAAGTCAACATAACTTCATCTGCCGATGTAGTCAACATAACTTCATACACAACTTCATCTGCGATGAAGTCAACATAACTTCATACACAACTTCATCTGCGATGAAGTCAACATAACTTCATACACAACTTCATCTGCGATGAAGTCAACATAACTTCATCTGCGATGAAGTCAACATAACTTCATCTGCCGATGAAGTCAACATAACTTCATCTGCGATGAAGTCAACATAACTTCATCTGCGATGAAGTCAACATAACTTCATCTGCCGATGAAGTCAACATAACTTCATCTGCGATGAAGTCAACATAACTTCATCTGCGATGAAGTCAACATAACTTCATCTGCCGATGTAGTCAACATAACTTCATCTGCGATGAAGTCAACATAACTTCATACACAACTTCATCTGCCGATGTAGTCAACATAACTTCATACACAACTTCATCTGCCGATGAAGTCAACATAACTTCATACACAACTTCATCTGCGATGAAGTCAACATAACTTCATACACAACTTCATCTGCCGATGAAGTCAACATAACTTCATACACAACTTCATCTGCCGATGTAGTCAACATAACTTCATACACAACTTCATCTGCCGATGAAGTCAACATAACTTCATACACAACTTCATCTGCCGATGAAGTCAACATAACTTCATACACAACTTCATCTGCGATGAAGTCAACATAGCTTCATACACAACTTCATCTGCCGATGAAGTCAACATAGCTTCATACACAACTTCATCTGCCGATGAAGTCAACATAACTTCATACACAACTTCATCTGCCGATGAAGTCAACATAACTTCATACACAACTTCATCTGCCGATGAAGTCAACATAACTTCATCTGCCGATGAAGTCAACATAGCTTCATACACAACTTCATCTGCCGATGTAGTCAACATAACTTCATCTGCCGATGAAGTCAACATAACTTCATCTGCGATGAAGTCAACATAACTTCATACACAACTTCATCTGCCGATGAAGTCAACATAACTTCATACACAACTTCATCTGCGATGAAGTCAACATAACTTCATACACAACTTCATCTGCCGATGTAGTCAACATAACTTCATCTGCGATGAAGTCAACATAACTTCATACACAACTTCATCTGCCGATGAAGTCAACATAACTTCATCTGCCGATGTAGTCAACATAACTTCATACACAACTTCATCTGCCGATGTAGTCAACATAACTTCATACACAACTTCATCTGCCGATGTAGTCAACATAACTTCATACACAACTTCATCTGCGATGAAGTCAACATAACTTCATCTGCGATGAAGTCAACATAACTTCATACACAACTTCATCTGCGATGAAGTCAACATAACTTCATACACAACTTCATCTGCGATGAAGTCAACATAACTTCATACACAACTTCATCTGCCGATGAAGTCAACATAACTTCATCTGCCGATGAAGTCAACATAGCTTCATACACAACTTCATCTGCCGATGAAGTCAACATAACTTCATGAGAACAAAACGACATCTCACCAACTCCTCGTTATAAAACACTACTCCAACTACAGAAAGGATTACTTACTCTACTGAAATCATTCAAAAACGACTCAACCATTGCATTACTCAAATTCAGTAAAAACAATGTTTTCAAAAATCCAAAGAATACCAATATCAAAAGATTCTTAAAGTGTATTCCAACTTTGAGACCACTACTGTCATAAAATTTTTTTGAAAAACATCTATACTGAACTAGTCACTCTTAACTCAACACCTGCATCCATGAATTAAACCGCCTCAACAGATGACCAAACCGATGCCTGAAAATGCTCCTCCAACTAGCCTAGTCCTCATGTTGGTCGGTAAACATACCTTCAGTAGCTTCTTCACCTACATCACAAAACTCATCTATTAGCCTAATGCTAAGCAAGTAAAGTAATGAATGAAATAAATTACTGAAACATAAATCTCCTAGACATGCTGTTTCTACTTTCTCCTCTTTGTTGTATACATAATCGTGCTCTGTTGATCCCTCTGTACGATGGGAGAGTGGATCAGTCATCCCCCAAAGCATACATCCTCTGATCTCAATTAAGGGGCGGATTAGTTCCCTTAACAGTTAGCTGGTCTGATCCCCCTGTAGGATTGGGAGGTGGATCACTTTTCCCAAAACCTCAATCCTCTGTTCTCAGTTAAGGGGCGGATTAATCCCCCTTAACAGTTGTTCTGATCATCCTGCTCACACTTACCATGAAAATACATTTTCGTAGTCTTTCAAAACATGATGCATGACAACTGGAATTAAACATACAAACATACATAAACCCTACTGTTTTGTGATGTAGACCCGAAGGCACAAACAAACTCTACTTACCTGGCTCTCTGGAAGTCGCTCGGCTAAATGCTATTTTCGAAGCTCGCTCACCTAAAATCATAATAGTACATATATCAAACTTTTATTAAACTTCACATAATCATTACAGGAGTTTGAGGAAACCAAATTTGAAACCCCACAACTCAGGTATTCTCATTAGTCACACAGCCCGAACCTACTCTAAATCACAGCATTCCCCGAAACTTCTCACATTGTACTCCCTCAGCTATCTAACTACTAAAATCGCAAGAAAACAGGGAGGGCTTACCTAGGTTGAAGGAGAATCGGGCAGGAGAATCGCCTAGAGATTTCTGCCGATCGAGTTAAAGACCGAAAGGGAAAGAAAATGAGTAGTGGTGGCGGCTACCCTAAACCTCTTGCCTTAAATACATTATCCACTTTCAAATTTGCCAATTACCCTTATGCCCTTACTTACTCATTCTTCAACCTAACCTACATTATACTAAAGTTTCATTCATCGATTATACCTAATAGATTTATCTGTCATTTTAAATTCTTAAATAAAGTCGGGTGTTACAATCAACCCTCCTTAAAAGAATTTTGTCCTCAAAATTCGATACCTGAACAGTTCTGGATGTTGGTCCATTATGTCTTGTTGGCGCTCCCATGTTGCCTCCTCTGTGTTCTGATTGTGCCACAAGACTTTCACCAGCGGCACTTCTTTGTTGCGTAGTACCTTTACTACATAATCCAGAATCTTTACCGGCTTCTCCTCGTAGGTAAGTGTAGGTTGAATTTCAATGCTTTGCTGTTCAACAACTTGGGACGGATCCCGCACACACTTCTTCAACATAGAGACATGGAACACGTCATGTATCCCTCCCATAGAAGCTGGTAGCTGTAACTGATAGGCTGCCTTCCCAATCCTTTTCAGAATTGAGAAAGGACCAACAAATCTAGGATTCAATTTGCCTCTCTTTCCAAATCTCACAACTCCTTTGAATGGTGATACCTTAAGAAAAACTTCATCGCCTACTTCAAACTCTAATTCTCTGCGTCTTCTGTCAGCATAGCTCTTCTGTCGGCTTTGAGCTGTTAAGATCCTCTGACGGATGAGGGCAACCTTCTCAATAGTCTGCTGCACGATGTCAGGACCAAGCAACTGTGCTTCACCAACTTCGTCCCAATACAAAGGTGATCTGCATTTTCGTCCATACAATGCTTCATATGGTGCCATTCCTATTGTTGCTTGAAAACTGTTGTTATAAGAAAATTCCACCAAGGGAAAATACTTGCTCCAAGAACCTTGAAAATCCAAAACACATGCCCGGAGCATATCCTCTAATGTTTGAATGGTTCTTTCCGATTGTCCATCTGTTTGAGGGTGAAAGGTTGTACTGAAGTTTAACTGTGTGCCCATGGCTTTATGTAAACTCTTCCAAAATTTGGATGTGAATCTAGAGTCTCGGTCCGAAACTATAGTAGCTGGAACTCCATGTAGTCGCACAACCTCATGCACATACAATTCGGCTAGCTGATCCATAGAGTAAGTCATCTTGATGGGTAAGAAATGGGCTGATTTGGTTAATCGATCAACTATCACCCAAATTGCATCGTGTCCTTTTACAGTCCTGGGTAATCCTACAACAAAGTCCATGGTTATCTGCTCCCATTTCATTCAGGAAGTGGCAATGGCTGCAACATTCCTGCAGGTCTCTGATGTTCAGCCTTAACCTGCTGGCAGATCAAACATAGTCCTACATGTTCAGCAACGCTCCGCTTCATTCCTGGCCACTAATAAGTTTGCTTAAGATCTCTGTACATCTTTGTACTTCTAGGATGAACGGAGAACCTAGAAGAATGAGCTTCAGAAAGGATTTCGTCACGAAGTTCTTTATTGGCTGGTACGAAATATCTATTTCTGAACTTAAGTATTCCATCATCAGTATAATTGAAGTCCAAATTGTCCGTAGAATCCATGCTCGACTTGAACTTTTTACACTCCTCATCAATGTCCTGGGTTCCTTTTATCTTTTCTAGAATGGTAGGTTTCAAGGAGATGGCAGAAAGCATAGCTGCTACATTGGACACAGTTTCTAGGTTAAACTTATGAAATTCAGTCTCTAAGGCCACCGGTATATCCAGAATCAAAGCTGAGGCTGACGGTATTACTCTACTTAATGCATCAGCCACCACATTGGCCTTACTAGGGTGGTATTTAATCTCAAAATCGTAGTCTTTAACAAACTCCAACCATCTACGTTGTCTCATGTTTAATGGGTACTTATTCTTGATGGTTAACTTATTTAATAGGTACTTATTCTTGATGTTTAATAGGTAATGGGTACTTATTCTTGATGGTTAACTTATTTAATTCGCGGTAGTCAATGTACATGCGCATTGATCCATCCTTTTTCTTAACAAAGAGAACTGGTGCACCCCACGGCGAATAACTCGGTCGTATGAACCCTTTTTCCATCAGTTCCTCTAACTGTTTCTTTAACTCCTTGAGTTCATCTGGTGCTAATCGGTATGGATTCTTAGATACTGGCTCGGCACCAGGATAGACATCTACTACAAATTCAATCTCCCTATCAGTGTAAACCAGGCAGTCATCAAGGAAAACTTCAGGGAAATCTTGAGCTTGGAACCTTTTGGAGACTCGGTTCTCCTACCAGTTTGTGTCCAAAACACTGGCTAGAAAGCAGGAATACTCCTGCATAAGGAAATCTAGCACTAAAAGCGGCTAAAACAGACATCCTCTTATCTTTCTTCGAGGCTTGGAAAGTGTGTCTTAAACTACCAGGGGGTTGAAAACTAACTAAGCCGTTCTACAATCTATTGTAGCATAGTGTTTAACAACTAATCCATTCCTAAGATTACATCAATCCCATGATCTCTAAAATAATGAGATCAGCAGGTAGGTTCTTACCTTCTACTGTCACTACACTATTAAGCAGCATACGACTAGAGCGCATGCGTTTCGCCAGAAGGTAAAGCAACATTAAACATATGCTCAGAAGGTGAAGGCTCAACGTCTAATTATCAGCAAATGCAGACGCTAGGAAGGAATGTGTTTGCACCTGAATCTATTAAAGTAAAAGCGGTCATAAAATTGACGAGTATGGTACCTGACACAACAGCAGGCTGATCTTCATCTGCCGATGAAGTCAACATAACTTCATACACAACTTCATCTGCCGATGAAGTCAACATAACTTCATACACAACTTCATCTGCCGATGAAGTCAACATAACTTCATACACAACTTCATCTGCCGATGAAGTCAACATAACTTCATACACAACTTCATCTGCCGATGAAGTCAACATAACTTCATACACAACTTCATCTGCCGATGAAGTCAACATAACTTCATACACAACTTCATCTGCCGATGAAGTCAACATAACTTCATACACAACTTCATCTGCCGATGAAGTCAACATAACTTCATACACAACTTCATCTGCCGATGAAGTCAACATAACTTCATACACAACTTCATCTGCCGATGAAGTCAACATAACTTCATACACAACTTCATCTGCCGATGAAGTCAACATAACTTCATACACAACTTCATCTGCCGATGAAGTCAACATAACTTCATACACAACTTCATCTGCCGATGAAGTCAACATAACTTCATACACAACTTCATCTGCCGATGAAGTCAACATAACTTCATACACAACTTCATCTGCCGATGAAGTCAACATAACTTCATACACAACTTCATCTGCCGATGAAGTCAACATAACTTCATACACAACTTCATCTGCCGATGAAGTCAACATAACTTCATACACAACTTCATCTGCCGATGAAGTCAACATAACTTCATACACAACTTCATCTGCCGATGAAGTCAACATAACTTCATACACAACTTCATCTGCCGATGAAGTCAACATAACTTCATACACAACTTCATCTGCCGATGAAGTCAACATAACTTCATACACAACTTCATCTGCCGATGAAGTCAACATAACTTCATACACAACTTCATCTGCCGATGAAGTCAACATAACTTCATACACAACTTCATCTGCCGATGAAGTCAACATAACTTCATACACAACTTCATCTGCCGATGAAGTCAACATAACTTCATACACAACTTCATCTGCCGATGAAGTCAACATAACTTCATACACAACTTCATCTGCCGATGAAGTCAACATAACTTCATACACAACTTCATCTGCCGATGAAGTCAACATAACTTCATACACAACTTCATCTGCCGATGAAGTCAACATAACTTCATACACAACTTCATCTGCCGATGAAGTCAACATAACTTCATACACAACTTCATCTGCCGATGAAGTCAACATAACTTCATACACAACTTCATCTGCCGATGAAGTCAACATAACTTCATACACAACTTCATCTGCCGATGAAGTCAACATAACTTCATACACAACTTCATCTGCCGATGAAGTCAACATAACTTCATACACAACTTCATCTGCCGATGAAGTCAACATAACTTCATACACAACTTCATCTGCCGATGAAGTCAACATAACTTCATACACAACTTCATCTGCCGATGAAGTCAACATAACTTCATACACAACTTCATCTGCCGATGAAGTCAACATAACTTCATACACAACTTCATCTGCCGATGAAGTCAACATAACTTCATACACAACTTCATCTGCCGATGAAGTCAACATAACTTCATACACAACTTCATCTGCCGATGAAGTCAACATAACTTCATCTGCCGATGAAGTCAACATAGCTTCATACACAACTTCATCTGCCGATAGACTTCCATCTTCCGATAGACAACTCAACCATGACTCAACATCTACCGACAGACATCATCTACCGATAGAGAACAAAACGACATCTCACCAACTCCTCGTTATAAAACACTACTCCAACTACAGAAAGGATTTACTTACTCTACTGAAATCATTCAAAAACGACTCAACCATTGCATTACTCAAAATTCAGTAAAAACAATGTTTTCAAAAATCCAAAAGAATACCAATATCAGAAGATTCTTAAAGTGTATTCCAAACTTTGAGACCACTACTGTCATAAAATTTTTTTGAAAAACATCTATACTGAACTAGTCACTCTCAACTCAACACCTGCAGCCATGAATTAAACCGCCTCAACAGATGACCAAACCGATGCCTGAAAATGCTCCTCCAACCAGCCTAGTCCTCATGTTGGTCGGTAAACATACCTTCAGTAGCTTCTTCACCTACATCACAAAACTCATCTATTAGCCTAATGCTAAGCAAGTAAAGTAATGAATGAAATGAATTACTGAAACATAAATCTCCTAGACATGCTGTTTCTACTTTCTCCTCTCTGTTGTATACATAATCGTGCTCTGTTGATCCCTCTGTACGATGGGAGAGTGGATCAGTCATCCCCCAAAGCATACATCCTCTGATCTCAATTAAGGGGCGGATTAGTTCCCTTAACAGTTAGCTGGTCTGATCCCCCTGTAGGATTGGGAGGTGGATCACTTTTCCCAAAACCTCAATCCTCTGTTCTCAGTTAAGGGGCGGATTAATCCCCCTTAACAGTTGTTCTGATCATCCTGCTCACACTTACCATGAAAATACATTTTCGTAGTCTTTCAAAACATGATGCATGACAACTGGAATTAAACATACAAACATACATAAACCCTACTGTTTTGTGATGTAGACCCGAAGACACAAACAAACTCTACTTACCTGGCTCTCTGGAAGTCGCTCGGCTAAATGCTATTTTCGAAGCTCGCTCACCTAAAATCATAATAGTACATATATCAAACTTTTATTAAACTTCACAGAATCATTACAGGAGTTTGAGGAAACCAAATTTGAAACCCCACAACTCGGGTATTCTCATTAGTCACACAGCCCGAACCTACTCTAAATCACAGCATTCCCCGAAACTTCTCACATTGTACTCCATCAGCTATCTAACTACTAAAATCGCAAGAAAACAGGGAGGGCTTACCTAGGTTGAAGGAGAATCGGGCAGGAGAATCGCCTAGAGATTTCTGCTGATCGAGCTGAAGACCGAAAGGGAAAGAAAATGAGTAGTGGTGGCGGCTACCCTAAACCTCTTGCCTTAAATACATTATCCACTTTCCAATTTGTCAATTACCCTTATGCCCTTACTTACTCATTCTTCAACCTAACCTACATTATACTAAAGTTTCATTCATCGATTATACCTAATAGATTTATCTGTCATTTTAAATTCTTAAATAAAGTCGGGTGTTACATTCGAAGCATATCGATGAACAATTACGATTGATACCTCGAAACTACAATTTACGAGTTTTTCCCTAAAACCCGAAAATTCTCAAATTTTAACATTCGTCCTAAATCAATTAAATTCGTCCAATAACGTCCAATACATTCACTATATCCTTAATTACGAAAAACCTATCAATTTCGGACTATAAATCACGATTTTAAAACGAAACCTAAACGAAACTCTAATTGTTCAAACTCCGTAAAACTCAAAATAAACGTTCTAAAACTATAGATCCATACCTAGAGCGTCGATTGGAGGAGAAAACGCGAAGAAAACGGATCGAACAGAGGAAGAATGGAGGTCGGATGTCGAAGGATCGCCGCGGGCAGAGAGGAAGCCGAGAGAGAAAGAAAGAAGAAGAAGTGGCTCTGGCGTGAAATGGTGAAGGAGAAGAGATATTTGAGTTTTAATATAAAATTGACTTTGCAAATTACCATTTTGCCCTTAGTACATATTTTATATTCGTTTCATCCTTCGTTTCATGAATCGGCTAACTATTCGGTTTCTCCAAATTCCTTATTTCACCAATAAGTCCAACTTATTATTTGGGATTTATTAAAACTATCCGTTTGCAAATCGGACCTCGTTTACTATTTTTACTACAACGTCCTTTATATTACGAGAAACTTAATTACTCGAAATATAGTGTCATTACTCTGAAAAATCCCGTAAATTCTTTAAAATTCCTATTAATAATTAGGATCATAATGGCGCTTCCTTTTTGTAAAACGAATTTGATTTGACATATTTACTAAAATGCCAATATATACTATAATATAAAATTCCGTACAGGCTGGATATTACAAATACTATGTCTACGGCTATAGGTTTGAGCAAAACCCAAAGTAGTTTGCAACCAAGCTTTTCCAGGAAACCAGATAAGTAGAGTATGTGTGTGCCTTCGGGTCTACATCACAAAATAGTATGTTTATGCTTGTTTGAATGTTTTCTATATGTCATGTATCATGTTTTTGGAAAGAACACGAAAATGAATTTACAAGTAATGACATAGTAAGGCATGAACAGATTGTAATAGACCAACGGTTAAGGGAACTAATCTGCCCCTTAATCGATGAAGAGGATGTATGACTATAGGAAATTGATCTGCTTCCCATGGAATATAGGATCAGATCAGCTGTTAATGGAACTAATCCGCCCTTTAATCGATGAAGAGGTTGTATGACTTTGAGAAAATTGATCCAACTCTAATGGAACCGAGGGATCAGATCAGAGAAAGAATGTGAATGCAACTGAGATGTGAAAGTAGAAACTGCATGACTAGGATTTATGTTTCAGCTTATCATTTCATTATTGCTCTACTTATTTAGCATTAGGTTAATAGATGAATTTTGTGATGTAGGTGCTGAGGTAACTACTGGAGAATTCTCTGAATTTACTGAAGACTAGGAGCAGTTGATGGAGCACACCTATGCCTCAACTTGGCAATCTGATGGGGCGGTTTAACTAATTTCAGTAGGTGTGAAAGTCTAGTTGACAATGGTTCAGTTTTAGTATGCTGAGAATGTTAATGACAGCAGAAGTTTAATGTTTTTAATAATTTTGGAGCTTTTCAAATTATGAAAACACGATTTGGTTTTTGTTGTAGATTATTATTCTGGAGTTATAAAGTTGTGGATCTATGTTGTTTTGAATAGCTGCTGTTAAAATTTACAAGTTCTTTTAGTAGGCAGAGTTGTCCGTTTGTTTAGAGTGTTACTGTTCACCTGGTGGATGTTGTCTATCGGTAGATGTGAGTAATAGATTTTTTCGTTTTGTGATCGGTAAATGTGAGTAATAGATTTTGTCATTTTTGTGATCGGTAGATGTGAGTAATAGATTTTGTCGTTTTGTGATCTGTGGATGTGAGTAATAGATTTTGTCGTTTTGTTATCGGTGGATGCTGAGGGTTACTATCGTTCGAAGGATTTGATCGGTGGACGTGAGCAGTTGATGTGGGTAGTCGACGTGTCGTTCGACTGTCACTGTTTAGCGGTAGATGTCTTTTGTTTCTTGAGTGGTGGACGTGGGTAGTCGACATGTCGTTCGGCTAACACTGTTTAGCGGTGGATGCATTCTATTCCCGTTTATACCGCCGAGACTATTCTGTCTCTACTTCTACCACTGGAACTATTCAGCGGTAGATGTGTTCTGTTTTCTTTTGTCTTCTTTCAACCAACTGTCTCTAATATTTTAATCATTTAATAAATATTGTTTTATACAAATGATTTTCTGCTGCAAGTTTTCTTGATGTTTTTAAATAAAGGTCAAATTTTGACCGTCGAGTGAAGTTTTAAAAATTTACCAGAATTTCTTAGTCATGTGCTGTGTTTTAAGCAACGAACAAGGTTTATAAAATTCATGGCGTTACAAAAGTCCAAGATAGATAATGTTAGAACTTTTGGTATAATCTTTTATTAATGTTCTTTACGGAATTTGAAATTTTATTGGATCATTTAGAAATTTTTAGTTGGAACTAGAGATTTCTATTATTGTCTGTTTTTTTTTTCTAGAGATGACTTTGTTTTATTAGAGTAATCTTTGTTAGAACTTTTCCTATTTCTTCTTTGTTTTTTAAATTTTGAAGTGGAAAATGTTGATTTTGCTAGAGAGAAATGAAGAACATGGGAGAGAACTAAGTAAGAAAGAGCACAAAGCGAGTGAAAAGCAAGCCCAAACTAGGCCCAAAATCCAAAATGTAAACCCATACGGAGCCTAAATCGACTTGAATAAAACCAAGACTCGAGGTTCAGTTTTTGTTTTGTTTTGGATTGGACTTGATTAGGTTTCGGTGCAAAAGTTCAAAAAATCAAACCTAATCGCCTAAGTTTTGATTTGGCTTGAAAATGAACCAAATCGAATTGATTTCTCCTCTAGCATTAGAAAACTACTGATGATGGTAAATCCTAGATACTGAAGATATGAAGTATTGGACAGTAGTGAATGAATTTAGATTTCAACTATAGTGATATTTTTCATGCTGTCTTTAGAAAATCACATGTGTAATGCAAATTATTAAAAATAACTACTCTATTGAGGATATGCAAGGGGTACAATTTGAAATAAGGTTCCATTATAACTAGTGAAAATGTGGGGCATAGATATCGACGCGAAGCATGACTTGGTGAAAGAGGAGCTTACAATTATGGAGTATCATAAAAAAAAATTAGTAGGGCTTTTGCAGTATATTAATGAGATTGATGTATTGAGAAAATGGAGAAGTTCATGAAGTACTTGAGGCTTAAGATTTTCTTTAGAGTAACAAGTATGGATTTTATTTTTATATTTGTGTTTTGGTTACTTATCAACGTCTTAAGGCTAATTTTAACGAGTGCCTTGGAGAGCATAAGGAAGAAATAACAAATAGCAACCTAGTCAAAAGAAGATGACTAGGAAGAACCAAAGGATAAGTTCTTTTAGGAGGCTTATGTAGTTGGAGGTTCAAATTTCTATGAATAAACTTGAAAGGTCGTTATTAACGGCATGACTATTCTATTTCATTCTATAATATATGTATTGTTCAATGTTAGAGTGACATGTTCCTTTATTTATGTGTTATGTGTAGTCCTTTTGGAGAGAAAAGCAGAAATATTGGCCTTCCTTTCGTATCAAAGATACTGTTGAATTTCAATAGTGAAGTGTCTCATATTTGTCGTTTTGCATCTATAATTATTAATGGTCACGAGTTGCTAGTAGATTGATAGTTTTGTCAATAGGTTAGTTTGATGTAATAACCCAAAATTTTACCGAATAAATTAAAAATCCTGTTAGAATTTCCGTGGGACATTTTATTTGAAAGAAAATTTCTATAATTTTAGGTCGGGGGGACGCAAACATAACGAAAATACGGAAGTTCAAACACATGAGGGCGGTTTAGTAATTTAGTTAACTAAAAAAAATATATAGAAAACTGAATGGCTTCACGAAGAAGCATTCAGTTGTTTTATCTTCTCTTCTTCAGCCCGAGCTCCTGAACAGAGAGAGAGAGAGCCAAGCGACTTTCCTCCTCTGGCGACCACGCAGTTTCAGCCATCGTTCAGACAAGCGAGCTCTGACGAGCTGAACTCTCTCTCTCTTCTTCTTCGATTTCGTGCTCAAGTCTTGACAAAAATTGGTGAGTTTCTCCTCCCTGTTTTTCTCTCTATTGATCGGTCGAGGTGTAGTCTTAGTGATGATTGAATTGGGTCGATTTCTTGGTTGTTTTGTGATGAAAATTTGGGGGATTTAGAGGTGTGAGAGGGGTGATCCTCTGTGGGATGGGGTACCCCTTTTTTCAGGGAGAAAGCCGAGAGGTGTGTGCTGTCAAATTTGGGTTTTCTAAATTTGAAACTTCAAATTGTTGTTAAATCATGTTTAATACGTTAGAATGTGATAGATTAGTGAGGAATTGAGTGAGTTTTGTTGGGAAACTGAAAAGGGAAATTTTGGAGCTTTAAAAACCGGTTTTGATTTTAGTGGTTTTGGCCTAGCTACGATTAATTGTTTTAAATTCTCTCTTGGTATGTTAAATTAGGTTGTTAGGAGAGTACGTGGTTGCTGAAATCGAGTGATTCCGATAAGCAAAGAAAACGTTATGCACGTTTGAAGTTTTGGGTCAGTTTTCAATCGAACCAACTTAATGACCCATTTAGTTGGGTATGAGTCGGGTTAAGTTAGAAATATTAGTTTTAGGTTGAATTGGCGAGTTTAAACCCAAGTACTAACGAGGATTTTTAATTATGCTAGGTGAAGCTGTAGATGACATTACGTACCGAACCTGAATGAGCCAGGACTCCAGGTAATAGTAGTGTCGGAGAGAATGCTTGAGAGTCGGCCAGAAGGGCCCACACCACAGTTGTTTGCATGTGTGAGTCGGGTGCATGTCTGGAGTAGTCTGTGTGTGATGTGACGTGTGAGTCCAGTCGTTGTGAGTACGTTATGGTTAGCATGCATCATGTTTTGAAAGGTACGCCAAAAATGTTTTGAAAGTTTTTAAGCACGAGAGAGTAGAGGATGTGAGGTACGGCATGGACAGGCGACAGTGATCTGGAGTGTGACTGTGGGCCCACTTCCGGGACGAGCTGGAGCGGTGGCGATGCGCTGGTGGCAGTGCGGTGTATCAACCACTGCCCCGGGCGGTTGCACTTCGAGTCGAGACAGTGGCTGGGATGTGACTTGTAGGCCTTGTTTCTAGGACGAGCTGGAGCGGTGGCGACTCGCTGATGGCAGCGCAGTGTATCGACCGGCTGTCTCGGGCGGTTGCATTTCAAGTTGAGAGAGGGGGGTTTGGGTGTGACTCATGGGCCCTGTTCCTGGAGGAACTAGGACGCTGGCGACGTGCCGGTAAACAGTGCGGTGTACGGACTGAATGCCCTGTGCGGTTGCATTCCAAACCTCGGTGAGATGCGATGCTGTGAGGTGTTGACAACGTGTGTAGAGACGTGCATGTGTTAGGACTGCATAATCAGTTTTCATACTTCATGTTTATTTTTCAGCACTCTACTTTCTGAGCTTTGAGCTTACAGTGTGTTCTGTGGTGTAGGTACTACTGAGTAAGAGGGTGAGTACCGAGAACCTGACCAGTGGTAGCTGACAGTTGGTGACGTGCGACCAAGGCCCTGACTGATGGCAGTGTTAGGGCGATCCGACTCAGGGAGCCGTGGCATGGGCTTGATAGGGAGTAGGATTTCTTTCGTTTTATTTTGGGACATTGTGTGTTTCGTTGTATATAGTCATAGTTAAGGGTGACGTGTGTCACCCTATACTGTGGATTTTCTTTGTTGTTAGTTGGTAGTATAGTCTTTCTTTTGATATGTTGATTGTCTGGAGATTTCGTATGTTTGTTAGATGGTTAGGAATATTTTGAATTGATGTTACGCAGGTACTTAGCATTTTGGGGGCGCCATTTTTAGGCGTCACTCTGACGAAATTTTCGGGGAGAATGCCGTGGTGTCTAACGAATGAGATTTGGAGAATGTAGCTAATTAAAGAAACCAGGTATGAGACGAGCGAAGTCTTTGGGAGACTTAGCTTTAATTCCGCTGCGTCCGGTTAAAAAAAATAATGGGTTCCTTGCGTTAGCAGTTTAGGTGGATGAGATAGTAGTCATAGGGAGTCGTTTAACTCAGAGTAGAGTAGTCCCTGTGCGCACCAGGAATCCGGGTGGATTTTTGGGGCGTTACAGTTATGGTATCAGAGCCATGGGCTCGGCGTCGTTCAGTGGATTACCTAACACCGTCAGCCACTGCCTGGGAGCGCTTTGCTAACTGTAAGTATTACTTAGAACCCTAGTATAATTTTTTTTTCTTACGATAGTGTTAAATGGTTCAGGGATAGAGGAATATGTCGGGAGGGCGTACAGGACGAGGACAAGAACGACCTCGGAGGGAGGTGGATGATCAGGCTGAGACTAAGGGGCAGCCATAGAGAGAGGCAGATGGGAGAGACGATGCTGTCAGGCAGTTGACAGAGTTGGTCAACTGCCAGTCCCAAGAGTTAGAGCGCCAGTCTCAGCAGTTAGAGCGATTTTTGAGCAGGGAGGATCAGGGTCAGTCCAGTGGTAGCGCTGCTGCAGCGGGCCGCGGCGAGGGGGACACGTTTCACAGGTTGCGGCCCCCTGTCTTTGACGGATCATCTTTGGACCCACTCATTGTCGAGGAGTGGATTCGAAAGATGGAAGACATGATGGGTTATGCCAAGGTCGATGATCGGGACAGGGTCTCCAGTGCAGTTTTCCACCTGGCAGGGGATGCTCAATTCTGGTGGGACACAGTAATGGCCACCGCCGATGTGACAAGGATGAAATGGGAGGAGTTTCGAGCAGTGTTCTTCGACAAATACTTTAGCCACTCGGTCAAAACAAAGAAGAGTGTTGAGTTTACTCAGTTGAGGCAAACGGGCACAGTGGCTGCCACGACCCTAATACTCTACCCAATTCCCTGTACATTTTTTTTTATATACTAATCTCGTTCGTGTGAGCGGAATTAAAACCTTTTAAATCGGAATTGAAATTCGTTTGTTAAGTTGTTTAAAACAAATACTAAATCAATTGAAATTAAAAACCATTTAAAAACAATTAAAATAACAAATAAACATAATAGGGGAGGGCAAAAAGGGAAAGCATGGGCGATTGATCTGGCAATCAATCGCCCATCGGCAATTGCAACCGGCGAATTGTCGCCTGTTGCAAATCGCCTGTGGCGACTATCGCCACAGTTTGTGGCGATCAGTCGCCACGCCCTCTGGATTTCTCCAGAGAGCGGCGACCAAGGGGCGAATGATCCCCTCCTCAGACGATCATTCGCCACCCTCCCTGGAAATCCAATTCCAGGGAGCGCCCCTCCCTGTTTCTCCTTTTTGTTTCTCTTCACACTCCTTTCCATTCTTTCCTCTTTCTCTACTTGCATAACATTTCAATTAAAACATCACTTAACCATCTCCTCAACTACACATTCCTACACTAATTCATTCAATTCCTGTATCCAAAACAACGACTCAAGACACGTGTTTAAAACGAAATACAGTTCCCTGAAAACGAACTGCATGGATACGTTTAAAACCTAAACAAATCCTCCTGTTTTGAAATCACCCAAACAGTTATAAAATCAGTTTCCAAAATATTTCAAAACGTCTATACATAAACCTATCCAGATCCAAACATCCTATAATGTTCTATCTATACAACCATCAATCAAAATCATCCCAAAAACCCCAAAATCTATACATACATACGTCCCCACGGGTCAGGTAAGCGTCGACTGTGCCAGCACACCACCGCAGCCATCCTTCGTCAACTGGATCACTCTTCAGGTGGAGGGATCTCATCCTCACCTGTTTCCTCGTAGTCACCTACACCATACAGACACCTATGAGATAAAAATCTCAGCAAGCTCTCATAAATGCAATGCATGCTGTGCGTATGAGTTCTTAATCATGCATCATTTTCATTACTTTACTTTACTCTGTGGGTGTCACCGAGATCTCTTCCCCCTAACCGGAGAGAGCACATCCAGCGGTCGGACTACTCTTTCCAGCTAGAGGGGGGGTACACGCTTACAACACGTACAGCCGTGTCTGAGCCCCATCTCGCGTGACCTGTAACTATATGAGTACGTGTTAGATGTGGTATTGCGACAGACCCGTAATGTAACGACCTCGGAAGGATCGTCACATAATCCGTATCTTTCTTAATCATTTAATTCTTATTACTCACACTTTATTCGTTATTGGTAATATATTTTTTTTGAAACATAACTTAACTCAAGATGTCATGCGCGATTCACTAGGCATCGCTCAGCAAAGAAATACATTACACATCTGCCGGCGGGCAGTGCAATGTGTGTGAGCTGATGAAGAGAAACTTAAACCCTTAGACTGCATATACCAATAGAGAAATAAACCACACCTACCGGCCACTAGACGATAAAGTTATACTTACATCTTCCGATGGCTTAAACACTCTACATCTGCTGGTCACTGGACGATGAAATAACACTTACATCATCCGGTAACTTAAATACACTTTATCTGCCGATCACTAGACGACAAAATAGCACTTTCATCATCCGAAAGCCTAAAAACTCTCCATCTGCCGGTCACTGAACGATGAAATAACACTTACATCATCCGGTAACCTAAATACACTTCATCTGCCGTTCACTAGACGACAAAATAGCACTTTCATCATCCGATAGGCATAACCTTCACTAATTTCAACTTCAATGGCATAACATTCATACTAATGAAAATCAGTAACTCACCCAGAATTCATATAGTGGAAGACTTCAGCAAACAGACCGTTCAATACTCCTTAAAATTATTTCCAGATTCAGTGGTCAACAGACAACTTTGAAAGAAGACTCAATATTATAAAATAGACTCATCCTACTCAAACTATCATATTCATTATCGTAACTAAAATCATAAAAATATTAACCAGGGGTCTCATTTGCCATCCAGCCACAGAAATTGCACCCCGATCACCTTCCAGCAACCAAGCTCAGACATCTTCATAAACTTTGGGATCCTCACCTGAAATCTCGTCACCTACATCATAAGGTTTAAACTATAAGCCTAATGCTTAGTAAGTAATGCAATACTAACAAGTGTGCATGAATGCTCATTTGAGAAACAAATGCTCATGAATCTTTTCTTATTCGTAATTATACACAAAATCTCCATTCTTATCATCTTCATTCATATTCATCATTCATATTCATCATTCATATTCATCATTCATATTCATCATTCATATTCATCATTCATATTCATCATTCATATTCATCATTCATATTCATCATTCATATTCATCATTCATATTCATCATTCATATTCATCATTCATATTCATCATTCATATTCATCATTCATATTCATCATTCATATTCATCATTCATATTCATCATTCATATTCATCATTCATATTCATCATTCATATTCATCATTCATATTCATCATTCATATTCATCATTCATATTCATCATTCATATTCATCATTCATATTCATCATTCATATTCATCATTCATATTCATCATTCATATTCATCATTCATATTCATCATTCATATTCATCATTCATATTCATCATTCATATTCATCATTCATATTCATCATTCATATTCATCATTCATATTCATCATTCATATTCATCATTCATATTCATCATTCATATTCATCATTCATATTCATCATTCATATTCTCAATATTATAAAATAGACTCATCCTACTCAAACTATCATATTCATTATCGTAACTAAAATCATAAAAATATTAACCAGGGGTCTCATTTGCCATCCAGCCACAGAAATTGCACCCCGATCACCTTCCAGCAACCAAGCTCAGACATCTTCATAAACTTTGGGATCCTCACCTGAAATCTCGTCACCTACATCATAAGGTTTAAACTATAAGCCTAATGCTTAGTAAGTAATGCAATACTAACAAGTGTGCATGAATGCTCATTTGAGAAACAAATGCTCATGAATCTTTTCTTATTCGTAATTATACACAAAATCTCCATTCTTATTCATCATTCATATTCATCATTCATATTCATCATTCATACTCATCATTCGTATTCATCAATCATATTCCTCATTCATGTTGTGTGGATTAAGAGAGGATTTGTGCCGGTAAAGGGGGTTGACAGTGAGAGTGTACATAATCCCTTGCGGGTCGTAATCATGGTCCTTCCTTTTGGACAGTGACATACGTCAAACCGCCCCCAACGCTCACTTAATTCACGTTGCATAAGATTTACTTCGTTATCTTACTTTATTCATGAGAAAACCATGCTCTTAAAATATTTTCGTATGCATAAAATAGTCATGATGCATGTTCATGGAAATTCTTAAATCATCGAGCTACAGAACAGAGCACTATCCAACATGGAACCTTACCATTGAACTAATCATCAACATAAATGCTAGTCAGTAACATAAGGAACTACTAATCATCGTATGAGTTTCTACCTAGCATCCTTTGATGTAGGGTCCTAAAGACCGAGAAACCTATACATTCACTTATCTGGTCTCCTTAGCAATTTGAGCTCCTTTCTCTTCAAACTTCTTCACCTAAAATATTTACATTGCAGTAGTTAATACAAAACCCTATTAGTTCTAACCACAAGTCATCCTAGGATCTAATAGCTAAAGTCACTCCCAAATCCTTAGTATAGTTCTCTGTGCAGTTTGAAATCCAAAACCCAAAACAGACAGATTCGATTAGCGATAACTCAGGGTTGGTTGTTTAATGTTCAAAATCGATTCGAAATGACATTACCACTTTCAGATTTTAAAATATCCTTACTAATACTCGGCCATTGAAGAATCTAGAACCTCAACACATAGCTGAAACAGAGCTTAACGACTAAAAGATAGCTACATTGCCAAACTCGTACCTTGAGCACAAAGTAGCTGAGAAGCAGCAAGGAAACCGATCGTCGAAGGAGGGATTTCCAGCTGACAGAGAGCGAGAGCTCGGGAGGGAAAGTCGTCGAGAGTAAGAGATGATGGCTACAGTGGTTTAAATGAGGTTTGAATCCTTTCCATTTTTTTTAAATACTGGTCTCAATCCTCCATTATTACAACTTTGCCACTCAACCTTGTTTAAATCCACATGTAATTAATTAAGCTTGGCATAAAACTCTAAACCGTGAAGATTGAATATTCATGACCGTTAATATAGTTAGGAAGTCACCTGGTTAAAGTTGTCGGGTGTTACATCCACCCCTCCTTAAACAAAATTTTCGTCCCCGAAAATTGATGAAGTGAAGAGTTCTGGATATTTGTCCATCATGTGCTGCTGTCTTTCCCATGTGGCTTCCTCGATACCATGATTCATCCATAAAACTTTCACCAGTGGAATCTCTTTATTCCTTAGAGTCTTAACTGCAGATTCCAATATTTGCACCGGCCTTTCTTCATACACTAGTGTCGGTTCCAACTCAATATCTGTTGACTGAATAACTTGCGTCGGATCTCGTATGCATTTCCTTAACACTGACACGTGAAAGACATTGTGAACCCTTTCCAATGATAGAGGCAATTGCAACCTATAAGATATACAGCCAACCCTTTCTAAGACAAGGAATTGTCCAATAAACCGTGGGCTTAGCTTTCCTTTCTTACCAAATCTTAAGACTCCTTTAAATGGTGAAATCCTCAAGAAAACTTCATCATCAACAGAAAACTCAAGGTCTCTTCTCCTTTGGTCTGCATAACTCTTCTGTCGGCTCTGTGCTGTTATCATTCTTTTCCTAATAGTGGCAATCTTGTCTGACATCTGTTGCAAGATCTCGGGACCTAGGAGTTTTGCTTCACCGACCTCATCCCAGTACAAAGGTGACCTGCACTTTCTGCCATAAAGTGCTTCATAAGGTGTCATACCTATGGTGGACTGGTAACTATTGTTGTAAGAGAATTCAACAAAGGGCAGGTATCGACTCCACGATGTCTGGAACTCTAGCACACATGCCCTCAACATATCCTCAAGTATTTGAATTGTCCGTTCAGATTGTCCATCGGTTTGTGGGTGGAAGGCAGTGCTGAAAGATAACTTTGATCCTAATGTGCCTTGCAAACTTTGCCAAAATCTTGAGGTGAATCTAGGATCACGATCGGATACAATAGATAAAGGAATTCCATGCAATCTGATGATTTCTTGGACATACAGATCAGCAAGCTGGTCCATTGTGAAAGTCATTCTTACAGGTATAAAGTGTGCCGATTTTGTCATTCTATCAACCACGACCCAAATACTATCATGTCCTTTAGTTGTCTTTGGCAAACCTACAACAAAATCCATGGCAATGTTTTCCCACTTCCATTCAGGGATTGGTAGGGGCTGAAGAGTACCTCCTGGGCGTTGGTGTTCTGCTTTAACTTGTTGGCATACCAAACATGACTCTACATACTTGGCAACATCCCTCTTCATATTTGGCCACCAATAATGTAACCTTAAATTCCGATACATCTTGGTGCTACCAGGATGCACAGAAAAGGAAGAAGAATGAGCTTCAGCCAAGATCAACTCACGCAACTCCTTAACATTCGGAATGTACCATCGGTTCTTAAATTTCAAAATACCATCATTAGAGAGACTGAACTCCGAGGAGGCGTCCTTTAACTTAGTCATCATGCTACTATTCTCCTTCGAATCCTTTTGTTGTGCCTCTTTGATCCTGTCCAAAATAGTTGGTCGAATAGATAAATCAGCCAGTAAAGCTAACAGCTCGGGAACTATTTCCAATTCGAACTTCTGGACTTCCTTTCTCAAAGGTATAGACATGGTTGATATCACGGGTTGCATTTTCGTTGACATTCTTCTTAAAGCATCGGCTGAAGCATTAGCCTTGTCTGGATGATACTTAATTTCGAAGTCATAATCTTTAACAAATTTTAACCAACGTCTCTGTCTCATGTTTAATTCCTTTTGAGTAAAGAGGTACTTCAGTCTTTTATTGTCAGAAAATACTTCACATTGTTGTCCATACAGATAATGTCTCCAAATCTTTAATGCAAAGACAACTGCGGCTAATTCCAAATCGTGAGTGGTGTAGTTCTGTTCATAATTCTTTAACTGCCTGGAAGCATAAGCCATGACCTTGCCGTCTTGCATCAAGACACACCCCAATCCAACTTTGGATGTATCACAATAAACACTAAACCTTCCTCCTTCAGTTGGGAGAGTCAAAAGCGGGGCTGTCATCAACTTCAGCTTAAGTGTCTGGAAGCCATCTTCACAGGCTTCAGTCCAAGAATACTTGGTGTCCTTCCTTGTCAAACTAGTTAAAGGCTTAACTATCATAGAAAATCCTTTAATAAATTTCCTATAATAGCCTGCCAAACCAAGAAAACTACGGACTTCACTAACATTTCTCGGCTGTGACCAGTCCTTAACAGCCTGAATCTTGGTTGGATCTACTGATATACCTTCAGCAGAAATGACATGGCCTAAAAAGTTAACCTTATCCAACCAGAATTCACACTTGGATAACTTGGCATAAAGTTGTTGCTGTCTCAGGGTGGTCAAAACTATCCTTAAGTGTTCTACATGGTCAGCTACAGTCAGTGAGTATATGAGAATATCATCTATAAATACAATCACAAACTTGTCCAAGTAGTCACAAAACACTCGATTCATCAAATCCATAAAAGCTGCAGGTGCATTGGTTAACCCAAACGACATCACAAGGAATTCATAATGTCCATAACGGGTCCTGAAGGCAGTCTTAGGTATATCACTCTCCTTAACTTTCAGTTGATAGTACCCCGAACGCAAGTCAATCTTTGAAAACACTTTAGCTTCTTGCAATTGGTCAAACAAGTCATCGATACGGGGCAAGGGTTACTTATTCTTAATTGTCAACTTGTTCAGTTCTCGGTAATCTATGCACATCCTTAGGGAACCATCTTTCTTCTTAACGAATAACACAGGTGCACCCCAGGGAGAACTACTAGAGCGTATAAATCCCTTGTCTGCTAATTCCTGTAGTTGGACTTTTAATTCCTCCAGCTCAACTGGTGTCATGCGATAAGGGTTCTTAGATACGGGTAATGTCACGGGATACGTATCAATTACAAATTCTATTTCTCTATCAGGTGGTAATCCTGGCAAATCATCCAAAAATGCTTCAGGGAAATCCCGGACTATAGGAATATCTTGTAACTCTATCTTATTCCTCACCCGAGTATCCATTATACTAGCTAGGTAACTTTCACAGCTATCATTCAATATTCGTTGAGTCTCTAGAGAGGAAATAATCGGTATCTTACTTATTTTTGGTATAGCTTGGAAGGTAAACCGATCTCCATTAGGGGGTCGAAACTCGACTAACCCAGACCTACAACTTATCGTGGCATAATGCCTGGATAACCAATTCATTCCTAATATAACTTCATATCCCTTCATGTCAACTACAATCAGTTCTACATATAACTTCTTATTTCCTAAGGACACAATATCGCCCTTCAATATCTGCTCAGAATGCAAGGACTTTCCTGATGGTAACATCACACTATATGGCCTATCAGCTGGTAAGTATTCTAACTTATGCTTACACGCAAATAAGGTTGCAATAAATGAGTGTGTGGCTCTCGTGTCTATAAGTGTATAAGCAGAAATACCACAGATCATAATTGTACCTGTTATGACCGTATGCTGCATGGTATCTTCATCTTCCATCATAGCAAAGACTCGGGGCATTACTCTTGCTCGGTTTGGGTCAGGTGGCATGGGGCAGTATCTGACTATGTGTCCAACTTTATCACACCTGTAGCATCGGCCAGAATGCAACTTGCATTCGCCATGGTGGTTCTTCTGGCAGTTGGAGCATAGAGGGGCCAATGGTCGTTTTCTCTTCCCTTGGTCTTCATTTGGATTGAAGGGTCTCTTTATACCTTGTTGTTGTTGTTGTGGTCCCCTGTTCTGTTGCGGCTGCCATCCTTTGTTCTGACGTGGTGGCGGCTGAGTTTCCTTCATGAATTTCCTTGGCTGTTCACGCTGTGCATATGCTGACATTTCAGCCTCTTCCAGCTCCAAGGCCTTAGCCGTCACTTCACCATAAGGTACATTGTGTATTCCAGCAGTCTTTACTTTCATGTACAAACTCGGCTTCAGTCCTTGAACAAATTGGTTAATCTTGTCCTCATCATCCTCAACCAATCGGGGAGCAAACTGTGATAAAGCATCAAATTTGCATATGTAATCCGTCACAGAGCCAGTTTGTCGCAGATTCATGAACTCCTTCTTCTTGTTGGCCCGAACAGTCCTATTAAAGTACTTGTCAAAGAAGGCAGTCTTAAACATTTCCCAGGTCATAGCTCCTGCATTAGCGGTGTTCTGGATTGAATCCCACCAATGCCTTGCACTCAATTCCAGATGAAAGACAGCATATGTGACCTTATCTCCTTCATCAACCTTTGCATACTTAAACATGTCCTCCATCTTTCGAACCCATTCCTCAGCATGAATAGGATCTGAAACATGTCCATTGAATACCGGGGGTCGAAGCCGATGGAAACGCTCACCCCAATGATCATGAGTTGCATTAGTACTGGAGTTGCCTTGTTCCTCTCTGACAGTCATCAGCTGTTCGATCTGGCGAAATTGGCGCATGACCAACTCTGTCAATTGAGCAATGACATTGCTATCCTCATTGGTCTCTCTCTGCTGACCTCTAACCATTTTGGGATTTCTAGACAAATAGTTATAGATACATCTTAACTTAATGACATTTACTGAAATCGTAAATACTTACAGTTGATTGAGTGTACTCAGATGGCAATCTGTGCTGGGAGGCAGTCTGCAGAATCGATTTTAGAACCCGGTTTTTCTTTGATACCCTAATTGTAACGACCCCAGAAGGATCGTCACATAATCCGTATCTTTCTTAATCATTTAATTCTTATTACTCACACTTTATTCGTTATTGGTAATATATTTTTTTTGAAACATAACTTAACTCAAAATGTCATGCGCGATTCACTAGGCATCGCTTAGCAAAGAAATACATTACACATCTGCCGGCGGGCAGTGCAATGTGTGTCAGCTGATGAAGAGAAACTTAAACCCTTAGACTGCATATACCAATAGAGAAATAAACCACACCTACCGGTCACTAGACGACAAAGTTATACTTACATCTTCCGATGGCTTAAACACTCTACATCTTCCAGTCACTGGACGATGAAATAATACTTACATCATCCGGTAACTTAAATACACTTCATCTGCCGATCACTAGATGACAAAATAGCACTTTCATCATCCAAGAGCCTAAACACTCTACATCTGCCGGTCACTGAATGATGAAATAACACTTACATCATCCGGTAACCTAAATACACTTCATCTGCCGTTCACTAGACGACAAAATAGCACTTTCATCATCCGAAAGACAAACACTCTACATCTGCCGGTCACTGAACGATGAAATACACTTTCCATTCACTAGACGACAAAATAGCACTTTCATCATCCGATAGGCATAACCTTCACTAATTTCAACTTCAATGGCATAACATTCTTACTAATGAAAATCAGTAACTCACCCAGAATTCATATAGCGGAAGACTTCAGCAAACAGACCGTTCAATACTCCTTAAAATTATTTCCAGATTCAGTGGTCAACAGACAACTTCGAAAGAAGACTCAATATTATAAAATAGACTCATCCTACTCAAACTATCATATTCATTATCGTAACTAAAATCATAAAAATATTAACCAGGGGTCTCATTTGCCATCCAGCCACAAAAATTGCACCCTGATCACCTTCCAGCAACCAAGCTCAGACATCTTCATAAACTTTGGGATCCTCACCTGAAATCTCGTCACCTACATCATAAGGTTTAAACTATAAGCCTAATGCTTAGTAAGTAATGCAATACTAACAAGTGTGCATGAATGCTCATTTGAGAAACAAATGCTCATGAATCTTTTCTTATTCGTAATTATACACAAAATCTCCATTCTTATTCATCATTCATATTCATCATTCATATTCATCATTCATACTCATCATTCGTATTCATCAATCATATTCCTCGTTCATAGTTGTGTGGATTAAGAGAGGATTTGTGCCGGTAAAGGGGGTTGACAGTGAGAGTGTACATAATCCCTTGCGGGTCGTAATCATGGTCCTTCCTTTTGGACAGTGACATACGTCAAATCGCCCCCAACGCTCACTTAATTCACGTTGCATAAGATTTACTTCGTTATCTTACTTTATTCATGAGAAAACCATGCTCTTAAAATATTTTCGTATGCATAAAATAGTCATGATGCATGTACATGGAAATTCTTAAATCATCGAGCTACAGAACAGAGCACTATCCAACATGGAACCTTACCATTGAACTAATCATCAACATAAATGCTAGTAAGTAACATAAGGAACTACTAATCATCGTATGAGTTTCTACCTAGCATCCTTTGATGTAGGGTCCTAAAGACCGAGAAACCTATACATTCACTTACCTGGTCTCCTTAGCAATTTGAGCTCCCTTCTCTTCAAACTTCTTCACCTAAAACATTTACATTGCAGTAGTTAATACACAACCTTATTAGTTCTAACCACAAGTCATCCTAGGATCTAATAGCTAAAGTCACTCCCGAATCCTTAGTATAGTTCTCTGTGCAGTTTGAAATCCAAAACCCAAAACAGACAGATTCAATTAGCGATAACTCAGGGTTGGTTGTTTAATGTCCAAAATCGATTCGGAATGAAATTACCACTTTCAGATTTTAAAATATCCTTACTAATACTCAGCCATTGAAGAATCTAGAACCTCCACACATAGCTGAAACAGAGCTTAACGACTAAAGATAGCTACATTGCCAAACTCGTACCTTGAGCACAAAGTAGCCGAGAAGCAGTAAGGAAACCGATCGTCGAAGGAGGGATTTCCAGCTGACAGAGAGCGAGAGCTCGGGAGGGAAAGTCGCCGAGAGTAAGAGATGACGGCTACAGTGGTTTAAATGAGGTTTGAATCCTTTCCTTTTTCTTTAAATACTGGTCTCAATCCTCCATTATTACAACTTTGCCACTCAACCTAGTTTAAATCCACATGTAATTAATTAAGCTTGGCATAAAACTCTAAACCGTGAAGATTGAATATTCATGACCGTTAATACAGTTAGGAAGTCACCTAGTTGAAGTTGTCGGGTGTTACACGTAAGTCGATCTACACAATAGATCAATAGCCCCTCTCCAGGCCACATCGCCATTTTCTTTAAAACATCGTGCGAAAATTCGTTTTCATGCTTTATAAAACCCATGATGCGTGAGCAGTTTAATATGACATAAAGTAAACATACATGATTTATACCATCGAGACAATAAAGCAATCAAAAGCATAACCTATACAGAACTAATCCTAACTACCCAACCAAAACAAATTTAAGCTTATACATCTCCGAAAATCCTCGAGACGACCTCGACGTACGGTGTAGGCCAATCGGCCAGGGAAGATCACGAGAACTTACCTCGTGTCCAAAGCAGCTCAAACTCCATCCACGAGCGTTGTTTGTCTAAAGCAAAACACAACGTTTATCGTTAAAACGAGTTTAAACTTCTAAACGTCCAAATTTAACCAAAACCTTACCTAAGGAATTTCTTAAAATCTCAACCTAACTAATCGAAGTATTTAAACAATGATTAACGCTCGATAGTTTAAAATTCCAATTAAAGAGTTTTCCTAAAAACCCGAAAATTCTCCAAATTTTAACATTTCTCACAAATAACTCTAACTTCGTCCAATAACGTTCAATACGTCCTATACATTCGTAATTTACAATAATCTATCGATTTCGAACCCTAAATCTTGATTTTTTTACAAAACCCTAATCGAAACCCTAACCGTATAACCTTACGAAAACCGAAAACTAACGCTCTAAAACTTTAGAATCATACCTAGAGCGTCAAATGGAGGAGAAAACATGAAGAAAACGGAACGTTTGGAGGACGAACGGAGGTTGGAAGTGAGAATCGCCGTGAATCGCCAAGGAGGGAGGAGAAGTTGCAAGGAGAGAGGAGTTCGCGTGGAGTAGAAGAAGAAGAAGACAATTCAATTTTAATAAAAATTGACTTGGTAAATTACCGTTTCGCCCTTCCTTTGTTTTCTATTTGTTTCGTCCTTTATTTCGTTAATTGTCTAACGATTCGGTTTCTCCAAATCTCCTTATTTCATCAATAACTCCAACCTATTATTTAGGATTTATTAAAACTATCCGTTCGCAATTCGGAACTTGTTTACTATTTTCACTTAAACGTTATTTATAATACGAGAAACGTAATTTCTCGAAATATAGCGTTATTACTCCAAAAATTCTCGTAAATTCCTTAAAATTCCAATTAATAATTAGGATCATAATGACTCTTCCTTTTCCCAAAACGAGTTTGATTTGGCATATTTATAAAAATGCCAATATATATTATAATATAAAATTCCGTACAGGCCGGATATTACAGTAGCTGATTATGTGCGGCAGTTTGAGACTTTGTCGAGATTTGCTGATCACCTAGTGAGCCGAAACGAGAACAAGGTACTCCAATTTATCCAGGGGCTGAAGCTAGAGATTTATATGGGTGTCAGGATAGCAGGGACACAGGACGTGTCGTATGAGGAAGTGGTTGCCAAGGCGTTAGATATTGAGGAAGCTAACATGAAGCTTCCTAGTTATAGGGAGCAGCCTAAGGAGCAGCCGAGACGATCCCTCCAGGAGATAGTGCCTCAGTCGTCGAGGGGCACACCTCAACAGCAACAGAGGGGCCAGAAAAGGCCCAGTAAGAGTCTAAGCAGCCAGGGGAGCAACAAGCGGCCCCAGGAGTTGAGTAATGTGCCGCTATGCTCTAAATGTAAGAGGAACCATTCTGGCGAGTGTCGAGCAGACTCTCGCAAATGCTTCAAGTGTAACGAGGCATGACACTTTGCGAGAGAGTGCCCGAAGATAGATCGATGCTACCATTGCAATGGGGTAAGACACTTTGCCAGACAGTGCCCGACCTTGAGCAGAGCCCCGGCGAGATCAGCACTGCAGATTTTGATGAGCTCCGACCTGCAAATAGGACTCAAGAACTTGAAGAAGACTGTTAGCTCCAAGTGACACAAATCTGAGTAAAATTAAGAATGAAAAATGTAAAAGAAATATCAAACGTGCTCGAAATTTAATGAAATTTTACGTGAATCTTGTGAAGTGAATGAGGTGTGTGCTGGTGAAAATTGTGGTCCAGATTCGTTAAGATGAAGTATTTATGGACTGTTTTCCGAGAATCGGCCGGTGAGTGCTTCAATGGAGCTTCCGACAAGAGTTTCTTCCAAAGAAGATAACTCGATTCAAGGAATCGGTAATGGCCACTCCTTGCTGTTTTCCGCTCTCAAAAGAGTGGAGAAGGAGGTGGTAAAATCCACTCCAACTAGCTACCAAGCTAGAAGAATGGTTCGGGGGTGCAACCCCTCGGTTGTTGTCAACCGAGCTTACCTTGTAAGCTCCTTGCTCGAAGCTTCTTCTTCTATTGAGAGAGAAATCTGTGGGTGCTCATAAATCAACCAAAAAAAAAAAGATACAAACACCAATGCCATGAATATATATAGACCTAATGGTGGGCTTGGGCTTGGGCTTGGGCTTGGGCTTGGAAGGGGAATGATGGGTCATCAGGTAGGCTTGAGCCATGTCTTCAACTTCAATGGGCCAAACCAAGCCACCAACTAATCCTATCATTCATCTAATCCTAACATCCATCTAATCCTAACATGCATCTAATAAAGTTTAAACAAGAAGGCCAACGTTTGCCAATAAGTTTGAAATTTCAAAAAAACAACAAATATCAAAACTCGAGAAGACAAATTTCTATGTGAGCATTAAGGTGTCTCTTTAGTCTTTCCACATGAGTAGATGCTTTGGTTGGTCAACGTCCCCAGCTTTAATCTCCCACGTCAAGTCGTCCAAGGTGTCCTCCAAGTCTTCACACGAACCATGACCTACAAAAGAGACAAGTGTGTTAGTAAAATTGTGGACTCGAGTCTGGGATTGTGTAATGGGCCTACGGGGCACATCAGATTTTAACCCGTATCGAGCCAGATGATGCTGCCCAGCCGTCTGTTATCTCAGGTAGCATTTTTATTCTTGGAGTTGCCGGTTATACCCTGATTGATACGCGGGCTACACATTCATTCGTGTCTGCAGCCTTTTTGGTTAAGGCCAACTTGGAGTTTTGCCCTGCCGATCAGTTTTAAGAGGTAACATTGCCATCAGGCGAGTGTTTATTTTCAGATCAAATGGTGCAAGGAGATATAGTGATAGTGGGGGAGCGACAACTGTATGCTGATCTAGTCATACTCCACATAAAGGGGTACGAAGTCATCTTGGGTATGAATTTGTTGTTCAGACATTTTGCTTCGATAGATTGTCAGACTCGAGAAATCCATTTTTGACCCTCGAATGGTGTGAGTTATTCATTCAGGGCCGGGAAGGTTTTGGACAGGATTCCTGTAGTATCTTCCTTGAGAGCCCGATAGTTATTACGAGATGGATGTATGGGCTTTCTGGCTAGCGCTATGGATGGACAGTATCAGGTAAAGATCCAGTTATCGGACATCGCGGTCGTGCAGGATTTTCCAGAGGTGTTCCTTAAGGACTTGCCAGGTTTGCCTCCTAATAGAGAGATTGAGTTCGTCATTGATGTATACCCAAGGGCTGAACCAGTGTGTAAGAACCCGTATAGATTGGCGCCTACTGAGCTGAAGGAGTTAAAGGCGCAGTTGGAGGAGTTGACCAATAAGGGCTTTATACGCCCTAGCTTTTCACCATAGGGCGCACCGATGTTGTTTGTGAAAAAGAAAGATGGATCCCTACGCATGTGCATTGACTACAGGGAGCTGAATAAGCTGACAGCCTGTGTGCTAGAGTTTCAAACATCTTGGAACATGTTCTTGCCTTTGGTGGAATTTTCGTATAATAACAGCTACCAGTCCACCATTGATGTGGCGCCTTACGAGGCCTTATATGGAAGGAAGTGCAAATTGCCTCTATATTGGGACGAGGTTGTGGAGGCGAGATTGCAAGGCCCTGAGACTCTCCAATAGACAATCAACAAAGTGGCTATTATTCGAAGGAGGATTGAGGCAGCTCAAAGTAGGCAGAAGAGTTATACAGATCAGAGGCGGTGTGAGTTGGAGTTCAGTGTGGGCATCTGGTGTTTCTGAAGATCTCCCCATTCAAGGGGGTGGTCAGGTTCGGGAAGCGAGGGAAGCTCAACCCTCGATTTATGGGACCATTCCTTGTGTTGGAGAGAGTCGGGAGTACCGCTTACCGACTACAGTTCCCTACGTCCATGAATGCCATTCACGACGTCTTCCATGTTTCTATGCTGAGGACGTGCATTCGTGATCCTACTCAAGTGATGACTCAAGAGGAGATAGAGATCCAACCAACCTTAACTTATGAGGAGAGGCCAGTCCAGATTTTGTGGTCAGCTGTTACAGTGTTGTGCAACAAGGAGATTCCCTTGGTCAAGGTGTTGTGGTGCAATAACAATGTGGAGGAGACCACTTAGGAGTGACGACAGGACATGGAGCGACAGTTTCTGGAGTTATTTGGTACGTAAATTTTGGGGACAAAATTTATATAAGGTAGGGAGGATGTAATAACCAGGAAATTTTACCGAATAAATTAAAAATCTTGTTAGAATTTCCGTGAGAGATTTTATTTGGAAGAAAATTCTATAATTTTAGGTTGGGGGATGCGAACATAACAGAAATACTGAAGTTCAAACACACGAGGGCGGTTTAGTAATTTAGTTAATTAAAAAAAAATATAGAAAACTGAATGGCTTAACGAAGAAGCCATTCAGTTTTTTTTTTCTTCTCTTCTTCAGCCCGAGCTCCCAAACAGAGAGAGAGAGAGCCGAGCGACTTTCCTCCTCCGGCGACCAAGCAATTTTGGCCACCATTCAGACGAGCTGAACTCTCTCTCTCTTCTTCTTCGATTTCGTGCTCAAGTCTTGACAAAAATTGGTGAGTTTCTCCTTGTTTTCCTCTCTATCGATCGGCCTGAGGTGTAGTCTGAGTGATGAGCGAATTGGGTCGATTTTTTGGTTGTTTTGTGACAAAAATTTGGGGGATTTACAGATGTGAGAGGGGTGATCCTCGGTGGGCTGGGGTACCCCTGTTTTCAGGGAGAAAGCCGAGAGGTGTGTGCTGTGAAATTTTTTTCTGAACTTGAAACTTTAAATTGTTGTTAAATCATGCTTAATATGTTAGAACGTGATAGATTAGTGAGGAATTGAACGATTTTTGTTGGAAAACTGAAAGAGGGAATGAGCTTTAAAAACAAGTTCTGATTTTAGGAGTTTTAGCCTAGCTACAATTAATTGTTTTAAATTCTCTCCTGGTATGTTAAACTAGGTTGCTAGGGGAGTACGTGGCCGCTGAAATTGAGTCATACCGATAAGCGTAGAAAAAGTTATGCACGTTCGAAGTTTTAGATCAGTTTTTAACCAAACCAAGTTAGTGACCCGTTTAGTTGGGTATGAGTCGGGTTATGTTAGAAATATTAGTTTTAGGTTGAATTGGCGAGTTTAAGCCTAAGTACTAATAAGGATTTTTAATAATGCTAGGTGAAGCCGTAGGTGACGTTACGTACCAAACCCGAACGAGATAGGACGCTAGGTAAATAGTAGTGTCAAAGGGAATGCTTGAGAGTCACCCAGAAGGGCCTACACCAAAGTTTTTTGCATGTTGTGAGTCGGGTGCATGTCGGGAGTAGTCTGTGTGTGATGTGACGTGTGAGTGCAGTCGTTGTGAGTACGTTATGGTTAGCATGCATCTTGTTTTGAAAGTTATGCCAAAAATGTTTTGAGCATGTTTTTAAGCACGAGAGAGTAGAGGATGTGAGGTATGGTGTGGACAGGCGACAGTGGGCTGGAGTGTGACTGTAGGCCCCACTTCCGGGACGAGCTGGAGCGGTGGTGACACGCTGGTGGCAGCGCGGTGTATCGATCCACTGCCCGAGGCAGTTGTACTTCGAGTCGAGACAGTGGCCGGGATCTCACTTGTGGGCCCCATTTCTACGACGAGCTGGAGAGGTGGCGACGTGCCGATGGCAGCGCAGTGTATCGGCCGGCTGTCTCAGGGAATTGCATTTCGAGTCGAGACAGGAGGGTTTGGGTGTGACTCATGGGCCCCGTTCTTGGAGGAACCGGGACAATGGTGATGTGCCGATAAACAGTGCGGTGTACGAACTGACTACCCGGTGCGGTTGCATTCCAAACCTCGGTGAGATGTGATGCGGTGAGGTGTTGACAACGTGTGTAGAGAAGTGCATGTGTTAGGACTGCATAATCAGTTTTCATACTTCATGTTTATTTTTTAGTACTCTACTTTCTGAGCTTTGAGCTTACAGTGTGTTCTGTGGTGTAGGTACTGCTAAGCAGAAGGGTGAGTACCGAGAGCCTGGCCAGGGGTAGCTGACAGTTGGTGACGTGCGATCAGGGCCCCGGCTGATGGCAGTGTTAGGGTGACCCGACCCAGGGAGCCGTGGCATGGGCTTGATAGGGAGTTGGATTTCTTTTGTTTTATTTTGGGACATTGTGTGTTTCATTGTATATAGTCATAGTTAAGGGTGACATGTCACCCTATACTGTGGACTTTCTTTGTTGTTAGTTGGTAGTATAGTCTTTCTTTTTATATGTTGATTGTTGGGAGACTTTGTATGTTTGTTAGATGGTTAGGAATATTTTGGATTGATGTTACGCAGGTACTTAGCATTTTGGGGGTGCCATTTTCAGGCGTCACTCTGCCGAAATTTTCGGGGAGGACGTCGTGGTGTCTAACGAATGAGATTAGGAGAACGTAGTGAGTTAAAGAAACCAGGTATGAAACGAGCGAAGTCATTGGGAGACTTAGCTTTAATTTCGCTTCGTCCTTTTAAAAAATAATAATGGGTTCCTTGCGTTAGCAGTTAGGAAGTCGTTTAGCTCAGAGTAGTCCTTGTGCGCACTGGGAACCCGGGTGGGTTTTCGGGGCGTTACATTTGGAATGGAGTAGTTGATAAAAATAATAAATCAAAGTCGATTATTGTAACGCCCGGGTTTTTCGGGTTTCTGCTCTTAGGGGTATTTTCATAAATGAGCAAATAAAGGTTATTTCTTGAGCGGGAAGTTTCGTTAGGATCCTCATAATTAATTACGAGGGTTAGAGAAATAAAAAAATTTTTGGGGAATATAAATCTGTAACGCTCGAGTTTCTTATGTTTTTCGCTATAGAGTGTAATGTTCGTAAAAATAGTAAATTGAGTCCATTTTGCGAACGAAAATTTTCGTTAGAACCCTAGTGATTAATATGGATTTTTGGAGGAATAAAGAAATTTTGAAGGAACAAAATCGATAGAAGAAATAGCAGATGGTTAGAAAATCAACTGGAGGGGCAAAATGGTAATTTACTAAGTTAAAATTTTAATATAACCTAATACCCCCCCCCCCCTCCCACGATGGTTCATTCTGCAGAAGGAGAATTGCTTCTCCCCGTAGGCGATTCTCCATTTCTTCCTCCACGGCGTTTTTCATCGATCGATTCTCCCCTCATCCAGCAACCGTTTTCTTCTCCGTTTCTTCTAACAAATCAAACCCTAGGTATGGTTCACGTACTCTAGACATTTAGTTGCATTTTTTTTGGGTTGTTATTCGTTAGGGTTTCGATAGGTTTTGTGAAATTGTAGGATTATGCTAAGTATATCGATAGTTTTATTGTTTTTATGTTTATAGTTGTTAGATTAGAGAAATTATGGTGGTTGATGCTATAGGTAAAAATTTGGTAGTTGTTGAAAGTTGAGATATCCATTAATGGAGGTTGTGTAATCTTGAGCGCGAATTGCTCGATAAAATGCCTGAATGATGTGGATATGAGTTTTAAGGAAATTGTTATAGCTAGGAGCTTCGTTTTGACTTAAGGAAATGTTTGTATAGAAGCGATCCTAATGATGATTTGTGAAATGCTCTAGGTGGACACGGCTTACAGGAGGTGCTCGGCATTGCTACGGATGCCAGGTAAGTGTGTGCTAGGTTTCCGGCCCTTAAGGCCCTACATCGTATTGATGATAGGTTTTATGCATTTCGATGGTGTTTTCATGATTTTGGGGTTCGAACGAGTCGGGTAGCCTAGGATGTGTGTTATTAGTAGTTGTTAGATTCGTTTATGAGTTAAGTGTGTTTATGCACGTTTATGAATTGTCCTTGATGGTTGTTTATGTGCACTCTCCTCATGCATCATGTTTTACCTTCAACGGTATATGAAATGTTTTTACATGCATGATTTCAAGTAAAGAAGTAAAGAACAAGTAAAGAAATGTAAAGGTTAAGTGAGGGTAGTGAGTGAGTAGGGCACATGGCACAATTCATGGCAACTCATGGCAAGACCAAACCCCCAATAAATGGCAACTCATGGCAAGTATGTGGTCTACAGGGTAGACGGGGTGGTGCATGTGCCTACTACTATGTAAATCCCTACTTATTTCTCATGTTATGTAACGTTAAAGAAATGAATCGAACATGTTTTATGAAATTCATGCATTCATGTGTATGACATTTATAGTGCACTCCTTACTAAGTGTTAGGCTTATTGTTTAATTCGTATGATGTAGGTGAAGAAGAGCAGCACGGTGAGATTACACGAGCTTGCTAGGATTACGGATGCAGTTGGAGGAGTACGACCATGGCGGCAACCCAACAACATTGTTAGGGCGATTCCGACCGTGGTTAGTATGTGTAGATGTCTATTTTGTTTGGGAGTGATTAAGAAAGTTTAAGTACATATATAGAAATGTGATGAGACAATGTATGAAAATGTTTATGTGTACGGATGGAAAGGTTTGTTAGAAAAAGTATGAAAGTCAAGTTTTGATGTATATGTGGTGTTAGTAGAATGTCTAGAATGTGAAGTCTTTATTTGGAAAATATACTGGAATTGTTTGGATGTTTTTAAACCTGTATGGATATGTTCAGTATTTAGAGCGATCCATACAGTTAGTTTTCTTGAATTTAAATATATTTTCAGATACGTTTTTGGGCTCCGTTTTAAGTCGAGATTTTGAGGGTTGAGGTATTTTACGTTTAGAAATGTTTGAAGTAGGTTTATGGGTGAAGTGTATGTGAAGGAAAGGGAGAAAAGTGAGAAAATGTGGAAAGAGGGTGCAGAAGGGCGCAAAGTGCGCGCAGCAGGCGCAGTGCGCGCCCCAGCCGATAGATCGGCGCTGGGCGCCAATCGATCGACACCTTCTCTGGAGCGCGGGCGCGATCGGCAGAGAGTTTGCCGATCTATCGGCGCTCTACCCACGCGCGCTGAGTGCAGCGATAGCGCTGCCTGGGCGATGCGCGCGCCGCACCACCCAGGACCAACTTGATTTTTTTAAAAAATTGACTTTTCAAAACATGTTTCAACCCGACCTTTTACGATACTTTTTAAAAGTATTTTACGAGTGACCCTCACGTATTTTAAAGGATTTTAAGGACCCAAAAACCGAGTCAACATTTTATCAAAAAAATGATTTTAGCCTCGTTTTTAATGTTTTAAAATTCAAAATATTTTACACCTAAAATGTCTAAGTCAAAGTTAGACCCTAAAGATCAATACAGCTGGGTCAATTGTCTAAGTCCGTTTTCCTTTAAAGTGTTAAGTAAAAATGAAAAATTTTATGTAAAAATAAAAAATTTCATGTGAAAATACGAGGGCTTAAGTCAAAGTTAAGTCAATGTCATGTCAAGTCCTGTGATGGCCCGGAGAGGGTTGGTTACAATTGTTTTGTAAAGAGTGTAACTCTTTAGTCAGAAAGTAGAATAGTTGTTGTGTATTGCGCTAATTTAAAAATGATTTCTATTAAACCTATTGGATAGGTTGTATGGGCTAACAGAAGCGATTGGAGTATTATGGAATATATATGCTATAACGTCCCTTAAATCTATTCTTCGAAATTCCCGTAAAATTTTTCATTTTATAACATTAAGTAAATTTCGACTTCTAAAGCGTTAAATCAAAGTCTAAATCGTTGAAAACCTTTACAAAATCATTTGAAGAAACATACTAAATAAAAGAAAACCATCGGCCAAACTTAATGAGGGGAAAAAGGGCATCTCACCCGTGAAAAGCACAGCCGATCAATCGGCCCCTTTCAGCCGATCGATCGGCTATTATAAAAATAAGGGGGCGATCGATCCCCCCATATCAGCCGATCGATAGCCCCGTGGCAATCGATCGGCACACGCTCTGGAATTTCTTCCAGAGCGTAGCCAAAGAGGGCCGATCGATCGGCTAGCTCTCTGGATTTTTATCCAGAGAGCTGCCCCTCCTTGTTTCTTTCCTTTTTCTTTGATCCCCTGCACACCACACAAATACACTTCACACTTCTCACATCCCCTTTCTCCTTGCACCTTCATCGACCTACTCCTAACAAAAATTTCACCAAAAACTATACCAACACTTCATTCATCATAATAAAACACGACTCGCATCATATCTTAGAACGTATTCAAAAAGTGACGGAATGTTACGAAATCTAACTGCATGGATATCTCTAAAACTCGAGCATATCCATACCCAACCTAAAATAACTCCAAACAGATCCAGTATAATCTCAATGAAAAACTTCACAAAAGAACTTCTCAAAACGAGTTTTCAAAACATCAAAATGCGTGAATTTCCTAACCAATCACCCATCAGCCCAACTAAAACCCTCCTATACAATTCTCGATCATTTCTATCTATTAAAATCCAAAGTACCTACATGTCATCCCCACGGGTCAAAATAAGCACCGACTGCCCAACGCACTTCCACGGGCCATCCTCCATCAACCTGCTCATGCGTCGAGTGGAGGAATGTCATTTTCACCCGTATCAAAGTCACCTACACCACAGAGAAATTCTATGAGCTAATGACTCAGTAAATCTACGTAAATGCAAATGCATGCTGTGCATATGTCATTCATAAAATCATGCAGTCATTTAAATCATTTAGTTACATAACGGGATGTCACCGAGGTCTACTCTCACCAGATGGAGAGGGCACATCTAGCGGTTAGACAGCCTTTTCTATCTTTCGAGGGGAAAACATGCTTCACCTACTGGACAGTCATGTCTAAACCCCACTTCGTCGTGACCGGGATTACATGCATTCGTTCCTTTTCATTAATTCGATTCTTTTTATAAAATGTGTGTAAAATTCTTTTTCATGCTGTTTTGAAGGAGCGTGATGCATGTACACTTCATATTGCAAATTCTATAACTAACGTAGAAAAACAAATGTTAAAACTTATAAACACACTAGGACACATTACTCCTAAACAACCCAACCGCTTATTCTAAAACTATGAAATTCAGCAATATCCTCAATGACGTCAAACTCTTGGTGTAGGCTAAATCGGCCAAACAAAGCACGAAGACTTACCTCGCGTCCGTAGCACACCGAGATCCGTCCACGAGCATTGTTCACCTAAAACATTTCACAACACACGGGATTAAACCAAGCCCAAATCATCAAACTTTGAAAACTAACGGAACTCCTAGCTAAAGGAAATTTCCTAAAACTCTAATTTTTGCTCATTGAGGCATTTCATCGAGCAATTCGTGTTCGACATATTCAAACCTCCATTAATGGAGTTTTTTAAAACCTCCAACCACCAAAATTGGCAATAACTACCATTAAATTTCCCAACTTCATCTAATGCTCACCAATACATCAACCAAAGTCATAAATAAGGCAACCCTAGCTGTTTCTAACACAACCCGACGATTTCGCAAAAACCCTAAACAAAACCCTAACCGTTTAACAACTCTAAAACCAAAATAAACCTTCCAAAACTATAGAACCCTACCAAGGAAATGGTTTCGGAGAAGAAACATGAAGAATCGTTTTCCGGAGGAGAAGCTTCGTCGCCGGAAGTGGAATCGCGAGATGGAGGAGAAGAAAGTCGCCTGGAGGTGTTTTTGCAGAGAGGAAATCGTGAAGTGTTGAGGGAGGGAGAGAAATATGATTTTTATTAAAATTTAACCTATTGAGTGACCATTTTGCCCTCCCTTTTATCTTCTACTTGTTTCATCGCTTATTTCGTTAATTGATCCATCGATCCGTTTTCTCCAAATTTCTATATTTCACCAGAAAGTCCAATTTATTACCGAGGCTTTATTAAAACTTTTCGTTTGCAAAATGGATTTAATTTGACATATTTACAAAATTGCCATTATATGTAGGAATAATAAAATTCCGTAAAACCGGGTGTTACATATACTCTTGACGATGGCTATGGATGGCCCGACAAAATCAAGATTTGCTAGTTGTGGTTCATTATCCTAATGTGTTTCATGAGAATCTGTTGGTGTAAAGCCCCCGAATCCGCCCCGGCTCAGTGCGCTACTTTGCTAACTCAAACTGCGTTTAAAACGACATTTAAAATAATTTTCGATAAATTTTTGACTCGATTTCTGGGTTTTTGGAACCCTCAAAAAATGTTGGTAAATGTGCGTAAATACGTTTAAAATACGTCGAAAAAAGTCGGGTCAAAATATAGTAGAAATAGGAAATTTAAAAAAAATTTCAAAAAAAGGTGCTGGGCGCGCACGCTGGGCGCTGCCCGATCTATCGAGCCTCCTCTGGTTTTTTGGCAAAAAACGCCCATTTTTAACTTTTTTTCAAATTTCTTCATTTTTCTTCGAGCCAACCACCTCCAAATCACCTGAAAATTTAACCACACATTCCCGACACTCCCAACTCTGTGCTCCGTAAAAATCTCAGAAAACCGACTTAAAACGATTAATAAAAAAATAGAGAAAATAAACCCGACGTTATTTATTTTAAAACCAAAACTAGTGGCATAACGCCTATAATTTGCAAAACCCAAAAACCTGTAAATATATATATAAAACATCCAACCCAAGTCCACAATTATGCCAAAACAAAAAATATTTACACCAAATAAAAATCTAACAACATCAACCCAAAATACTCAAACCATACGCTACCACGCATCCCCGAAGATCATGGTCGAGACGCCCCGACAATTTCCTACACTGGCATACCGCGTACGTCAATGACTACGTCCCAACCCTAGCTTTCCTTATAGCCCTCACCTGTACTCCTGTCGACACCTACACCATGGAACACAATACGTAAGTCTAGTGCTTAGTAAGTAGGGAATAATGCATACCAAAAACATAATGCAACACAACCCCTAACACATAAAGTTTCTACTCGCTCAGTTGCTATTGTTTTGTGTGCGTTTCGTAGCTCATTCATAGAACGGAACTCATCACAAGTGCTAAACTGCAATTCTGGTAATCCCTCGCAGGTACCACCTTAACGCGACTGGGAAACTCTACCAGAGTTCCTCGTAGGTGCTACCCTAAAGCGACTGAGTGACTCTAACTCTGCTAGTCCCTCGCAGGTACCACCTTAACGCGACTGGGAAACTCTACTAATGTTCCTCGCAGGTGCTACCCTAACGCGACTGGGTGACTCTAGCTCTACTAGTCCCTCGCAGGTACCACCTTAACGCAACTGGAAAACTCCACTAGAGTTTCTCGCAGGTGTTACCCTAACGCGACTGGGTGACTCCAACACAACCACATTACGTAAAAGCATAGCATCTCTCGTAGGATCCCTCTCGGGGTGCTACAACGAGCCACTTACCCGACGAGGCTATTCTACTCGAGACCAGGTTGCATATCCATTTTCTTATCTTACATTTCATTCTCACCACTCAAACATGCCAAACCCGTGGTTTTGTACTTAGAAAACAATGATGCTTGACTCAAAACAAAACATAACAACCAAACAAACAATCCCTACCGTCCCATAGTGTAGGCCCGAAGGCAAAACACAAGCGATCCACTACTTACCTAGCTTCCTGCTCATGCTCGCTCACTCGGCTAATCCACTCGTCAACCTAACAAATATAGGAAAAATAACTTAGCAAGCCACTAATAAAATTCTAAAGGATTTTGATAACAAAAACTAACCAACAATTCAACCAAAAATCACAACTAATCACAAAACCCGATTTTCTCTAAAATTCTTAGCGTCCAACTTCGAACGGCCATAACTTATTCGTTTTTCAATGGATTTCGACGTGCCACCCCATTCCGTAAACCTCTCCACGTCTACTATCCATTGAAACACTCAAAACCAACAACCAAACTAGTTGGCCAATCCGAATTAACAGAAACAGAACCGGTTGTACATTGACCCAAAACCGGTTTTTCACCAAAACTCCCAATTTCTCTAATCTATCTACTTAACATCTTAAATCAACCTAACTAACTTTTAAACCATCACAAGTAGGAAGAAAACCAACCAATAAACTCAAAAATTCAGAGCTCTCCATCTAGGGTTTCAAAACCCTAACCAATCTCCACCAAAACACCATAAAACCACTATAAACCAACACCTAAATGTAGTATCCACAAAACTCATGTAAAACATACCTTAAAACCATGCAAAAACTTGAAGAAATTGGGAGGACAAACCCTTCAATGGCACTGCACTTCGTGGAGAGGAAAAAGGTGAGGAAGAAAAACTTTACTTTTTTTTTTACACCTAAGCCATCCATTAAATAAACAATCACTTTTTTTTCTTTCTATTTTCTTCCACCAAACTTCTCCTTTTTATAAAATGGCCACACACTTTTGCTCCCTTTCTTCCAACGTGACATACATCCTTTCCTTCCACTTTTCTTCTTCTTTTGACTTTTTCAATCTCTCTTTTAGACTTTGACTTTTCAACTCATTTAATTCTATTCTTTTAATTAACTAAAAATTCACCAAACAACCATAACCTTAATACTTTGCTTCCACTCTCACTTCCTCCTAATTCAAATGCTTACAAAAATTCTATCATCTTTGTTATGCTCTCCTATCCTAATTAAATCTAAGGCAACTTGTATCGAGGAAAATATTTCGGGTGTTACAATCCACCCTCTTTACAAAAATTTTGTCCTCAAAATTTGTGGCCTTGTTATTCCTCAACTTACCTTCCATAAGCGATCCTTCTAAATTTTGAGTTGTATTACTATATCTCAATTACTCTATACACTTAATCACCTACCAGTTGCCCCTACTCACCTATCAGGTAATGAAAATTCCTACATCTCCCAAGCTTTGACTTCGCTTAAGTCTGAACTTCTTAACTCAAATACTCGTAATCAATTATCACTTTTACTTTCAAACCCATCTTACTAAGTTCAACTCTCACTTCTCTTTGAACTAATTTCATCTAATTCTTCACGTTTCCACTCTAGTATCCATCAAAACTTACATAACTACCTCAAATCTCCAAAGTTATCTCAATAGCGTAACACTAAAACATATTAAGTAAACTACTTACCCTTAGTTCTAAATTTCAAATTTCCCACGAACTATTGCATCTTGCACCTATTTACCTCAAACTATTATTCTAACATCATCCACGTACTCCGTACTCAATTTATCTCACTTCTACTTCGGTGTTATAACAACCCCAGCGGGGCCGTGACATAATCATAAACATCCTTCGGTTATTTGCTAGGTAGTTCTCTGTTTCATCTTGTCCTCTTGTTATTATTATATTATTTTTTTTGTTTCTTTCCTTAAACAGAACTCAGAGACATTACGACGTCAGACAAAACTGAACCCTTCATAAACTCGACTTCTCCATTACACTTTTGTCTTACTATATCACAGAATTGAGTGACAATGCTCAGACATCAATCACATAACAAAATCGGGCAGAAAAGACATGCCCTCAGATCACTCGACTCCACCGCTCCAGGGCTGCATGGACATGCAGGCGTTTATCGATAGGGGACACATCGCCCGATTGTCACGTGCACTTCGCGTGACTCATTAGTCGTCGCCCGGTAGAAGACACCTACCGATGGGCATGTACAATGCACGTGGTTCTTAGACATTGCCCAAAACACAAGACGACAAACGTTATACTTACTTCCACCGATAGCTAAACGACAACGTCTAAACCACACTTGCTGATGACGTCAGCCAGATGATTTACTCATCCGATCAAAACAGCACTACTCACATCATCCGATTACTCATCTTTACTCACATCATCCAATCACAAAACGACAAAGTTTAAACTACTTCTGCCGATGACGTCAGCCGGAGGATTTACTCATCCGATCAAAACAGCACTACTTACATCATCCAATTACTCATCTTTACTCACATCATCCGATCACAAAACGACAAAGGTTAAATTACTCCTACTGATAGAAAACATCCATCGGTGGGAAAACACCTTTGACATTTACCCATAGAGGACATCCAAATTTTCACACACTCTCATCATGAAAATATAATCCTGCTCTGACTTAAACATAAACTCAATCTGAGTATACATAGCGGAAGCCTTTATTAAAACAGACCATCACACATATATATAAATTCTCAAAATCATTCTCGAGCTCAGAAGCTAAACAGGTAATATCTAAAAAAAATGACGCTCTTAAGAGAAACCTCATCCTACTTAGAAATTGTATCAATCATATTCTAGTATCTAATGACATGAGAAAACCCATCCTACTTTAACCTCAGTTTTTGTAATCTTACTGACATCACATGAGCAGTAACCACGTGTCATAATCACCTTTTCCAGCCATGCACTATCACCCTGAGCACCATCCAGCAACCAGCCTTAGACTTCCACATTGAATTTGGAATCCTCACCTGTTAATTCTTCACCTACATCATAAGGTTTAAACTATAAGCTTAATGCTTAGAAAGAAATGCAATGCTAACACATATGCATGAATGCACAGTTTAAAGAAACACATGTTCATGAATCTTTTCTTGTTCTTGTTCATATTCATGTTCATATTCATCATTCACATTCATCATTCATATTCATCATTTACATTGTATGGGTTAAGAGAAGATTTGTGCCGGTAAAGGGGGTTCGATAGTGAAAGTGTACATAGTCCCTTGCGGGTGGTATTCTTGGTCCCTCTTTTGGACAGTGACATATGCTAAACCGCCCCCAACGCTCTCATAATCCATGTTGCATAGGTTTCATATTCATATCTTGTTCATGAGAGAAAACATGCACTTAAAACACTTTCATATGCTTGAGAAATATTCGTGATGCATGAGCAGGGATACTCTTGGTTCATCATTCTACTGAACAGGTCATACATCTAGCAAGAATCATTCTTTCAGTTCAAGTATCGTAACTAACAGAAAAAAGCTCAGATAATCTTTAAACATCGAAAAACAGCTTCTAACTAGTACCCCTGTGATGTAGGGCCCTAATGGTCGGGCAATCCTACACATTCACTTACCTGGTTTTCCTTAGCAAATGGAGTACTTCTCTGTAAACTTCTTCACCTAGAACATTTCACATTACAGAGTTAAACAAAATCCTAAAAGTCCTAACCAATAGTTATCCTAGAATCTAACACATTTGTACTTCTGGGTTCTCTAGTAAGCACCTTGTGTGCGTGGATTCGGTTCCCAGATCCTAAATAATCAGATTTCAACCTAGCAACTGTACACAGTCGATTATCTTAATGTCCAGATTCGAATCGGAAATGCCATTCCTAAATGCGGATTAAAATGTCACTAAAATAACTCTGCCATTAATGAAACCGAAACTACAAAGCTTAGCTGAAAAACAGAGCTCAAAATGGTTAACCAGCAACTACATTGTCGAGTCATACCTAGGGTGTGAATTCGTCGGGGTGGAGACTGAAGAATCGGTCGCCGAAAGGAGCTGTAGCTGGCTGAGAGAGGGAGCTCTGGAGAAGAGAGAAATCACTGAGAGTGAATGTGTCGGCTACAGTGAGGTTTTAGTGAGGTTTAAGGTTTATATTTTCTATTTATACCAATTGCAATCCCTCATAATTACAATTCTGCCACCACACAATTAGCAATCAAACAAGCTTTGGCACTAAATTCAAATCAAAGGACCAAAATAAAGGTGACAGTTAATTCGGTTAAGAAGATCACTGGCCGGGATTGTCGGGTGTTACATCCACCCCTCATTAAACAAAATTTTCATCATCAAAAATTGCTCAAACAAAAAGCTCTGGATACCGATCCAGCATATCCTGCTGCCGCTCCCATGTAGCTTCTTCAATACCTTGATTCATCCACAAGACGTTTACCGGTGGGATCTTTATGTTTCGCAGAGTCTTAGTTGCAGATTCCATAATCCTTACAAGTTTCTCTTCATACATTAGCGTCGGCTCGATATCGATTTCAGTTGGTTCAACAACATGTGTCGGATCACGTATACATTTCCTTAACATTGACACATGAAAGACATTATGAACCTTATCCAATGTTGGAGGTAATTATAATCTATAAGCTGTACTGCCAATTCTGGCCAGGATAGGGAATGGTCCAATGAACTGTGGATTAAACTTTCCCTTCTTGCCAAATCTTAAAACTCCCTTAAACGGTGAAATTCTTAGGAACACTTCATCTTTGACGGCAAACTCAAGATCTCTTCTTCTTTGGTCTGCATAACTCTTCTGTCGACTTTGAGCAGTCATCATCCTCTTCCTAATTGTGGCAATCTTGTCTGACATCTGCTGCAAAATTTCAGGAACTAGGAGTTTTGCTTCACTAACTTCGTCCCAATATAAAGGTGATCTACATTTTCTGCCATACAGTGCTTCATACGGTGCCATACCGATGGTGGACTGGTAACTCTTGTTGTAGGAGAATTCAACCAAGGACAGATGCCGGCTCCAAGATGTCTGGAAATCTAACACACATGCTCTCAACATATCCTCGAGTATCTGAATAGTCCACTTAGATTGTCCTATCAGTCTGCGGGTGGAAAGCAGTGCTAAAAGATAACTTTGTACCTAGAGTGCCTTGTAAACTTTTCCAAAAGCGTGAGGTGAACCTGGGATCACGATTGGAGACAATAGACACTAGAATACCATGTAATCTGATGATTTCCTGAACATATAGATTAGCTAGCTGGTCCATCGCGTAGGTTGTCCTTACTGGTAGGAAATGAGCTGACTTCGTCATTCTGTCAATTACAACCCAAATGCTATCATGACCTTTAGTTGTCTTAGGCAGTCCCACAACAAAATCCATGGCGATGTGTTCCCACTTCCACTCAGGGATCGGTAAGGGTTGAAGGGTACCCCCTGGACGTTGATGCTCTGCCTTAACTTGTTTGCAAACCAAACATGATTCCACATAATTGGCAACATCCCTCTTCAAGTTTGGCCACCAGTAAACTAACTTCAAGTCTCGATACATCTTGTTGCTACCAGGATGTATAGAAAATGAGGACGAGTGTGCCTCGGCCAAAATCATCTTATGTAATTCCTCATCACTCGGAATGTACCATCGATTTCTAAATCTTAGAATACCATCCTTGGAGAGACTAAACTCAGAGGAGGCGTCCTTCAACTTATTCATCATGCTGTTATTTTCCTTTGAATTCTTTTGCTGTGCCTCTTTGATTCTATCCATGATAGTTGGTCTAATAGTAACATTAGCAAGTAAGGTTGACAACTCCGAAACCATCTCCAACTCAAACTTCTGAACTTCTGCCCTCAAAGGCATAGACATGGTTGACATTGCTAGCTACATTGTCATCGACATCCTACTCAATGCGTCAGCTACAGCATTAGCCTTACCCGGGTGATACTTGATCTCAACATCATAATCCTTAACAAACTCCAACCAATGTCTTTGCCTCATATTCAATTCCTTTTGAGTGAAAATGTACTTCAGGCTTTTATGGTCAGAAAACACTTCACACTGTTGACCATACAAATAATGTCTCCAAATCTTCTAAGCAAAAACAACCGCGGCTAATTCCAGATCATGAGTGGGGTAATTCTGCTCATAACTCTTCAGCTGTCTGGAGGCATACGCCACAACCTTGCCTTCTTGCATCAAAACACACCCCAGACCAACTTTGGATGTATCACAGTAAACACTAAACTTCCCTTCTTCAGTTGGGAGAGTCAATAGTGGGGCTGTCGTCAACTTCAGCTTAAGTGTCTGGAAGTTATCTTCACAAATTTCAGTCCAAGAGTATTTGGTGTCCTTCTTTGTTAAATTAGTTAAAGGCTTAGATATCATAGAGAATCCATTAATGAACTTTCTATAATAACCTGCCAGACCAAGGAAACTACGGACTTCACTGACATTCCTTAGCTGTGGCCAGTCCTTAACAGCCTGAATCTTGGTTGGGTCTACTGATATGCCCTCAGCAGAAATGACATGGCCTAAGAAATTGACCTTATTGAACCAGAACTCACATTTGGACAACTTGGCATAGAGTTGCCGCTGTCTTAATGTCGTTAAAACCACTCTTAAATGCTCTGCATGGTCAGTTTTAGTCCGTGAGTAAATTAAGATATCATCTATGAACACAATTACAAACTTGTCCAAGTACTCTCGGAACACCCGATTCATCAAATCCATAAAAGCTGCAGGCGAATTTGTCAATCCAAACGACATTACAAGAAATTCATAGTGTCCATAGCGGGTTCTGAAGACTGTCTTTGGTATATCTCCCTCTTTAACCTTCAATTGGTAATAACCCGAACGTTAGTCAATCTTTGAAAACACCTTAGCTCCTTGTAGTTGGTCAAATAGATCATCAATTCGGGGTAAAGGGTATTTATTCTTAATTGTCAACTTGTTTAGCTCTCTGTAGTCTATGCACATTCTAAGAGAACCATCTTTCTTCTTAACGAATGAAACAGGTGCACCCCATGGAGAACTACTAGGGCGTATATCTCTACTAATTCATGTAGTTGGACTTTTAATTCTTTCAACTCAACAGGTGCCATGCGGTAGGGGTTCTTAGACACAGGTAATGCCTCGGGGTATGTATCAATTACAAACTCAATTTCTCTATCCGGTGGTAACCCGAGCAAGTCATCCAAGAATGCCTCTGGAAACTCTCAGACTATAGGAATATCTTGCAGTTCTATCCTACTTTTCACCCGATCATCAATTACACTAGCTAGAAAACTCTCGCAACCCTCTTTCAACAACCGCTGGATTTCTAGTGAGGATACAATCGGCATTTTACTTATCTTGGGAATAGCTTGGAAGAAATACCGATCGCCATTCGGGGGTCGGAACTCAACTAATCCAGACCTACAACTTATCGTGGCATGATGTCTGAATAACCAATCCATTCCTATTATAACTTCATACCCTTTCATGTCAATTACGATCAATTCTACATACAACTTCTTATCTCCTAGGGTCACAATATCACCTTTTACTACCTGTTCTGAATGTAAAGACTTTCCTAATGGTAACATAACACTAAATGACCTCTCGGCTGGCAAGGGTTCTAAATTATGCTTACGTACAAACAAGGTTGCCACAAACGAGTGACTGGCTCCCGTATCTATAAGTGTGTAAGCAGAAATACCACAGATCGTAATCGTACCTGTTATGACTGTATGTGGCACTGCATCCTCATCTTCCATCAAGGCATAGACTCTAGGTGCCACCCTCGCTCTATTCGGGTCCCGCGGAATGGGGCAGTCCCTGACAATGTGTCCAACCTTATCACATCTATAGCAGCGGCCAGAATGTAACTTGCATTCGCCGGGGTGATTCTTCTGACAGGTGGGGCATAGGGGAGCCAGTGGTCGTTTCCCTTTTCCCTGGTCCTCGTTCTGATTGAAAGGTCTCTTAACACCTTTATGTTGTTGCTGAGGCCCCCTATTCTGCTGTGGCTGCCAACCCTTGTTCTGTTGTGATGGTGGTTGAGCCTCTCTGGTAAACTTCTTTGACTGCTCACATTGTTCTTGTAATGTTACCTCAACCTCTTCCAGTTCTAAGGCCTTAGCCGCCACCTCAGAAAACGGCTGTAACGACCCCTTATCCCAGCAAGATATTGTCCGCTCTGGGGATTGGGCCGTAGCCCAATATCCTCCCCTCACGGCTTTGTTTGGCGAGAACTTCCCGGAACGTCACCCAACCTGGAATTGCTCTCACCGAAGCACTTTTAACTTCGGAGTTCTTATGAGATCCGTTGCCAATCGTGCTCCAAAACGCGTCTTGCTATGATGGGAGGGTCTCTTTACATATGTTTCATTTCCACATACTTCCCCAAGCGATGTGAGATTGTGACAACCCCCTTTTTACGACCTGTCACCTTCTGGTTCGCCCGCGCGGACGTACCGCCATCCGGGTTCCGGTTCGTGCAACCATCGTACCATACGTTCACATTCGGGTCATCACAATCACCCCCTCTAGGGAGCCCAACGTCCTCGTTGGCCACATTTCCGGTTGGGTACAGGCTCTGATACCATTTGTAACGACCCCTTATCCCAGCAAGATATTGTCCGCTCTGGGATTGGGCCGTAGCCCAATATCCTCCCCTCACGGCTTTGTTTGGCGAGAACTTCCCGGAAGGTCACCCAACCTGGAATTGCTCTCACCGAAGCACTTTTAACTTCGGAGTTCTTATGAGATCCGTTGCCAATCGTGCTCCAAAACGCGTCTTGCTATGATGGGAGGGTCTCTTTACATATGTTTCATTTCCACATACTTCCCCAAGCGATGTGAGATTGTGACAACCCCCTTTTTACGACCTGTCACCTTCCGGTTCGCCCGCGCGGACGTACCGCCATCCGGGTTCCGGTTCGTGCAGCCATCGTACCATACGTTCACATTCGGGTCATCACAACGGCACATTGTGAATTCCCGCAGTCTTTACTCCTCTATACAAGCCTGGTTTTAGTCCATGAACAAATTGGTGGATCTTATCTTCCTCATCTTCTATCATACGGGGTGCAAACCGAGATAACGCCTCAAACTTACATATATAATCGGCCACAGAACCGGTTTGATGCAGCTGCATAAATTCCATCTTCTTGCTAGTCCGAACAGCTCGGCTGAAGTACTTGTCGTAGAAGGCAGTCTTAAACATTTTCCAGGTCATAGCTCCTATATTCATGGTGCTCTGGATTGAGTCCAACCAATCCCTCGCATCCAGTTCCAAGTGGAAGACAGCACACGTGACCTTATCTCCTTCATCCACCTTTGCATACTTGAACATGTCCTCCATCTTCCGGACCCATTCCTCAGCATAAACAGGATCCGAAACTTGACCATTAAACGTCGGAGGTCGAAGTCGATGGAAACTCTCGTCACCATGATCTCGAGCTGCATTAGTGCTAGAATTTCCTTGTTCCTCCCTAGTGGCTACAAGTTGCTCGATCTGTCGAGATTGGCGAATGACCAACTCTGTTAGTTGGGCGATAGTATTGCTATCCACATTGTCATTTCTCTGTTGGCCTCTTACCATCTTAGGATTCCTAAACAATTAGTCATAAACATATCTTAACTTAAAGACATTGCTAAAATCATAAACACTTACAGTTGTTGAAGTGTGCTCATGTGACGGTCTGTGCTGGAAGGCAGTCTACAGCATCGATTTTAGAACCCGGTTTTACTCTGATACCATAATTGTAACAACCCCAGCAGGGCCGTGACATAATCATAAACATCCTTCAGTTATTTGCTAGTTAGTTCTCTGTTTCATCTTGTCCTCTGGTTATTATTATTATTATTATTTTGTTTCTTTCCTTAAACAGAACTCAGAGACATTACGACGTCAGACGAAACTGAACCCTTCATAAACTCGACTTCTCCATTAAACTTTTGTCTTACTATATCACAGAATTAAGCGACAACGCTCAGACATCAGTCACATAACAAAATCGGGCAGAAAAGACATGCCCTCAGATCAATTGACTCAATCATTCCCGGGCTGCATGGACATGCAGGCGTTTATCGATAGGGGACACATCGCCCGATTGTCACGTGCACTTCGCGTGACTCATTAGTCGTCGTCCGGTAGAAGACACCTACCGATGGGCATGTACAATGCACGTGGTTCTTAGACATTGCCCAAAACACAAGACGACAAACCTTATACTTACTTCCACCGATAGCTAAACGACAATGTTTAAACCACACCTGCCGATGACGTCAGCCGGATGATTTACTCATCCAATCAAAACAGCACTACTCACATCATCCGATTACTCATCTTTACTCACATCATCCGATCACAAAATGACAAAGTTTAAACTACTCCTGTCGATGACGTCAGCCGGAGGATTTACTCATCCGATCAAAACAGCACTATTTACATCATCCGATTACTCATCTTTACTCACATCATCAAATCACAAAACGACAAAGTTTAAACTACTCCTACTGACAGAAAACATCCATCGGTGGGCAAACACCTTTGACATTTACCCATAGAGGACATCCAAATTTTCACACACTCTCATCATGACAATATAATCCTACTCTGACTTAAACATAAACTCAATCTGAGTATACATAGCGGAAGACTTCATTAAAACAGACCATCACACATATATATAAATTCTCAAAATCATTCTCGAGCTCAGAAGCTAAACAGGTAATATCTAAAAAAAATGATGCTCTTAAGAGAAACCCTATCCTACTTAGAAATTGTATCAGTCATATTCTAGTATCTAATGACATGAGAAAACTCATCCTACTTTAACCTCAGTTTTCTTAATCCTTACTGACATCACATGAGCAGTAACCACGGGTCATAATTGCCTTTTCCAGCCACACACTGTCACCCTGAGCACCGTCCAGCAACCAGCCTTAGACTTCCTCATTGAATTTGGAATCCTCACCTGTTAATTCTTCACCTACATCATAAGGTTTAAACTATAAGTCTAATGCTTAATAAGGAATGCAATGCTAACACATATGCATGAATGCACAGTTTAAAGAAACGCATGCTCATGAATCTTTTCTTGTTCTTGTTCATATTCATGTTCATATTCATCATTCATATTCATCATTTACATTGTATAGGTTAAGAGAGGATTTGTGCCGGTAAAGGGGGTTCGACAGTGAAAGTGTACATAGTCCCTTGCGGGTCGTATTCTTGGTCCCTCTTTTGGACAGTGACATACGCCAAACTGCCACAACCCTCTCATAATCCATGTTGCATAGGTTTCATATTCATATCTTGTTCATGAGAGAAAACATGCACTTAAAACACTTTCATATGCTTGAGAAATATTCGTGATGCATGAGCAGGGATACTCTTGGTTCATCATTCTACTGAACAGGTCATACATCTTGCAAGAATTATTCTTTCAGTTCAAGTATCGCAACTAACAGACAAAAGCTCAGATAATCTTTAAACATCGAAAAACAGCTTCTAACTAGTAGCCCTGTGATGTAGGGCCCTAATGGCCGGGCAATCCTACACATTCACTTACCTGGTTTCCTTAGCAAATGGAGCACTTCTCTGCAATCTTCTTCACCTAGAACATTTCACATTACAGAGTTAAACAAAATCCTAAAAGTCCTAACCAATAGTTATCCTAGAATCTAACACATTTGTACTTCTAGGTTCTCTAGTAAGCACCTTGTGTGCGTGGATTCAGTTCCCAAATCCTAAATAATTAGATTTCAACCTAGCAGCTGTACACAGTCGATTATCTTAATGTCCAGATTCGAATCAGAAATGCCATTACTAAATGTGGATTAAAATGTCACTAAAATAACTCTGCCATTGATGAATCCAAAATTACAGAGCTTAGCTGAAAAACAGAGCTCAAATTAGTTAACCAGCAACTACATTGTCGAGTCATACCTAGGGTGTGAATTCGTCGGGGTGGAGACTGAAGAATCGGTCGCCGAAAGGAGCTGTAGCTGGCTGAGAGAGGGAGCTCTGGAGAAGAGAAAAATCGCCGAGAGTGAATGTGTCGGTTACAGTGAGGTTTTAGTAACGTTTAAGGTTTCCATTTTCTATTTATACCAATTGCAATCCCTCATAATTACAATTCTGCCACCACACAATTAGCAATCAAATAAGCCTTGGCATTAAATTTAAATCAAATGACCAAAAATAAAGGTGACAGTTTATTTGGTTAAGAAGATCACCTGGCCGGGATTGTCGGGTGTTACAGGTGTATACCCACTTCGACTCCACCCCATATCTATTACTCAACACTTTCATAAATCAATATCCCCAAAATTTATCTTCTCATAATTCTTATCTCCAGGTTATCTTTCTATGGTTCTAAGGTTCTTCAATGAGGATTTCTTTATCCATTATCTCCAAACTAATCCTCATAGCTACATTCACTGCTCTGAATCTCATCCATTATAATCTCGATCATTCCTCGAGGATTGCCAACTCTTTATGACTCTAATTTGGGATCATTCTAAACTATACACCCCAACACTCAATAATCTCTACCATTATTGACTTCACTATACTTAACTATCACTTAACTCACAAAATTTTCTAACTTAAACTTCTTTCTAAAATCCAGCATAATTCTAGTCACTCTTACACTTATCGACTCGGCCTAAACTAGTTACAACATCAATGGTGCTATACTTTCTTTTTACTAAATCAAGGCATCTAAGTTTATAAGTTATTCCCACCTAGGTTCTTGGCTCTATATTCCTAGGTCAAGTAACACCAAAATTTCCATGTGTACTCTCATTCGTTCTTAAGCAATATCTTTTAAATTCCTCAATTTTATACGAAACACTAAATTCTTAATGGCCATCCTTTTACTGCAATTCTCCATTGAAATTAACTAGTCTACTCGCTTACCTTTTCTTCTTAAGTCCATCCAAAAATTCATAATCTAACCTAGCAACTCTTCTAATTATATTGCACAATCTTAACACTCGACTCTTAAACGTATTAACACCTCCCTAAGCTATTCACAAAATCACTGGTTTTGACTTCGTTACATACGAGTCAAACCTTCAAAACTTTCTAAATTAACCTTATAGCTACACACTCAAACGATTTCACTAAGTCTTTTCCTAAGACGGTATCCAACTCTCTAAGGATCGATCATTTTAATTCAACTTATTCTAACCTTTTGGCTTGGTCAGGTAGCTGGTCCTTTCTTTTCTTTGCTACGAGGCAATCTATGGCTATATAATCAGGTTGGTTGTACTTAAAACATCTAGCAACTTTTGGCTTCGGACAATCTCTAGAAATATGGCCAGCTTCGAAACAGTTATAACACTTCCCTACATACTGTCCACACTCCCCCGGATGAACTTTCAAACATTTAGGACATTGCGGATACCCTCTCTTCTTCAATTGTTTTAGCTTCTTTTCTTTTCTCTGATCGTTCAAAATTTCTCTCGGCCTTTTAATCCTCTGAAGCTGTGAAGAAGATCCATCACCGTCCATCTGAGTTGTAATTCTCGTGAATATTTGACCCAGAACTTCTGTCGGTTTAATAAATTTACCAGCAGCTTCCTCCACCTCTAAGGCTTTGGCCACCACTCGATTAAATGATATTTCTTCAATTCTGAATGTCTTCACCAACATCTCAATCTCCGGCTTCAAGCCCTGCACAAATTGAAATATTTTGTCTTCTTCCCGACTAACTAGGTGGCTGGCAAATCGGGAAATTGATTCAAACTGCTGAATATACTCTCCTACTGATCCTGTTTGCTTTAATGACATAAATTCCAATCTCTTCGCAGCTTGGAATGTCTAGCTATAGTATTTGTCAAAGAATAAATCCTTAAATTCTTTCCAAGTTAAACCTTGAGGACCGGTGGTAACCTTCACATTCTCCCACCAACTTTGGGCATCGGTAGCTAATTGGAACGTTGCACACTTCACCTTATTTTCTTCCTCTACCTCAGCAACATTAAACATATTCTCAATGGTGCATATCCAACTCTCAGCAGTTGTCAGATCAGTCAAACGACCTTCAAATGCCAGAGGTTTCAATCTCCGAAATCTCTCTCCACTAGAACTTATTCCTTGATTTATCATAACTCCAAACATTTCAGCTTGCCTCCCGACCATCTCTTCAAGCTGCCTTATTGACTCCTCCAACTGATTTCTAGGTTGTTCTGGTTCATTTCTAGGTCGTCCGGGTCGTCTTGGGTCCTTCGGCATTTTAATTCTATTCCTGTAAAGGTTAGAAAATCTAATCTTAGAAAAGAACTAACTAAAGGTAAAGGAATACTTACAGTCGGTAAAGCACGTTGCATGGCGGCCGGCATTGTCGGGTAATCCTTAGAACGACTCGACCACTTTTGCTCTAATACCAACTTGTAACGCCCCCGAACCCGCCCCGGCTCAGTGCGCTACTTTGCTAACTCAAAACGCATTTAAAACGATATTTAAAATAATTTTTGATAAATTTTCAACTCGATTTCTGGATTTTTTGAACCTTCAAAAAATGTTGGTAAACGTGCGTAAAATACGTTTAAAATACATCGGAAAAGGTCGGGTTCAAAACATAGTAGAAATAGCAAATTTCAAAAAAAAATTTAAAAAAAGGTGCTAGGCGCCGCCCAGCGCCCGCACGCCTAGCACCCGATCGATCAGCACCTAGCGCCCAATTGATCGCACCTCCTCGGGTTTTTCGGACAAAAACGCCCATTTTTCACTTTTTTTCAAATTTTCTCAATTTTCTTCATTTTTCTTCGAGCCAAACACCTCCCAATCACTTGAAAATTTAGCCACACATTCCCGTCACTTCCCACTCCGTGCCCCATAAAAATCTCGAAAAACCGACTAAAAATAGTTAATAAAAAATATAGAAAATAAACCCGACGTTATTTATTTTAAAACCAAAACGAGCGGTATAACGCCTATAATTTGCAAAACCCAAAAACCTGTAAATATATATATAAAACATCTAACCCAAGTCCACAATTGTACCAAAACCATAAATATTTACACCAAATCATAATCTAACAACATCAACCCAAAATACTCAATCCATATGCTACCACGCATCCCCGAAGATCATGGTCGAGATGCCCCGACAATTTCCTGCACCGGCATACCGCGTAGGTCAACGATTGCGTCCCAACCCTAGCTTTCTTATAGCCCTCACCTGTACTCCTGTCGACACCTACACCACGGAACACAAAACGTAAGCCTAATGCTTAGTAAGTAGGGAATAATGCATACCAAAAACATAATGCAACACAACCCCTAACACATGCAGTTTCTACTCGCTCAGTTGCTCTTGTTTCGTATGTGTTTCGCTGCTCATTCACAGAACGGAACTCATCGCAAGTGCTAAACTGCAATTCTGGTAGTCCCTCGCAGGTACCACCTTAACGCGACTGGAAAACTCTACCAGAGTTCCTCGCAGATGCTACCCTAACGCGACTGGGTGACTCTAACTCTGCTAGTCCCTCACAGGTACCACCTTAACGCGACTGGAAAACTCTACTAGAGTTCCTCGCAGGTACTACCCTGATGCGACTGGTTGACTCTAGCTCTACTAGTCCCTCGCAGGTATCACCTTAACGCGACTGGGAAACTCCACTTGAGTTCCTCGCAGGTGCTACCCTAACGCGACTAAATGACTCTAGCTCTACTAGTCCCTCGCAGGTACCACCTTAACGCGACTGGAAACTCCACTAGAGTTTCTCGCAGGTGTTACCCTAACGCGACTGGGTAACTCCAACACAACCACATTATGTAATTTAGCATAGCATCTCTCGTAGGATCCCTCTCGGGGTGCTACAACGAGCCACTTACCCGATGAGGCTATTCTACTCGAGACCAGGTTGCATATCCATTTTCTTATCTTACATTTCATTCTCACCACTCAAACATGCCAAACCCGTGGTTTTGTAGTTATAAAACAATGATGCTTGACTCAAAACAAAACATAACAACCAAGCAAACAATCCCTACCATTCTATGGTGTAGGCCCGAAGGCAAAACACAAGCGATCCACTACTTACCTGGCTTCCTGCTCGTGCTCGCTCACTCGGCTAATCCACTCGTCAACCTAACAAATATAGGAAAAATAACTTAGCAAGCCACTAATAAAATTCTAAAGGATTTTGATAACAAAAACTAACCAACAATTCAACCCAAAATCACAACTAATCACAAAACCCAATTCTCTCTAAAATTTTTAGCGTCCAACTTCGAACGGCCATAACTTATTCATTTTTCAACGGATTTTGACGTGCCACCTCATTCCATAAACCTCTCCACATCTACCATCCATTGAAACACTCAAAATAAAAAAGCAAACTAGTTGGCCAATCCGAATTAACAGAAATAGAACCGGTTGTACATTGACCAAAAACCAGTTTTTCACCAAAACTCGCAATTTCTCTAATCTATCCACTTAACATCTTAAATCAACCTAACTAACATTTAAACCATCACAAGTAGGAAGAAAACCAACCAATGAACTCAAAAATTTGGAGCTCTCCATCTAGGGTTTCAAAACCCTAACCAATCTCCACCAAAACACCATAAAACCACTATAAACAACCACCTAAATGTAGTATCCACAAAACCCATGTAAAACATACCATAAAACCATGCAAAACTTGAACAAATTGGGAGGAGAAACCCTTCAATGGCGCTGCACTTCGTGGAGAGGAAAAAGGGGAGGAAGAAACACTTTACTTTTTTTTTTACACCTAAGCCATCCATTAAATAAACAATCACTTTTTCTTCTTTCTATTTTCTTCCACCAAACTTCTCCTTTTTATAAAATGGCCACACACTTTTGCTCCCTTTCTTCCAACGTGACATACATCCTTTCCTTCCACTTTTCTTCTTCTTTTAACTTTTTCAATCTCTCTTTTAGACTTTGACTTTTCAACTCATTTAATTCTATTCTTTTAATTAACTAAAAATTCACCAAACAACCATAACCTTAATACTTTGCTTCCACTCTCACTTCCTCCTAATTCAAATGCTTATAAAAATTCTATCATCTTTGTTATGCTCTCCTATCCTAATTAAATCTAAGGCAACTCATATCGAGGAAAATTTTTCAGGTGTTACAGTTAGCTTACCACATCATTGTGAGATAGAGTTTTACATCAATTTTGTCCCCACCATTAGTCTAGTATCTATCACTTTGTATAGGATGTCTCTAGCTGAGACTAAAGAGCTGAGAACATAGTTTAATGATCTATCGCATAATTTGTTGCCAAAAAGTGGTATAGTTGGTTTGGGCTCAGTGAAAACTAAAAAAAATTAAATCAGGAGATGATTAGGAACAAGTATCCATTGATGACTATTGATGAATTATTTGATTAGTTTGGTGGATCAAAATATTTTGCAAAATAGAGTTAATGTCATGTAACCACCAACAATTCTTGAAGAGGACAAACCTAAAACAACTTTCAAACTTGTTAGCATTTTGAGTTTGTGATTATGCCATTTAGATTTTTCATTATGATGTTGTCATTATGTGTTTGCTGAAAAAGTATTCAAACCTTATATGCAACCGTTCATTGTAGTAATTATCGATAATATATTGGTTTACTTTAAAACTAGAGGTGGGCATGTCAGGCATATGAGAATTGTGTTGCTCTAATGGATCATCAATTGAGTTAGAGAGATAAATACAACTATTAGATGACAGAGGTATAGTTTCTTGGCCATATATTTTCTCGAACAGTTATCTCAGCAGATCTAGCTAAAGTTGATGTTTTATTGCAATGAAGCCACTAAAAAATGTCATTAACTTCATAGTTTCTTGGGTTTAGTTGATCATTACCGCTTTCTTGCTGACACAACTAACAAAAAAGAATGTTAAGTTTATCTGGGATTAGAAATGTTAGTTAGAATTTTGGGAGTTGAAAAATAGATCGACTACAATACCAACATTTAACCTATGATGGGTTACCATATGCAGTTCATACCGATGCAACATGTTATTGACCTTGATGTGTGTTGATCCATCACGGTAGAGTTATTAAAATATACATTCAAGCAGTTAAAGTCTCATGAGTGCAATTACACGACTCATGACTCGAAGTTGGCAGAGATTATTTTTACTGAAGTTGTTGTAGAGTTATTTATATGAAGCAAACTTTAACGTTTTCTCTATAGTGATAAGAGTTTAAAATATAGCTCGCTGGCCACTCAAGGTAACTATCACGACCCGTAGGCAGGCCTAACACAATGTCAGGTCAGGTGACCCGATGTCATGACCCAAATGTTTACATATGAGTATGACTGTGGAGAAAACCTCGGGACCTAAGCCGAGTGTAGGCAAATCCCGGACTCGAGTATAGGCAAATCCCGGGTCGTAAAAAGGGGGTCGTCACAATCTCACATCTCTTAGGGGAGTATATAAAAATGAAATATATGTAAGGAAACCCTCCCAAGATAGTAAGACACGTTTTGGAGCACAATTGGCAACGGATCCCATAACAACTCTGAAGTTAAAAGTTCTCCAACGAGAGCAGTACCATATTGGGTGACCTACTGCGAAGTCCTCGCCAAACAAAGCTGTGATGGTAGGAAATTGGGCTACGGCGCAATCCCCAGAGCGGACAATATCTTACTAGGAACATGGGTCATTACAAATAGTATCAGAGCCTGTATCCAACTGGAAATGTGGCCAACGAGGACGTTTGGCCCCCAAGGGAGGGTGATTGTCATGACCCAAATGTGTACGTAAGAGTACAACTGTGGGGCAAACCTCGGGACCTAAATCGAGTGTAGGCAAATCCTAGATTCGAGTATAGGCAATCTCAGGTTGTAAAAAGGAGGTCGTCACAATCCCACATCGCTTGGTGAAGTATATGGAAATGAAACATATGTAAGGAAACTCTCCCAAGATAGTAAGATGCATTTTGGAGCACAATTGGCAACGGATCCCATAAAAACTCCGAAGTTAAAAGTGCTCCGGCGAGAGCAGTAAAATGTTGAGTGACGTACTGGAAGTCCTCGCCAAACAAAGCCGTGAGGAGATGATATTGGGCTATGGCGCAATCCCTAGAGCGAACAATATCTTACTGGAAAAATGGGTCGTTATACCCGATCCTTGTAGAAGACCCAATCACCCAGTCCAAGACTTGATTCGCAGCGAAAGGCTTGAACATATATTATCAAAAGTCAATATCTACACAGTGATTAAAAATAGAATAGTGCGATAAAGTAAAAGCAGTTCAATAAGTCTCAAATATTCAAATTTCAATCATCTAATCACATACTTGTCCAAATGTAAATAAGTTTTCACCAAGGGAAAACTAAACACTCAAATGGAGAAAGAAATAAGAAAACATACCTGCTCCCAAGCTCTAGCTACTCACTACTATTGTTCTGTCCTGGAAGGAGAGAAGGGTCGTTGGGGTGAGTGACTAACTCAGAATAAATGTTATATCAAATGCATGTAAAATTTCGTGTACGTTTTCTTTCAAAACATCATTATATTGAAAATTCATTTTCAATATTTTAAGAAAAACATACTCCACGAGCAAAACATGAGGCATTAAGATAAATATTTATCGCATACATAGACAACTATATGAAAATATGTCATCATCATACTTATCTTATAAAAATTCACCTTAGTGAAAAAGTTAGGTCATTCAAGGACCTATCTGACACATAAACACAGCAATGCGGCAACTGCAAATCAGCAACACCTCATGAGCTAAAAAGTAGAATCAAAGTAACGTGTGATTCGAAGATCCAGCTCTGTTACCTAGGTTGTTGGTCAACAATGGTCATCTATAAAGCAACCTGTATGAGCGATAATAAACAAATAATAATATCCTAATTAGATTTAGGGATTCAAAATCCAAGGAGCGCATCATCACTGCCTTATTATCCATTTCGTAATGTGCATACAAGAAAACTTTTACACAGCAGAAGGTGTACTAGGATATCCTCCTGATACTTTGACACTAAGATTGTCCAAAGTATCACAAGGATCTATCTTCTATCACAACAATAATAAAACCTGCATCAATGGTAAATGTGTAAAACATACATATATACACGTAAAAGACTAACGTGCTGGCGACCAAACCCCATTAGGTTTTTATGGGTGATAGCTCACCAAAATAGAGTTTTCATAAAAATCATGCAATGTAGTGCAAATAAAATAAAACGTGGGATCCTTCTTCCAACTTGGGGCGCAACCTCAGCAATTTACTCGAAGTCTCCGAAGTTGTATGAGGCTAAAATAAAACCAAGGTTATAACTATTCAACTCAACACTAAGGGAAGATACTAGAATGGGTCATAATTTGGTACTAAGAACTCAATCCCTAACGCTATAACGGCCGAGACGCATAGCGTCGAGGTGACAAAATTTTCTTTAGTTAAAAATCGTGTGGTCGACACTTTAAGTGGACCTCTCGACACATAGAACAACCGGATTTGACCGCGGTTGAAACCTCATCCTATTGATCGACACTTTATAATTCTCGGGTTCCAACTAAAAATGAACTAGCGGTCGACACTTCATTCACAAGTGTCGACCCTAGCTTTGTCGACATTTTCTCTAACTTGTCGACACCCCAAACTCTTGGGTTTTAGCGAATTTTACACTAGCAGTTGACACTTCCTTCACTAGGTCTTAGTCCAGAACAAGTCAGCGATCTACACTTCCCTCAAAGTGTCGACCTCTGAGATGATTTTACGAGAGAGAGTTTTTCACAACTTGCCTCTCTCGACTGATCTCGCCTCTATATGATGAACATACATTCACACACTCTAAAGAAACTAAAATAAACAAAAAGATCAAATGAATTCGAGCTCCATTGGTCGAATCCACTCCCAACTCAAACTCTAACTTGAAACCTTAAAAACGGAGAGGAAAACTTACCAATAACTAAAGCTCCTTCACAAAGGATTGTACACGAAGCTTAATGAACAATCTCTGTAACACCCGAAATTTCTGATCACGTAATCGTCTCTAAAATTTAATGTATGAAATAAATTCGCAATAAATGCAATGTACATTTTATTGGAATTTGGATGCCAAAAATTTAAGAGTTCGAGAGAAATAGAGCAAAAAGAGAGAATTAAAACGTACGGGATTTTAAGCAAAATTTGATTAAATCACAAAGCTTTTCGAAGAGGCCTCACTAAATCCATAACTAAACGGCACAACTACCCTATGTTTGCTACCAATCACTCCCCACTCTCTCTCTCTCTACGTGATCAGCAGAAGCCCCTCCCTCCTCTATTTCATTTTCTCCTCTTTCTTGTCTTCTCCAGGCGATGAACCAGGCGATCCTCACATCGACATCGACGACGAGCTGCTCTCCTCTCCGTTTCTTCTAATTTCTTCATAAAAGATGAGCCTATTCATCAGTTAACAGTTAGAGGCTATTTATAAGTTGATTTCGTTGGAGGATTTTCAAGCTGGAGTTTTAGAAATTTATCAAATCGATGCCAATGCATGATAGAAATTTGTTAAGGGTTTGAATAGATAAACAAAGAGAAAACTAAGCACGTTTGTTGAAAAATAGATTTTAGGTTTGAGAAAATTGACTAAACAAAACAACCTACGAATTTTGGAATTATGCTCTCGTTTCCTGTCTGTAACGCCCCGAGTTTTCTGAACTCAGTTTGTTACTCGTAAACTCGGATATTACTAAAAAAAACTTGGACCGAAATTTAAACTTCCTTCGAAATTCAAATTTTAACGTTTGATAAAACATGAAAACTTGCAGCAGAAATCTTTGAGCAAAATAGAGTTGAGCAAAACTATGTAACAGTGTTTGAATGATCACATAAAATATTAAGAAAATAATTCAACCGGAAGGGATGAAAGTTTAGGCGTGAAATACTTGAAATTTATGAAAGTCAAACACATCATCCGAAGAACGAAGTCAACCGGAAGGAACTGACGTAGAAAACAGAAGGCTTTTCCCTAATAACAAAACGACAAAGTTTCGACTACATCATCCGGTCACAAAACGACAAAGTTTCGGCTACATCATCCGGTCACAAAATGACAGATGATTTCCTCATCCGATTGACTTTACTCTATATCCACCGGTGACGTCAGCCGGATGATTTCCTCATCCGATTGACTTTACTCTATATCCACCGGTGACGTCAGCCGGATGATTTCCTCATCCGATTGACTTTACTCTATATCCACCGGTGACGTCAGCCGGATGATTTCCTCATCCGATTGACTTTACTCTATATCCACCGGTGACGTCAGCCGGATGATTTCCTCATCCGATTGACTTTACTCTATATCCACCGGTGACGTCAGCCGGATGATTTCCTCATCCGATTGACTTTACTCTATATCCACCGGTGACGTCAGCCGGATGATTTCCTCATCCGATTGACTTTACTCTATATCCACCGGTGACGTCAGCCGGATGATTTCCTCATCCGATTGACTTTACTCTATATCCACCGGTGACGTCAGCCGGATGATTTCCTCATCCGATTGACTTTACTCTATATCCACCGGTGACGTCAGCCGGATGATTTCCTCATCCGATTGACTTTACTCTATATCCACCGGTGACGTCAGCCGGATGATTTCCTCATCCGATTGACTTTACTCTATATCCACCGGTGACGTCAGCCGGATGATTTCCTCATCCGATTGACTTTACTCTATATCCACCGGTGACGTCAGCCGGATGATTTCCTCATCCGATTGACTTTACTCTATATCCACCGGTGACGTCAGCCGGATGATTTCCTCATCCGATTGACTTTACTCTATATCCACCGGTGACGTCAGCCGGATGATTTCCTCATCCGATTGACTTTACTCTATATCCACCGGTGACGTCAGCCGGATGATTTCCTCATCCGATTGACTTTACTCTATATCCACCGGTGACGTCAGCCGGATGATTTCCTCATCCGATTGACTTTACTCTATATCCACCGGTGACGTCAGCCGGATGATTTCCTCATCCGATTGACTTTACTCTATATCCACCGGTGACGTCAGCTGGATGATTTCCTCATCCGATTGACTTTACTCTATATCCACCGGTGACGTCAGCCGGATGATTTCCTCATCCGATTGACTTTACTCTATATCCACCGGTGACGTCAGCTGGATGATTTCCTCATCCGATTGACTTTACTCTATATCCACCGGTGACGTCAGCCGGATGATTTCCTCATCCGATTGACTTTACTCTATATCCACCGGTGACGTCAGCTGGATGATTTCCTCATCCGATTGACTTTACTCTATATCCACCGGTGACGTCAGCTGGATGATTTCCTCATCCGATTGACTTTACTCTATATCCACCGGTGACGTCAGCCGGATGATTTCCTCATCCGATTGACTTTACTCTATATCCACCGGTGACGTCAGCCGGATGATTTCCTCATCCGATTGACTTTACTCTATATCCACCGGTGACGTCAGCCGGATGATTTCCTCATCCGATCGACTTTACTCTATATCCACCGGTGACGTCAGCCGGATGATTTCCTCATCCGATTGACTTTACTCTATATCCACCGGTTTCCTCACGATCGACTTTACTCTATATCCACCGGTGACGTCAGCCGGATGATTTCCTCATCCGATCGACTTTACTCTACAACCACCGGCCGCAAAACGACAAAAGTCCTACTTATATCTTCCGATAGACGACAGAACAACAACTCAACTACTCCATGCTACGCAAACACAACTCTAATTACAGAAATGAAATTACTCACATTACTGAAATCATTCAAATACCATTCTAACAAATGCATTACTTAAAACAATCCAGCAAGTGCCATCGTCAAATCTCAGCAGAATACCATTATCAGAAAAGTTCAAAACATTTTCAAAACATTGAAACAACTACTGTCATGAGGACTCAACCTATTCAAATCAAAACGTTGTCAACTTCACCTTTACTCCAACAGACATCAGTTAAACTGCCTCATCAAATACCAGGTTCGTGGCATGAGTGTGCTCCCCCAATCAGCCTATCCTTCAATGAACTCAGAAGGCTCACCTGCTGTAACTTCTCCACCTACATCACAAAACTCATCTATTAGCCTAATGCTAAGTAAGTAAAGCAGTAATGGAATGAAATGCTGAAACATAAATTCCTAAACATGCAATTTCTACTTTCTCATCTCAGTTGCATTCACATACGTTCATAAGCTGATCTGATCCCTTGGTTCCCTTGGGAAGTGGATCAATTTTCCCAAGGTCATACATCCTCTACTCGATTAAGGGGCGGATTAGTTCCCTTAATAGCTGAACTGATCCCTCTGTTCCCTTGGGAGTGGGATCAATTCTCCCAATGTCATACATCCTCTACTCGATTAAGGGGCGGATTAGTTCCCTTAATAGTTTGTCTGTCACATACAGTTCATACTTCACTATTCTTACATGGAAATTCATTTTCGTAATCTTTCAAAAACATGATGCGTGACATACAAAATCATTCTCAATATGCATAACCCTACTGTTTTGTGATGTAGGCCCGAAGGCACATGCATACTTTACTTACCTGGTCTCCTGGAAATCGTTCGGTTTCAACTACTCTGGAAACCCTACTCACCTAGCGTCATAAGCAAAAATACCGATTAGATCACCACTAACCTTATCCTAAATCATTCTGAAACCTAAGGGGCTCGTTTGAAATCTCTAATCATCATACACTCTCAGCTCAGTACTAAAATTGAACTCAACTCACTCGCAGTATTATCAAAATACGCGCATTACACTATCTCTGCTATCTAGCCACTAAAACCTCGAGAAATAAAATGGAAAACTCACCTAGTTTGAGGAATGAGGATCGGAGAGGGAAATCGCCTTGAGCTCTGCTGTGCTTGAGCTGAATACCGAGAAGGAAAATGAGGGAAACAGTGGCGGCTAAACCTCATTAAATCCTCCATTAAATACGTTATCCATTTATAAAATTGCTAATTACCCTTTTGTCCTTACATAGTTATTAACTAACCTAATCACTTTCTCCCTCAATTCTTCCATAAAATTAACACATTATAATTGGCAATTAAATTTGGTTTAATAGAGCCGGGTGCTACACTGTCTTCTTTTTATAAATAGATGGTTCTATGTTAAACTTGACATAATAAGCTTTCCGAAAGATGTTGAATCATCAAAAATGGATAAGGAATGAGGGAGTTACGCCAATTTGAAAGTTAGCCTAAAAATTTGTGAAAAATCCGAGATTTTAATGGAAATTACTCAGGTTTGACGATTGATTAGGTTTAAGCTATTTGAATGGAGTATGGATTATATTTTTGCTTGGTTTGTTATTTAGCACCTACGTGATGTAAATAACGGTTGGAATGTGCATATTATAGGTTCGTGAAATGCCAAGCAAAAACACTCAAGGTTTGCTAATTCAACGGACCTCAGTAAGTTTATATGCATGTGTTGGCCCTTAAGGCCTACATCACAGAGGTACTAAGATTTTATGTTTTATGGGGTATGTTGATGTGTAGATAGGTTATAGAATGCGTCTTAGGTGAAGAGTTATTGTTTTATGTTACCGTCTTGATGAACTGTCGATATTTATGCTACGAGGACCTGTTTATCATTTATGTTATGTTTGATGCACAATGTATGTTCATGCATCATGTTTTCAAGAAAGTCATGCAAAACGTTTTATGCACATGTTTTAAAGTAAAAAAGATAAAAATGTAAATGTAAAGTACGGTTAAGTGTGGGACGGGGACTGGTATATATGTTTTTGTCCTTCTCTAGGACTCCCGTGGACAATATGTTATTTTATCCCTCCATAGGACAAGGTAAAATTACAAACCCACATCATGTACGTAATGTTTCTCACTCCCCTATAAGCCCTACTTAACCAACATGTTCACTTAAACGTAAATGTAAAGTATGTACATGTTTTGAAATGTTCATGCATAGCACGTACATTTTACTGCATTTATATGACATTATTGAGCGTTAGGCTCATTAGTTAAACTCTATAATGTAGGTATGAATCGTACAGATGAGGACAATGAGCCTTAGGCTGTCGTTTAGGAGCAGTTGGAGGAACGAGCTCATAGGGTATGCTGCAGCAGTCGTGCGACCCTTTTGACTCGTGGGTGAAGTTTAAGGTCTTATGTACATGTTTGTAGTATTTTGAGTAGGATGTTTCGATAGTTTAGAATTTGAAAAAAATATAATGAAACTATTTTGGGATTTTAGGTTCTGTATGGATATGTTCAGTTTTTAGAGTCATCCATTCAGTTTGTTTTCGTGCAATTTCACTACGCTTTAGCACACGTTTTTGAGTCGTGTTTTTTGAGTTTTGAAGTATTTTATGTTTGGAGAAGTTTGGGAAGGATTTTAGGAAGGTTTGAAGTGAAGTGTAGGTGAAAGAAGTCGATAAAAGGTGAAAAAGAGGTAAAAAGAAGCAAGGTGGAGCGGGTGGTGCAGCTACTGGCCACGCGCTGGGTGGCGCTGGGCGTGCGCGAGGCAAGCGCTGGCGCACGCTGCTGGGTGTGCAGCACCTAGCCGATCGATCGCTTGTGGAGATGCGATCAATCGGTGCCCAGCGACGCTGATTAAGTGATCGGCAGAGCACTCACAGATCAATCGCGCGAGAGGCACAATCGATCGGCATGCATAGCCAATCGATCAGTCGCGTGAGGCGCGATCGATCGGCCATGCGCCTGGGTGACGCGCGCCACATGCTATGTTTCCAAAATTTCCAAATTTTTGTTTTTAACACGTTTCAACCCGATGTTTTACGATACTTTCCCAAACGTTTTCTTCAAGCGTTTTCCCATTTATTTCAAATGATTTAAATAACCCAAAAACCGAGTCAACGTTTTATCGAAAACGATTTTAGTCTTCGATTTAAAGTTTTAAAATTCAAAAAATTTTACGTGAAAAATCAAGTGTAAGTAAAGTCAAGTCCCGCGACGAACCTACGAGAATGAGGTCGTCACAATCTCCTAGCCACAAAACGCGACGAATCGTTCGTCGAAAATTCCACTCTCTCCCTTTCCTTGGTGTTGGCAGCCAAATGAAGAAGAGAGAATACGGTTTCCAAAGCCTATTCTTATAAATTAACACTTTTCCTTATTTACGACCCCAGCATTTTATGAATTTATAAACTACACTCATACCTGAAATTAGATCAAAATCCTTAAAATACTAGTTTCTATAGTAACTCTATTAGATCTTTGAATTGCCGTCACTTCCATTTTAAACAATGCCACATCGATTGCTCATAGTGCTGTTGAATCTTCAGATTGTCGTCTTTCGATAATAGTGCGTCGGATGGGAACTTAAGCTACCCTCATTTTTCATTGGGATTGATTTAAATATTCAAATACGATGATGACTTATTTTGATATATTTGTCTATGTATACAATAACATTTTAAACAATGCCACATCGATTGCTCATAGTGCATATTTTCTTAAAACAATTGAAATGTGTTTTCTTGGAAAGATGTTTAAAAGTCATTGGTTTACATGCATTTGCATTTAGTATAAGTTTTCTACCTAGTTAGTCACTCATCTCAAAGGACCCTCTCTCTTTCTAGGAAAGGACAAGAGCAATTAGGAGCTGGGTTTTGGTAGTTGTTTCCCTATTTTATTTTTCTTCTATATTAGAGTGTTTGTTTGATTGTTGGTGAAAACTTGTTTTGTATTTGGGCATGTATATGATTATTTGAATTTGGGCTTGGATGTTTATGTAACACCCAGAATTTTTCCTCTAATGTACGTAGCATTAGATTAATCCTAGGGTTATGGTGTGTTTGAGTTTGGTGTTTTAAGTGAAAGTGGTAGGTGTGGGTTAATTAAAGTATTCTCGGGGGTTTCGGTGGAGGAGTTAGACCGAGGGTGAGGTGAGAGATTTAACGAGGTTTCGATATGGCTGAATGTACGGGAGTTAGTAATGTTTTAATAGGATAGATTATTAGTATTAGTATTACTATTACTATTACTAGTATAGTGCTGTTGAATCTTCAGATTGTCGTCTTTCGATAATAGTGCGTCGGATGGGAACTTAAGCTACCCTCATTTTTTCATTGGGATTGATTTAAATATTCAAATACGATGATGACTTATTTTGATATATTTGTCTATGTATACAATAACATTTTAAACAATGCCACATCGATTGCTCATAGTGCATATTTTCTTAAAACAATTGAAATGTGTTTTCTTGGAAAGATGTTTAAAAGTCATTGGTTTACATGCATTTGCATTTAGTATAAGTTTTCTACCTAGTTAGTCACTCATCTCAAAGGACCCTCTCTCTTTCTAGGAAAGGACAAGAGCAATTAGGAGCTGGGTTTTGGTAGTTGTTTCCCTATTATTATTATTATTATTATTATTAATTACAACAACAGAATGGCTCGAAGCCATTCTGTTGTTCGTGTTCGAGCCGTTCGAGCACTGACGACCCAAACGGAGGGGGAGGTGATGCGAGTGATGTTTGGCGCCGTTCACCGGCGATTTTCGACGTTCTCCGGCCAGACGACGGCGACGAGCAGGTTTCGGTTGTCTCCACGCACGAACCGACAGGTAAGGCTCGATTTTTGCCATGTTCTGGTTCTGTTCGAGGCCGTGGGTCCCCGAGCTGCTAGAGCTCCGATCACCGGCCGATTTGGGTGTCCTCAGCTAGGATTTGCTGACCCTTGAACCGGCGATGGCCGTTGAACCGTGAGGAGCTCAGTCTGGGCGAAAAACCGATGGGCTTCAAATTGGTTGCTTCGATTTTCTGGTTTAAAACCGTAGGGTTTTGTTAGATTATGTTAATTAGGTATGAGGGTGGTTGATTGGTGAGGTAATGGGTGAGAATTGATGAAAAACAAGAAAAAGAAAAATTTTCAGTTTAGGGCAAAATCGGGTTTTTGCCATTTTGACCTAGCTATTGGTAATTGTTTTGAATTCTTTCTTTGTATGTAACGCCCCGAGTTATCTGAACCCAGTTCACCACGCATAATACTAAACCGAACTATGACTTTCTGAGAAAATTTTAAAATTTCATTCAACGATCAAGACTTGACCCTTAAAACATTAAAACTTATAGCGGAAAAACATTTGTATGAACAACATTTATTAAATAGTTAAAATATTAAAGACAGTTAGTTAAAAAAGAAAAGAAAACAGAACACATCTGCTGCTGAATAGTTCTAGCGGTAGATATAGAGACAAAAGAGTCTCAGTGGTAGAAGTCGTACAAATTACATCTTCCACTCACAGAACGACAATGTTTTACACTCGCATTCACCGCTCACAAAACGACAAATCTCCTATTTACTTCTACCGCTCACAAACGACAAACATTCTCAGCTCACATCTACCGATAGAACAAGCTGCGTCTTCCGATCACTAGACGACAAAAATCCTCAATTCACATCTACCGATCACAAAACGACAAATTGCTTCCTACATCTTTCGATAGATATAATATTCGACATCACCCGGTCAAAAAACGACAAATTCTAATACTCACATCCACCGATGGACTACATCCACCGATAGACAAAACTCTCGACTTCTACCGATGGACTAATTCCACCAATAGACAAAACTCTCGACTTCTACCGATGGACTAAATCCGCCGATAGACCAAAAATACTCAATATCTGCCAATAGACATCATCTACCGATAGACATCATCTACCGATAGATCAAAAACACTCAACAAAAACAGCATAGCAACAATTTCACTCTAAACAAAGAAAACTCCGACTACCAAAAGAACTTGAGCATGTTACTAAAAACCGTTCAAAACTACTTAAATCCGTGTATTACTCTAAAATTTGGTACAAACCACTATTAAAACCAACAGAGTATCATTATCAGAAAAGTCTCAAATTGTATTCAAAACATCAAAACTACCACTGTCATAAAAACTCTCAACATACTTAAATTGAATCATGGTTCACCGAACCTTCTCATCTACTGCCACCAGTTAAACTGCCCCATCAGTTGCCATATCGATGCATGAATGCACCCCTCCAACCTGCCTAGTTCTCAGCAAACTCAGAGAACACACCTGTTGTCACTTCTTCACCTACATCACAAAATTCATCTATTAGCCTAATGCTAAGTAAGTAAAGCAATAATGAAATGGAATTCTGAAACAAAATTCCTAGACATGCAGTTTCTACTTTCACATCTCTGTTGCATATGCATTCGTTTCTGGTATGATCCCCCTGTGAAATTGGGAGTCGGATCACTTCTCCCAAAGTCATACATCCTCTCTCTCGATTAAGGGGTGGATTAGTTCCCTTAACAACTGTTCAGATCCCCCTGTGAAATTGAGAGTTGGATCACTTCTCCCAAAGTATAAATCCCTTCATAAGTTAAGGGGCGAATTAGTTCCCTTAACAGTTTATCTGTTACAGTCTGTTCATTCCTTACCATGCCATTTCATGTAAATTCATTTTCGCATACTTTCAAAATATGATGCATGACATACAAATACATTCAAGCAAACATAATCCTTATGTTTTGTGATGTAGGTCCGAAGGCACAAGCATACTTTACTTACCTAGTCTCCTGGAGATTGTCTGGTTGTTAGCTACTCCGGAAGTCTGCTCACCTATAATCGTAAACAGAGCACCTCATTACTAAACTTTATTCTAGACAATTTATAAATCTTAGGGAAACTAGTTGGAAGTCCTGTTCGTCGAGCATTCCTGGTTCTCCCCAAAACCCGAAACTAACTCTCACTCACAGCATTCACGAACACTCCCCTACAATCTCTCTGTTATCTAATCACTAAAATAGCAAGTAAAATGAAACAAAACTCACCTAGAATGGAGAAAATCAGAGAGAAAAATGTCGGAAGGAAGTCTGCTGAGCTGAGCTGAAAATCAACGAAGGGAAATGGTAATAGGGTGGCGGCTACTGTGCATTAAACGCAGAACCTCTTCCCTTAAATAGGTTATCCACTTTATATCTCAATTTACCATTATGCGCTCGCCTAGTCACTCATTAGCCTAATCACTAATTTCCCCCAATTTCATCTATAAAACATTCACTACTAGTTGACAAAATAAGTTGGCTCAATGAAATCTCGTGTTACAGTCTACCCTCCTTAAAAGAATTTTGTCCTCAAAATTCAATACCTGAATAATTCTGGATGTTGTTCCATCATATCTTGCTGGCGCTCCCAAGTTGTCTCCTCAATATTCTGGTTATGCCATAAGACTTTCACGAGTGGAACTTCTTTGTTGCGCAACACTTTCGCGGCACGGTCTAGGATCCTTACTGGTTTCTCCTCATATGCAAGAGTAGGATGAACTTCAATACTCTGCTGTTCCACAATCTGAGATGGATCTCGTACACACTTCTTCAACATGGAAACATGGAACACATTATGGATCCCTTCCATAGAGGCTGGTAACTGCAATTGATGGGCTATCTTCCCAGTCCTTTTTAAAATTGGAAATGGTCCAATAAATCTGGGGTTCAGCTTGCCTCTCTTCCCAAATCTCACAACTCCTTTGAATGGTGATACCTTAAGAAAAACTTCATCACCTACTTCAAACTCTAATTCTCTGCGTCTTCTGTCGGCATAGCTTTTCTGTCGGCTTTGAGCTGTTAAGATCCTCTGGCGGATGAGGGCAACCTTCTCAACAGTTTGTTGCACAATGTCAGGACCAAGCAACTATGCTTCACCAACTTCATCCCAGTACAAAGGTGATCTGCATTTTCGTCTATACAGTGCTTCATACGGTGCCATACCAATAGTTGCCTGAAAACTGTTATTATAAGAAAACTCCACCAATGATAATTATTTACTCTAAGATCCTTGAAAATCTAATATGCATGCACGGGGCATATCTTCTAAGGTCTGAATAGTTCTCTCGGATTGTCCGTCTGTTTGAGGGTGAAAAGCTGTGCTAAAACTAAGCTGTGTTCCCATAGTCATGCGCAAACTTTTCCAAAACTTAGATGTGAATCTAGAATCCCGATCTGACACTATGGTACCTGGAACTCCATGTAACCTAACAATCTCTTGCACATACAATTCAGCAAGCTGATCCATCGAGTAAGTCATTCTCATTGGCAGAAAGTGGGCAGATTTAGTTAATCGATCAACTATCACCCAGATTGCATCATGTCCCTTTACTGTTCTAGGCAATCCCACAACAAAGTCCATCGTTATTTATTCTCATTTCCATTCAGGAATTGGTAAGGGTTGTAATGTTCCTGCAGGCCTCTGATGTTCAGCTTTAATCTGCTCACAACACAAACATGATCCTACATACTCTGCCACACACATTTTCATACTTGGCCACCAATAATGCTGTTTGAGGTCCTTGTACATCTTCGTACTCCCAGGGTGAACAGAGAATCTAGAAGAATGTGCCTCCAAAAGGATCTCATTTCGAAGCTCTACATTAGCCGGAACAAACCATCTATTTCGAAACTTAAGAGTTCCATCAGCAGAATAGTTGAAATCTGATTTGTCCGTAGAATCCATGCTTAACTTGTACTTGTTACACTCGTCATCATTCGTCTGAGCTTCCTTTATTTTCTCCAAAATAGTAGGCTTTAAGGTTATGGCTGAAAGTATAGCTGATACAATGGATACTGCTTCTAGATTAAACCTTTGGAATTCTGACTCTAAGGCTATTGGCATATCGAAAATCATAGTTTGGGTTGATGTTGTCACTCTGCTCAAAGCATCGGCCGCTACGTTAGCTTTGTCGGGATGGTATTTGATCTCAAAATCGTAATCCTTGACAAACTCCAACCACCGACGTTGCCTCATGTTTAGTTCTTTCTGTGTGAAATATATTTCAGGCTCTTATGATCTGAAAATATCTCACAAGATTGTCCATACAAGTAATGACTCCAAATCTTAAGTACAAATACCACGGCAGCTAATTCCAAGTCATGTGTAGGGTAATTCTTCTCATGAGTTTTCAACTGTCTAGAAGTGTAGGCTATTACCTTTCCCTCTTGCATCAAGACACAGCCAAGTCCAATCTTGGATGCATCACAGTAAATGCTAAATTTGCCATTCTCAACGGGAAGGGTTAATATTGGGGCATTGGTCAATTTCTTTTTCAAGGTCTGGAAACTGGATTCACACTCCTCTGTCCAAGCATACTTGATATCCTTCCATGAGCCAACTTATAGACGTAGTGAACTGATAGTTCGAATAGCTAGGAATTTATTGGAAAGACGAAACGGACAAGGTAACATCCGTAGGATAGATAAAAGTAGAATTGAGCATAGAGAGATTAGGGAATCTTAGCCTGGGAATGTAAGTCTAATACCCTAGGAATGTGAGAAAAGGAGGGATGGTCGACCCGAGTTGAGTATAAACGTTAGCCTGAGTAGAAGTGATAGTCGTTAGGAAAGGTGTGAGTTGTGTCCTAGTAGTAAATGGGTGAGGACATGGTGAGTTGAATGCAAGGCAAGACAGACCTTAGAATAAAGGCGCTAGGCAACTTAGGATGATTGTAATAGTAACTTAGGGTGATTGTAATGATGATACACATAGGATTTGGTTCCTGTAGAGAGCTACATCTTATGTGAGATAAGATTGGAATAGATAGACTTGAGATCTAGTTAGGATGTTTGTAGATGTAAAAGTGGTATATTTTAGAATTATGTAGAGTGAGAAGTATTTAAATGTAGATTGTATTTGAGTGTCTAGCATAAGTAAATTGTTAAGGAGATTTTGAGAATTTGAGACAACAATCAGTATTCGGTGGGGGATTCTAATGGAGGGGAGCCTAGCCTAAGTTAGAGGAAGTTGTAAGTTTGATTGATTGTCAAATTAAGTGAGGTTAACAATAGTAGGGACTATTGAGTGTTAATTGAGTGTTAAGAGGTATAATTAGAATGACCCAAACTAGAGTCATAGAGAGAGTAGAATTATGGAGAGTAAGAGTCGAGTCGTGAATGTGGCAATGAGAATTAGTTGTGGATATGCCGTGTTTTTGGTGTTACTCGACCTAGGATTGTGGAGCCGAATGTATAAAAGTTGGAATAACTTAGAAACCTAGATGTCTTGAGTAAGTAGAGAAAAGTCTAGTCTCTTGAATTAAGATAATGTTCTGAGGTTTAGATTAATGCGCGCGATGTTAGGAGAAATAGTGACTCATCAAGAGTGAGTATCTATCGTAGAAAGGTAATAGGTAGGAGATTGAGATTTAGGGTGTTAATTGGGCTACAACAAGTTTGCAAACAAGGAGGTTGTTGGGCGACTTGTTGTAATGAAAGTTAGGGGAATATTTAAACCGAATTTGAAGACTATAGAAAGTAGATTAGTTAGTAAATTTTGAAGAGAATCCTGAGGGAAATTAGATAATTGTATTAGAGTTAAGAAACTTGGGAAGAAATTAGAAGTCGTATACTATATAAAGAGGAAGATTAGAATTTGAGGTCTGAACCTTAAGTAATTAGTAGTGTAAGATCTGAGGAATTAGAGAATTTCGACTAAGAGGAACGAGAATTTCACGAAAGTGTTTGAGTGATTTAGGGATAATGTTAAGTTAGAAAGTTTAAGGTTCGACTCGTATGTAACGAAGTCGAAACTACTGATGTCTAAATAGATTAGGATAGAGTTGATAAGCTTAAGAGTTGGCGAGCTTAAGAGTGAGATGTGCATGAAAACTCGAGTATTAGTAGAGGTTAGGAGATGTGAGCTAGAAGAACGATTAGATTATATTCTAGATTTTGGACGGACATAGGAAAGAAAGAAGTGATGAGATTAGTTACCTATGAGAGAGAATTAGGATATTGAGAATTAAATTGTAAAAGTTTGAAAGTATAGGTGAGGATTGATTAAGTTAAAGTTAATAAATGTGTAAGAATACATAGTTCTGAAAGTTAGACTAAGTTATGTATTTGAACTATGTTATTGGGGGAAGAGTGGGTGAAGAGTGAGAAGTGAGGTAAGTGAGGAGATTAGTAAATTTTAATGGATAGGAAGGACACGAAGATTTTACGAAGGAACTTAGAGTAGGGTTAATTCAGGAGAATTATGGAAGTTTTAATTTGAAATTTTGGGGTCGATATGAAGTGCGTAAACATCATTTAGGGTGTCGAGTGTAAAGTCAGAAAAGAGTTAGTTTAGACTTAAGGCTTTGAGAGTGTTTGGTGATGACTGACTGAAGTAACAGTTGGATAAATTTAACTTAGTGATCATAATTTTGAGAATTTATAATATACTTTGAAAGAATAGTTGACAAATTTAAGTAGTGAGAGCTTGAAATACATGGATAGTGTTAGAGTGATTAATAAAATATCGTGATTTCTCGAGGTAAGTTACTATAAGAAATGGGAGTGATAAATTAGAAAGGAGGTGATAGAGTAGAAGAGAAATTGAAATTGAGGACTTAGGGTAAGAAGTTTATTAGTAGGTTTTAGTGTTACGCTATGAAGATAGCTTTGGAGATCTGAGATAGTTATGTAAGTATTCGACCGACACTGAATTAGAAAAGTAAGTGACTAGGTGAACTTAGTTAGGAAGATTTAGGGCTGTGGATTACACGATAGGTATTTCAGCCAAACGATGTTAACTAATAGGATGAATAAGTTTGCTCTGTCGTGAGAAATTTACTAGGTGACTATGTTGTACACCATTTAGAGTATTGTGTGAAGAGTTAGTCTTGATCTAAGAATTTATAGAGGTTAGTAAAAATTGAGGTAAGAAGTGTACTCATTAGTATCTTAGGATTACTCGATTGGGGTAGCATAGAGAGTTGTAGTGGTTTGTACGTGTTTGATAAACACGGAAGTAGAAAGATGAGGAATTAGATAAACTTAGCCTGAGGAAAAACTAGAGTTGGGAACTAAGTAAAAGAGGTTTGAGAATATAAGTGACGAGTGCGTAAGTTAAAGTCATATGAAGTATAGTATTGGAAATATGAAGTGTATAGTTGGGAACTTTGGATACGTGAGAATTTTGTTTCTGGAAGATGATTGAGATTGTAATTGTAGTGTAGTTTAAGTTAGCATTTCAACCCAAAAAGTTAGGAGGATAATGTTAGAGTAACTATCCAACAAATTTTGAGGACAAAATTTTTGTAAGGAGGGTAGATTGTAAACACCTGAGAATTTTTCCTCTAACGTACGTAGCATTAGATTGATCTTAGGGTTATGGTGTGTTTGAGTTTGGTGTTTTAAGTGAAAGTGGTAGGTGTGGGTTAATTAAAGTATTCTCGGGGGTTTCGGTAGAAGAGTTAGACCAAGGGTGAGGTGAGAGATTTAACGAGGTTTCGATATGGCTGAATGTACGGGAGTTAGTAATGTTTTAATAGGATAGATTATTAGTATTACTATTATTATTATTACTATTATTAGATATTATTATTATTATTATTATTATTATTATTATTATATTATTATTATTATTATTATTATTATTATTATTATTATTATTATTATTATTATTATTATTATTATTATATTATTATTATTATTATTATTATTATATTATTATTATTATTATTATTATTATTATTATTATTATTATTATTATTATTATTATTATTATTATATTATTATTATTATTATTATTATTATATTATTATTATTATATTATTATTATTATTATTATTATATTATTATTATTATTATTATTATTATTATTATTATTATTATTATATTATTATTATTATTATTATTATTATTATTATTATTATTATTATTATTATTATTATTATTATTATTATTATTATTATTATTATTATATTATTATTATTATTATTATTATTATTATTATATTATTATTATTATTATATTATTATTATTATTATTATATTATTATTATTATTATATTATTATTATTATTATTATTATTATTATTATTATTATTATTATTATTATTATTATTATTATTATTATTATTATTATTATATTATTATTATTATATTATTATTATTAATTATAACAACAGAATGGCTCGAAGCCATTCTGTTGTTCGTGTTCGAGCCGTTCGAGCACCGACGACCCAAACAGAGGGGGAGGTGACGCAAGTGATGTTTGGCGCCGTTCATTGACGATTTCAGACGTTCTCCGGCCAGACGACGGCGACGAGCAGGTTTCGGTTGTCTCCGCGCACGAACCGACAGGTAAGGCTCGTATTGTGTGAAGAGTTAGTCTTGATCTAAGAATTTATAGAGGTTAGTAAAAATTGAGGTAAGAAGTGTACTCATTAGTATCTTAGGATTACTCGATTGGGGTAGCATAGAGAGTTAAATGCCTCGTCGTTAACGTGCAAGAGGAGCACTAGAGGGTCGAACGCCTCGTCGTTAACGTGCAAGAGGAGCACTAGAGGGTCGAACGCCTCGTCGTTAACGTGCAATAGGTATGAGGGAGGTGGATTGGTGAGGTAATGGGTGAGAATTGATGATAAACCAGAAAAGGAAAAATTTTCAGTTTAGGGCAGAATCGGGTTTTTTCCATTTTGACCTAGCTATTGTTCATTGTTTTGAATTCTTTCTTAGTATGTTAAATTAGGTTATTAGAGGAGTAAGTGGCCACTGGAATCGTTCGATTCCGATAGCCGACACTAAAGTTACGCGCGTTCGAAGTTTCGGGTCGGTTTTTACCGAACCCAAATTAGTGGCCCGTTTAGTTAAGTTTTAGTTGGATTAGGCTAGAAATAGTAGTTTGAGAGTAATTGGTGAATTGAAGCTTGATTTTAATGAAGTTTAAATATTTGTCGTAGGTCGAGCCATGGTGACGTGATGTGCCAAACCCAGCGAGCTAGGACGCCAAGTAAGTAATGGATTGTGTGTTTTGTCGCCTTCGGGCTTACACCACGGAACGTAGGAATTATTGTTGTTGGTTGTGTTGTTTCTAACGTGCAAGAGGAGCACTAGAGGGTCGAACGCCTCGTCGTTAACGTGCAAGAGGAGCACTAGAGGGTCGAACGCCTCGTCGTTAACGTGCAAGAGGAGCACTAGAGGGTCGAACGCCTCGTCGTTAACGTGCAAGAGGAGCACTAGAGGGTCGAACGCCTCGTCGTTAACGTGCAAGAGGAGCACTAGAGGGTCGAACGCCTCGTCGTTAACGTGCAAGAGGAGCACTAGAGGGTCGAACGCCTCGTCGTTAACGTGCTAGAGTATGCACTAGAGAGTTAAATGCCTCGTCGTTAACGTGCTAGAGTATGCACTAGAGAGTTAAATGCCTCGTCGTTAACGTGCAAGAGGAGCACTAGAGGGTCGAACGCCTCGTCGTTAACGTGCAAGAGGAGCACTAGAGGGTCGAACGCCTCGTCGTTAACGTGCAAGAGGAGCACTAGAGGGTCGAACGCCTCGTCGTTAACGTGCAAGAGGAGCACTAGAGGGTCGAACGCCTCGTCGTTAACGTGCAAGAGGAGCACTAGAGGGTCGAACGCCTCGTCGTTAACGTGCAAGAGGAGCACTAGAGGGTCGAACGCCTCGTCGTTAACGTGCAAGAGGAGCACTAGAGGGTCGAACGCCTCGTCGTTAACGTGCAAGAGGAGCACTAGAGGGTCGAACGCCTCGTCGTTAACGTGCAAGAGGAGCACTAGAGGGTCGAACGCCTCGTCGTTAACGTGCAAGAGGAGCACTAGAGGGTCGAACGCCTCGTCGTTAACGTGCAAGAGGAGCACTAGAGGGTCGAACGCCTCGTCGTTAACGTGCAAGAGGAGCACTAGAGGGTCGAACGCCTCGTCGTTAACGTGCAAGAGGAGCACTAGAGGGTCGAACGCCTCGTCGTTAACGTGCAAGAGGAGCACTAGAGGGTCGAACGCCTCGTCGTTAACGTGCAAGAGGAGCACTAGAGGGTCGAACGCCTCGTCGTTAACGTGCAAGAGGAGCACTAGAGGGTCGAACGCCTCGTCGTTAACGTGCAAGAGGAGCACTAGAGGGTCGAACGCCTCGTCGTTAACGTGCAAGAGGAGCACTAGAGGGTCGAACGCCTCGTCGTTAACGTGCAAGAGGAGCACTAGAGGGTCGAACGCCTCGTCGTTAACGTGCAAGAGGAGCACTAGAGGGTCGAACGCCTCGTCGTTAACGTGCAAGAGGAGCACTAGAGGGTCGAACGCCTCGTCGTTAACGTGCAAGAGGAGCACTAGAGGGTCGAACGCCTCGTCGTTAACGTGCAAGAGGAGCACTAGAGGGTCGAACGCCTCGTCGTTAACGTGCAAGAGGAGCACTAGAGGGTCGAACGCCTCGTCGTTAACGTGCAAGAGGAGCACTAGAGGGTCGAACGCCTCGTCGTTAACGTGCAAGAGGAGCACTAGAGGGTCGAACGCCTCGTCGTTAACGTGCAAGAGGAGCACTAGAGGGTCGAACGCCTCGTCGTTAACGTGCAAGAGGAGCACTAGAGGGTCGAACGCCTCGTCGTTAACGTGCAAGAGGAGCACTAGAGGGTCGAACGCCTCGTCGTTAACGTGCAAGAGGAGCACTAGAGGGTCGAACGCCTCGTCGTTAACGTGCAAGAGGAGCACTAGAGGGTCGAACGCCTCGTCGTTAACGTGCAAGAGGAGCACTAGAGGGTCGAACGCCTCGTCGTTAACGTGCAAGAGGAGCACTAGAGGGTCGAACGCCTCGTCGTTAACGTGCAAGAGGAGCACTAGAGGGTCGAACGCCTCGTCGTTAACGTGCAAGAGGAGCACTAGAGGGTCGAACGCCTCGTCGTTAACGTGCAAGAGGAGCACTAGAGGGTTTGATGTCTCATCGTTAACGTGCAAGAGGAGCACTAGAGGGTCGAACGCCTCGTCGTTAACGTGCAAGAGGAGCACTAGAGGGTCGAACGCCTCGTCGTTAACGTGCAAGAGGAGCACTAGAGGGTCGAACGCCTCGTCGTTAACGTGCTAGAGTATGCACTAGAGAGTTAAATGCCTCGTCGTTAACGTGCAAGAGGAGCACTAGAGGGTTTAATGTCTCGTCGTTAACGTGCTACAGTATGTACTAGAGAGTTAAATCCCTCGTCGTTAACATGCAAGAGGAGCACTAGAGGGTTTGATGTCTCGTCGTTAACGTGCTAGAGTATGCACTAGAGAGTTAAATGCCTCATCGTTAACGTGCAAGAGGAGCACTAGAGGGTTTGACGTCTCGTCGTTAATGTGCTAGAGTATGCACTAGAGAGTTAAATGTCTCGTCATTAACGTGCAAGAGGAGCACTAGAGGGTTTCACGTCTCATCGTTAACTTGCTAGACTATGCACTAGAGAGTTAAATGTCTCGTCATTAACTTGCAAGAGGAGCACTAGAGGGTTTAACGTCTCGTCGTTAACTTGCTAGAGTATGCACTAGAGAGTTAAATGTCTCGGCGTTAACGTGCAAGAGGAGCACTAGAGGGTTTAACGTCTCGTCGTTAATGTGCTAGAGCATGCACTAGGGAGTTGAACGCCTCGTCGTTAACGTGCAAGAGGAGCACTAGAGGGTTTAACGTCTCGTCGTTAACGTGCATGAGTAAATAGTAGAAATGCAATGGAAAATGAAATGAAACTACGGAGGGTGTAGAAACTGCATGTGTTAGGGTTGTGTGACGATTGTGTGTGCATTGTGCATGTTTATATTTGTTATCCCCTACTTGCTAAGCTTAAGCTTACGTGTGTGTGTGTGTTCTGTGGTGTAGGTGACGATAGAGTTACAGGTGAACTAGATGAGGGAGCAAGGGCTAGGGAGCAGTCGGCGACGCACAGGGCATGTCGGTGTTGGCAGTTGTCGGGGCGCCTCGACCATGGTCTTCGGGGGATGTGGGGCTTTGTATTTTGGTAGTTTATTGTAGATTTCTGTTTATGGAAATTATGGGAATTCATAACTCTTTTTGGGTGATGTTTGGCAAGTTATAGTTAAGTTGAGGGTGATGTGTCGCCCTATACTGTGGATTTTCTTCACTTAGGGATGTTAGTATTACAGTTTTCCCTCTTTACTAATATTTGGAGATTTCGTATGCTGGATAGTTGAGTAAGAGTATTCTGGATCTGGTTGAGGATTGATTCGTTTGCAGGTACCTAGCATTTTAGAGGCACCATTTTCAGGCGTTACTTTGTCGAAATTTTCGGGGAGGACGCCGTGGTGCTTAACGGTTAGGATTAAGGAAAATTAGTGAGTTTAGGCAGCTATGTATGACATAAGAGAGCTTCAGGAGATTTAGCTTTAAATTCTTCTGGGTCCGTAATTTTTATGTTTTGGGGTTTATAAAAATTATTTTAAACGTCGTTTTCATCGGGGTTAGAGTGAACCAAGTAGCGCACCGAGCCAGGGTGGGTTCGGGGGCGTTACAGTTTAGGTCTTGTTGAACTATTGTTTTTAAGTATCACACTCTTATGTTTGTAATCACTATGTGACTTTTGGGCTTTGATTTATTTTCAAGTCTTCCGCTGCGAACCAATCCTTTGGCTGGCTAATCGGATCCTCTCCGGGGATTGGATTGTCCAACCCGGCATTCTATTTGGTCTGTCTCTGGTTCGTGACAAGGTTATAGAAGTGGCCGACAACTTTGCTGGCGACCAATGGGCCTTAGACCTAATTAAAAAACTTCTGCTACACAGCTTGCCTGATACTTCATTTGGTACTCAAAAAATTACTCTATTTTAAAGGCAAACTTGTTCTGGGAAGTGCCAATGTGATTCGCTCCAAATTGGTTTAGTTGTTCTACGACTCGTGCGAAGGAGTACACTCTTGTATTGAGACAACTTCTGCACTGTGTTTATCAGCATTTCTGGTGCCCAGGAATGTATAAAAAAATCTACGATTACATTTTGCAGTGTGATACTTGTTAACCGTGCAATCATGAGCTTGTGGCATATAAGGGTTTGCTTCAACCTTTCCCCGTTCTGTGACAACCATGGATGCACATCTCTATGAAATTTGTGAAAGGTCTACCCGCTTCAAGCATATTTAATTTTATCACGGTAATTGTAAAAGATGGTTTGAAAATTTTGGTGTATTTCGACAGTTTCTTAATCCTTTTGTAATTTTTCTAATTCAATTACAAATAGAACGGTTTATGAGTTGAGAGAAAAAAATTAGACAATAAGAGAGACATAAAAGGGTGAAAGAGGTTTCTCTGGAAACGTTATTTTTCTTGTATTATCGAGTAACGATGAGTTCAATGCGGTAGTATTACAAAAATATTTGTTTTCTTGATTCTTTAATAAAATTCACTGTTGGAGTCTTGCATCGTGGACGTATGACGATTTTTTTAAAACTACATAAATCTGTGTTCTTGACTCTTCTTCATTCTTTTGTGATTAACCTTCGCTTAATTTACAACAATTTGTGCATTGTGTGGATCGAGTCTGCGATTTTCAAATTGAGTTTCTTGCATCCAAGGTAAAATTTGAGGTTGATAAGTTTGGCAAGAACGATTTCAGTTCTGCAAGAGTCAAAATGAAAGCTCTTCTTATTCACCAAGGTCTATCGATTGCTATTGATTCTGAGGCATTTAGAAAACTTCAATTGTCTGATATCGACAAGGCGTCGGAAATGGGTTCCAAAACACACAACGCAATCTTACTGAGTTTGAGGGATGCCATACTAAGGGAGGTCACCGAGCAGTCATTGGCAATCTTAGTCTGGTCCAAACTTTTATGCATTATACATGAAAAGACCGTTGCCAAATCGTCTTTATTTGAAAAAAAAATTGTACATGATGACGTTAGAAGAATCCAAGGAGATGTGAAATCATGTAAATGATTTTAACAAGATCATTGTGGACCTGAATAGCATTAGCATCGAGATTAAAGAAGAGGATCAATCAATTATCCTGCCATGTTCTCTGTTGAGATGAGCATTTCGTCGATACTATGCTCTACGATAAGCAAACTCTAACCATGGCAGAAGTGAAATCTGTACTTAATTCTAAAGAGCTTTAGCAAAAAATTGGGTACAAACAAGTTTCTAATGGTGAGGGGCTATCGGTATGAGGAAGACTTAATACTTGTAGACAGAAAAATACAAAGAATAAGTCACGGTCAAAGTCAAGACAAGGCAATAAGTGCTTGTTTTGCATTGAAGAATGATACTTCAAGGAAGACTACTATGAAAGGAAGAGAAAGATGGTTGAGAAGAAAATTGAAAGTGGAAATGTTTTGAAATTTAAATTTAAATTGAAAGTACAAAGTGGAAATGCTACGACTCCTCTAATATTCTGGTTGTATCAGCAAAGGACTCTACTAATCAATGGGTTCTCGACTCAGAGTGTTCGTTTCACTTGAGTCCGAGAAATGAATGGTTTCAAGGTTTCCAACCATTCACCAGTGGAGAAGTGCTGCTTGGAAACAATAAATGGTGCACCGCTCAAGACACTTGATCGGTATTGATTATGATGTTCGATGGATGCGTTCAGAAAATTCAGAATGTCAAATATGTTCCTCAACTAAAATGAAACTTATTTTTGTTGTTGGTATGCTTGATGATTCTTGTTGCATGGTTAAAGTTTAAAATTGTTGCATGAAAATTATCAAAGAATCAATGATTGTGATGAAAGATACATCCAGGAATGGCTTATATTCTTTTTAATGAAAAAGTGTTATCGGCGGGCGGGTCTGTAAATGTTACTGATAGTCTGGAAGAGAGATTAAAACTATGGCATTTGAGGCTCAACCATGTAAGTGAAAAAGAATTACATTAATTGGCTAAGCAGAAGTTGTTTGGTGGTAATGTGTTGTACAAACTTGAATATGTGAGAATTGTGTTCTCGAAAAATCTAACAAAGTGAAGTTCACCTCCACTGTACATAAATATGAAAAAGTGTTGGACTACTTTCACTCCAATTTATGGGGACCAAAAAGGGTTGTTTCAAAAGGAAAAGCACATTTTTTCAAGTCCATTGTTGATGATTGTTCATGGTTGCTCTGGGTGTATTGGTTGAAGACGAAGGATCAGGTGTTTGATACCTTCAGAACCTGGAAGAAAATGGTGGAGAATGAAACTAATTAGAGGGTAAAAACATTAAGGACTAATAATGTCCTGTGGTATTATTCTTCAACAGTCGATGCTTTTTGTAAAATGAGGGCATTGTGAGACACTACACAATAGCATACGCTCTTCAGCAAAACAGCCTGGCCAAGAGGATGAAAACCATCATGGAAAGAGTATGTTGTATGCTCATCACAAAGGTATTAAGACAACAAGCTATTTGATAAATATATGTCCATCTACGACATTCAGGTTCAAAAGATATGGCATGACCATCTTGCCAAGTATGAAATGCTTAAAGTGTTTGGATCTGCGACTTATACACGTGCAACAAGAAAAGTTGAAGCCCCATGCCAAAAAGTGTATTTTCTTAGGGTATCCATGTGGAGTAAAAGGATACAAGCTCTTGTGTGTTGAACCAGGTGAGCAAAAGATCATTTTGAATTGTGATGTAATTTCAACGAAAAAGAATTATCGTTCAAAATGAAGTTGACTCCAAATAGGAATATTGGGTCAAGTGAAGTAGAAAAAATATTACTTCCTAAGGAGCTTGATGAAGCATTCTCATCAGGCAATCCAAAATGAGAATCATCATATTGAGTATATAGTTGCTGATACAAAACGCTCAGAAGAATGAGTTATAGACTATCAACTTACTTAAGAAGTGTCGAAACAAGTTGTAAAATAAACTCAACGTCTCGAATATGCAGATATTATTGCATATGCTTTCCTTCTATCTGCTAATTTGGAGAATGGTGAACATGTGAATTATATAAGCAAGTTATAAGTTGCAGTGACAAGGATGCTTGAGTGATGCTATGGCAGAAGAAGTTGCATTGCTTCGAAAAAATAAAACCTGGATTATGGTTTACAAGCTAGAAAAACAGTGGTTTAAAGAGATTTTCAAGCAAAATGAAGATGTAAAATGCAAGAGAAAACCAAGATTCAAGGCATGGTTTGTTGCAAATTGTTTCACACAGGGAAGGGGTAGAGTTTAACTAAATATTCTCTCATGTGGTGAAGCAGACAACGATAAGGTTGGTTTTTCGTTCGTGGCTGTTCAAAATTTTAAATTAGGGCAGATGGATGTTAAGACTGCACGTTCTTGCATGGGGATTTGGAGGAAATTATTTTCATGATGTAACCTTGGTATTTTGAAAATGGTAATAAAAATTAGGTTTGGCTTTTAAAATAATCACTATATGGCCTTGATCAATCTCCCAAGTAGTGGAATTTGAAGTTTAATACTTTTATTTCAAGCATTGATTTTATTAAAAGTCTGTGTGACATTTGCGTATATCTGAAAGTCACTGCATGAAGAGGAATATTATATTTGTTGCTATACGTGGATGATATTTAGATTGTAAGAAAGGATAAACTTGAAGTTCAAAGGTTAAATGAGGAACTCGAAAAATATTTTGAAATGAAGGATTTGGGTGCAGCAAGAAAAACTTTTGGTATTTAGATTTTGAGAAATAGAGAAAGAGGTATTCTAGAGCTTTCTCAAGGAGAATACCTGAAACGTGTTCTCGATCGATTCAATCTGCAAAATTTGAAGCCTGTTAAATACGCCATTGGAAGCTCATATTAAGCTGTCAAAGGATCAAGCTTCTAGAGATGAATCTGAGAGGCAATTTATGGCAAAAATTCCAAATGTGAATATTATCAGGTGCATCATGCATGCGTTGATTTGCGCTCGGGTGGACTTAGCTTATGTTGCGAGTGTTACAAGCAAGCTTATGTCAAATCTGGGGAAATTTCATTGGGATACTCTGAAATGGGTCATCAAGTATACTTCAGGTCACTGGATATGTAGTTATCATATAAAAAAAATGTTGTGGCATCGGCTTCAGTATCAGAATCATAACTAGGTTCTATAATTGGGTATGTTGATTTTGATTTCGCTAGTTGTCTGGATTCTGTTCGTTCTACTTCAAGATATTTGTTTATAGCTTATGGAGGACTGATAAGTTGGAAAGCTCAGCTACAAAAAATTGTGGCATTATCAATGACATAGAAAGAATATATTTCTACCACTAAAGGTGTTAAGGAAGCTCTCTAGTTTATAAGGTTAGCTTTAGAACTCAATTTGTAGGTGTTTATCCTGACATTTTTCTGTGATAGTCAAAGTGTGATATATCTGATGAAGAACATTCAAAATATATTGACGTAAAGTTCCATTTTATTCGAGAGGTTGTTGAGCTAGGATAGATCAAAGTTCAGAAAATGGATACATAGGAGAATTGATACGAACCAAGATAGGTCCAAGCCCAATGTCAAGGACAATAATCCATCTAACAAAGGAGGCCCTAATGTGAATTAAGGTGCGACTAAGCTCAAATCCAAAGACAAAGATCTATGTAAAAATATTGTAGTTCTTCAAGGAGGATCATGCTTTATGGAGATCAACATCTTCAATTTAGCATCCCCTTACATTATGACATTCTTCAAGGTGAGACATAAATGGAGGATCAAGCACATGGAAGGAGGAATTTGTTTTCCTTATGACAAATAATTGTAATATTTCCTAATTATAGTTTTAGAAAGTTTCTTAATTATAGTTTTAGAAAGTTTCTTAATTATAGTTTTAGAAAGCTTTCCTAATCATAGATTTAGAAAGTTTTCCTAAGTATTGTTTTAGAAAGTTTCCTAATTATCGTTTTAGTAATATTTCCTAATTAAATTAGGATAGTTTGTAGCCTATTTAAATGAATAAACCTTGCAACATTATAAAGCAATATACATGATTTTGAGTTATTCTTTGTCAGAATTTTCTCTTTGGTTCTTTGTGAAAAACTAGATCTTCTTCAAGTCAAAACTTGAAAGATCAACTTGATAGCTTTGGTTCTAACCACAAGTTCAGTTACGGGTCAAGCTCCTTCTTTGATAACTTTGGTTCCGTCGGCAAGGTTCGATTGGGGTCAAGTTCCTTATACTTGATTTCAAAGGTGTTCCTGAGTTTCTAATTCCACATTGTTGAATGGTCTCGGGTTTAATATACCTGTGGTTCTCATCAAGAATCTTGCGAATGTTCTCATGAAAGTTCTTCCGGATGCCAAGTTTAAGTTTTTTTTAAGCATAGTGGGCATGAAGGAAGGATGATATGTGCAGAAGGTTGCTCAAGCTCTGGATAGCAACGGGAATACAGTAAAACTGGGAGCAATGAAGAGATTGTAAAAGTTGGTTCGCAAATTTGGGTTTATTTTGGCAGTTTCCTAATCCTTGTGCAGTTTAATTTTGCAATTATAATTAGAAAGGTTTGTGATCACAGAGAAAATAATTAGAGAAAAAACTAGAAAATAAGAGAGAGAGAGAGAGAAAAAGGTAAGAGAGATTTCTTGGAAAATGTTACTTTTCGTGTATTATCTAGTAATGCTACATTCGATGCCGTAGCATTATAGAAACACTTGTTTTCTTGATTCTTTAATGAAAGTCGTCGTTCGAGTCTTCTGACGTGGACATAGAATATTTTGATAGAACCATGTAAATCTATGTTCTTGATTCTTGTTCATTCTTTTACGATTGATCTTCGCGTAGCTCACAACAATAGTCATCGACTGTTTTACAAAATATTCGCACTTTGTTGCTCTCTTCCATCCCCACTGTCATGGAATATGCCTCGTGATGGATTGTACAGTTGGGCTTCTAGGAAGAGGCGCAGAGCCCAGACCCAAGAGATGCAATCTGCTGACGTGTCCTTGCCATTAAAATGAGGCAGATAAAATCAGCTGAGAGAGGCGTGAGAGGGTGTGGTTGATTGTCTGTTTTCTTATAAGTTTTTCCTTTTCGTTTTTCCTTCTATAGTTTTCTCTTTCATCTCTCCTTCTGTAGACGTCTTTGTGAGAATATATTCGAGTATTTTCCACCATTACTAGCATTCTCACAACAATGGTATCAGAGCTGCTACGATCGATAATGGCAGAAACAAGAGCAAAAACTAATGAAGAAGCGATAAAAAAAATTTTCAGGAGGTTACCAGGAGTTGCGGAAGGCGGTCACGGAGATCACATCTCAGATGGCTACGTCTGAGCAGAACTTTAAGGAGCTGCAAGCGAAACACGATGCTTTGTCGTCCAACTTGACCGTGAAACATGATGTTGTGATGTCCGTACTAACCAAAATTGCTCAAAGAAAACTAGAGATGGGGCAGAAACAACCAGTGGCAGCCGATCCCTAGAAGAAACAACAGGTGAAGGGAGACTCATCTGCACCATCCACAAGCACTACAGTGCAAAATGATCCGTATATGACCACTTTCTCAAATGATTTTATACCACCGACTCAACAACAGAGCAGCTACGATCAGAAAATGGCAGAAACCAGACCAGCCACGATTGGAGGGATGGCTGAAACGAGAACAAAATCATTGGAAGAAATGGTAACAGAGTTGACAGCACAGCGCAAGGCGATGTTATCCATGCTTACGAAATTGGTTCAATCTCAGTCGAGCACCGGAGTACCTCAACCGATGGTAGCTGACCCTGGCTGGAAATCGACATCGCCAGGATACCACCCTTCGCTGAGAATCAATAGTCCGATCGTTGTCACAAAGACGGCACCGACTCTCTAGCATACCGAATCTGAGCAGAAGCATTATATGGAAACCAATTTTTGACGACAACAGCAAGCAAGGGGAGATCCATCTCAGCCTACTTCCAGCGCACCAATACACAGTGCCCCATTCCTGCCATTTTACACAAAATACGCCTCCTTGAAGAGTAGTAGGGAGGTTTCTATTAATGGAACTACAGACTGTACTCCTGAACAGCACCCATTCTCTTAGACTCTGATTCCGAAGATCGCACTTGTCTCCTTGATTTGGCGCGACAACGGCCAGCTTTGGACGATCCACCTTCGAAGCTAATTGGACAGTTCTTACATAAAAAGAAATCTTCTGGTGATTTATCACTAGACATGGATTTAGAAATGGATGAGCTTTGTCCAGATAAGACTTTGCCTCCAGTCGCAGAGTCTCCGGTGGTTCGGACAATTAGGGAAATCAAAGTTTCTTTCCAGCCTAATAACGAAGCTAATAGCAATGACATGGTTCGAAGGTGGTGTAGAGACTTGTCGGACCAAGAAGAACATGAAGGACAACAACAACAATATCGTCGCATGCCTCCCAATGTCGGAGACAAAGACGGTGGAAGTTATGGTGGTGGCGGTGGAAATCATGGTAGTGGGGGACATTCTGGGACTAGTTATGGTTCTAGTTCTAGTGGTAATTATACCGAAAATTATGGCAGCAGTGACAACCAGTCTAGTGGAGGAAATTATGGCAGTAACAGCTATGGAAGTTGAGCCACCATTGGCGACTCTGGCAGAAATCAATTCAGCTCAGGCGCTGGTAGTGGAAACAAAAACAGCATGGACGGAAACTACAATGTTGCTGGTGGAATTGGTGGTCCTAAAAACTCTGTCGGTGGCAATGGTGGGTTTGGAGGAAATGTCCAAGTTGGGCAAGCAGGTAGCAATCAATGTGGAGAACAAATTCTGGAAGAAAAAATGGATCCCGAGAGTCCAGCAGTTCCTATCGTGCATTCATCTGAAGTTTTAATTCGTAAGATTCTAAACTTTAAATCGACAAGAAAAAAATTATATTATGAACCTCAATTGTGTATTTTCCTCAATGGAGTGAAACATAATGGCCAAGCTCGGGAAGTTTTCAGAACTCTGCTTGTGTTGCATATTCTTTCAGGGTACAACCTTCTCCTATTTGTTGTTTCTCCACTTACAACTCTGCAATTATCTCGAGGCTTGTCTGTAAAAAATTCTCCAGGTTCTAAACCTGGAACTACAATGGTCTGTGAAAGAATCTATGTACATGGTTTACCAAGGATTAAATATTTGGGGAAGATTGCCAACACAATCACAGTGAAGGTTCCTGCAAGAAATTCAACTGCAAGCTTACTGAATCTCAAGGTTTGCTTTCATAGAAACACGTCTATTGGAATAGGGATGTTCCTTCAAGGCCAGTGGGAGAAAGTTATCAAAAGTCCTTGGTAACAGTCCATGACACCTTTCGACCACAAGCTTTTGGATTTGCGGACAACAAGTTTATCCATAGAAAGCTTTGAAGTATTTTTTCTAAATCATATTATATTTTTCACTCTAGGGATAACTTTGATGAGCTTAACACCCTCTCTCAGCAAATCATTAGTATTCTATTATCGCAGTGCTATGGGTGTGGGGGTTCTTCTTGTGATACTGATGGTCCTATTCTAGGGGATGGAGCTAGTGCAAAACCAAAACTCCACTTCTTCAAATAGGCATTGCATGGGTATGTTCCTTATTGAAGGTTACCCAGCGGTACAGGTGAAGCAGTTGCAAAATCCAGAAGTAGGTTCTGAAACAATTATTGGTCTTGTTATCCGACTAGCAGAACATTGTCTTATTCACTGTGACTTCAATTGTAATACCCGGCTTGTACGGGTTTTTGAATATATTATATTATATTGATATTTTGATAAAACATGGCATTTTCGGTAAATATGTCAAATCAGGTCCGTTTTACGAAAAGAAAGCGTCATTGCAATCTTAACGAGTAATTGGAATTTTAAGGAAATTATGGGAATTTTCAGAGATTAACCGCTATATTCCGAGTAATTACCTCTATAGTAATATAAATGACGTTTTAGTAAAAATAACAAATGAGGTCCAAATGGAGAACGGACAGTTTTAATAAAGCCCTGACGACGAATATGAGTTATTGGCAAAATATGGAATTTTCGAGAATCCAGATCGTTGGACGATTAACGAAACGAAGGACGAAACAAATAGAATTATGTAAGAAGGGCAAAATGGTAATTTGCAAAATAATTATATTAAAACATCACAAATTCCTTCATTTCCCCTCACTTCTCTCTTTCTCTTCTTTTCTTCTCGGCTACCCACGAACAGAGAGCAATTTCTCTCTCGGCCGCCGGCGTGTTTCCTCCGTTCCGACTCCGTTCAAGCTCTGTTTCTCCTCCGTCCTTCACGTTTTCTTCCTCTCTCGCTACCCTCGGTATGTAGCTTTAGTCTTCGGTCGTTTATTTCGAGTTTTGGTTCGATTTAGGGTTAGGGTTTAAATTAGCTTTTCCGTTAAAAACGCGATTTAGGCTTCGTAATTAATAGGTTAGCCGTGATTAAGTATAAATTGAACGTATTGGACGTTATTGGACGAAGAGAAATCAATTTGCGAAAAAGTTATAAATTGTTAAATTTTCGAGTTTTCGGAAATAACTTGTAATATGAATTTCGAGATTTCCGAGCGTTAAATCGTTATGTAAAAACATCGATTAGCTAAGATAAGGATTTTATTAGTTTCGGACATTTAAGAGTTTAAGCTCGTATTAACGTCAATTGGTGAAATTTCCTTAGGTAACGACTCCCGTGGACGAAGCTTGATATTCTGCGCGCTCAAGGTAAGTTCTCGTGACTTGCTTGACCGAAAGGTCTACACCATACTTCGTCGTCGTATCAAGGATCCTTGAGGGTTCCTTGTTTTACGTTGTTTAGGTTGGGTAGCTAGGTTATGTTGTATTGTCTGGTTAATATGTATGTTGTTTGTTTACTTTCCGCTGATATGAACTGTTCATGCATCACGGTTTTCGAAAGTCATGAAAAGGAATTTCTGCACGTGTTTTTAAGAAAAGGAACGTATATCTGAAATGAAATCTGTAACGAAATCTGAATGAATAAACGTAATCTGTCTGTTTCTGGTCACGCGGGATAGGGCTCAGGCACGGCTGTGCGTGTTGCAAGCGTGTACCCCCCCTCTCTAGGTGGAAAGGGTAGTCCGACCGCTGGATGGGCCCTCTCCGCTTAGTGGGTAGAGGTTTCAGTGACAATTCTGTCTGTCTGTGACGTAATGAATCTGTAATCTGTAATTCTGTATCTGTAATCTGAATCTGAGCATGATTTCTGAATGGCATACGCACGCATGCATCTGCATTTACGTAGCTTACTGAGATTTCAATATCTCATATGTGTCTGTATGGTGTAGGTAATCTGCTAGGTGACGTAGATCCAGGTGAGGACGACGTTCCTCCTCCTGATGTCGGGACAGTTGATGGATGATGGCCGTGGGAGTGCGCTGAGTAGTCGAGGCGCGATATGACCCGTGGGGATGTATGTATGGACTCTGGGGTTATTTTGGGATGTTTTGATCTGATATTTGTATAGAATATTTAGGTTGTTTGGATCTGGATAGGGGTTAGATAACGTTTTGGTAATTGTATGTAAAACGTTTTGGTATAAACAGTTTTGATAAATGTTATAAAATGTTTTGGTTTAAATGTTTAAGTTAAAGGAAAAGGATTTGAAATGTTGTTTGTAGGTTGTTACGGATAGCTCGGTTTTTAGGGCTACCCACGCAGTTGGACTTCTCCAAGTCCGCCGCCATACTATCGAGTTTAGAACACGTTTATGAGGGATTGAATTCGTGAATTGATTGTGAATATTGATGAGTAAAATGAATGGGATGTTAAAATGTTTATATTTGCTCTCTGGAATTGGATTCCAGAGAGGTGTTGTGTGAATGTTTGCTCTCTGGAAACCGGATTCCAGAGAGTTGAAATATGTTTTGCTCTCTGGAATTCTAGAGAGCAAAGTGTTAAACAAAAGCTAAAGGAAGAGAAAAAGAAAAGAAGGGGAAAAGGAAGAGGAGTCCGATCGCTTAAGGTGATCGCTGCACATAAATGTGCAGCGATCGATCTCTGCCTTCAAAGCAGAGATCGATCGCTGCTTGGGAGAGGCAAGGGTGCGGCGATCGGTCTCTGCTGAAGGCAGAGATCGATCGCTGCCTTACCAATAAGGTGCGGCGATCGGTCTCTGCCTTCAGCAGAGATCGATCGCTGCCTTCGATTGCTTCGAGGGGCAGAATCCCAATTCTGCCCTCCCACTTTTCTGAAATGGTTTTAATTGTTTAATAATTAAATATTTTAAGTTTTATTTAATTATTAAACGTTTTGTTTTAAATGTTTTAGAGGTCCGATTTCAATTCCGTTTTAAATTCTGATTGAGTTTCCGCTTAAGTATAAGTTTAATGTTTAAAATGAAAAATTTATTACGGAAATACGGGTACGAAATTAGGGGTGTTACATCAATGAATTTAACATTATGATTGGCGATGATGAAAAGGTTACTATGATTGATTTTCCTCAGATGGTGTCCATATCGCATCACAATGCCCAAATGTACTTTGACCATGATGTTGATTGCATCTTCAAGTTTTTCAGCAAGAGGTTCAACTTGTCTTTTCAACAAGTAGTCGAGGACAGTGATGGTGATAAGGTGATGGATGAAGAAAGTGGAAGGCCATGTTTTTCTTTGATACCCAAAGATGCTGGATTTCTTGACAAGGAGCTCGCTGCTAGTGGAATTACAGGGAAAGAGTGTTGGAAGACACAAGAAAATAGTTTGCCAGAATCCGGGTCCGGAACAATGATGCATTTGGTTAGAGCTTTTGAGAAATTTCTTCAACTACCAAATTCAAAGGATGCATACGAGAAAGACGAGAAGAAGGATAATGATAAAGCAATGAAATGGGCATTACCGGGTTTACAACCGTCCAAAGTGTCAAAAAATACAGGCTTCGTCTTCTTCATTTTGCCGTCGGAGCTGTTTTTAACATCGGAGTGTCGAAGAGCATTTGATTCTATTGCTCTCCAAAAATTTTATCTGTGAGGACAAGGATATGTTAAGGGGGAGGCCTGTCATGGAAGAAGCCTCGTGATGGATTATACAGTTGGGCTTCCAGGAAGAGGCACAGAGCCCAGACCCAAGAGATGCAATCTGCTGACATGTCCTTGCCGTTAGAGAAGGAGGCAGATAAAATCAACTAAGAGAGGCGTGAGAGGGTGTGGTTGATTGTCTGTTTTCTTATTAGTTTTTCCTTTTCGTTTTTTCTACTGTAATTTTCTCTTTCATCTTTCCTTCTGTAAACGTCTTTGTGAGAATATATTCGAGTATTTTCCACCATTACTAGCATTCTCACAACACACACTTGGTACTAAGGTCCTCTTCGAGTGATTGAACGTATAGGGAAAGTTTCCAACAAATTGGAGTTACCAGTGACAGCTCACATTCACTCGATATTCCACGTTTCTCTCCTCAAACAATGGCTGGGCTTTTCCGAAGTTCCATTAGCTACTCTTCCTCCGGAGTTCACTACAGCGGTCACTCTACAATAGCCTCTAGCACTACGTCAGTCAAGGGTGGTCAAGTGAGGCAACTCCCCTATTACTCAGTGGTTGATTCACTGGGAAGGCCAATCCCCGTCCGTTGCAACCTGGGTCGATTCTTCTATTATCATGGCAGAGCATCTGACTTTCCAACCTTACGGTCTAGTGCCTGTTGAGGGTATGTCTGTTGCAAGAGCTATCTCACAGAACGGAGAGGGAAGAAGATGTGAAGCTCCAAGGGGAGATAACTAGTCGTTTCCCATGAACTATCTCTGGCCCCAGAGTAAACGACACTGTTCTAAGCTAGCTGACGTGAAAGGCAATTAGAATTAGAGGATGACTATAATTGTATCCTGAAAGGAAGGGGAGTGATGCCCGATGTGTGAACTTTTCATTCTATTTTTCGCTTTTCTGGATTTTCCTGATCTGATACTAATCACGATCTACTTCTTTACTAATCGCTCAACATAATCTTGAACCTTATTTTACTAATCACTGTTTAAACACGAAAGTATTCACGTTGAGGGTTCATGGCGACTAGCATTGATTGGATGTTTACTAATCACCGTGTTAAATAAATTATCACAGAGGCGCATAATATTTCATACTGAAAAAGCATAAAAGCATATTAATTCATAAAATTGAAGAGCTAAGGATAAGCCAAAACATTCCCTAAGGAATTGTTCATAAATCAATTGCATTTTTAGAGATTGTTAGTAACACCTATACTTTTTGAAGGTGATGTCACATACATATCAACATTGTTAATCAATAACATGTACATGTTTTTGAGAGAGAGAGAGAGAGACGTTACTTGGAGGAATGGAGGAATTAAATGGCACATGCGTGCAGTCCCTTGAAATGGGTCATTGTTGAGAGCAACAATTCATTCAATAAATTGGGTGATGCAGCTTTCTTTGACACTGCAACACCACGTAGCTTTCCTTGTCTTGCTCCACATATCTACTATTAGGACACAATTTACTAATTAGAATAACAATAATGTAATACTTTGTCACCTAAAATTTAATGTTTAAGAGTATTATTATCATTAATTGATCATATTTATTAAAATGAGATACATAAAATAATGTAATATTGTGACAGTTTTAATTTTATACCTAAGTATAGGATTACTGCTCTCTTTATCAAAACGTGCTTTTATCTTTCTTTGCTTATTTTCTCTGAAAATTTCACAAAAATAAATGGTCCCCAAGAAAGCTAATATTGTTAAGATTTTGTGAGGTGGGTCCCTCAACGTCAAATCATGATGGAAAGCTAATAAACGTTGGAGGCATTGCCACTCAAGTAGGAGTATTTGTGGCTCGGTTAGGTCTGATTTTCAAAAAAATTAGAACTGGATTAATAAAATTTGGTTTTTAATTTTTAGAACCGGTACCATTAAAAAAAATTTAGGACCAGACAAGAATTTCGGTTCTGATTCTGGTTCAGTTCTAGTTTTTCCATTATTAATTATTTTTTTAATAAAAATTCCAAACAATGATTTTCCTTTCTGTTTGCAAACCAATATTTTTAAATGTAGAGCAATACAAAATGCAACAATGCTCTGCTGTATTTGCAGAATACAGAATGATGCTAAAAATACAGAATACAAAATAAGAATATAATACAATGTTTTGCTGTATTTACAGAATACAAAATGAGCAATACAAAATGATGCTAAAAATACAGAATATAGAAATCGAAAGAGACAAAGAGCAGAGAACTTACCTTCGTCGATTCGTCCTTCACCGGCCGATTTGTCGAACGTTTATAGATGTACTCAGTCGAGTATAGATCTACTATGTCGACTGTCAAGGACTCGAGGCGAGGCACTCCAACGGCAAGTCGACTGTTGAGACGAGGCTTTCCAGTCCAGCGGCGAGGCGACTGCGTGTGCGTGTGCGTCTGCGAGTCTTCGACTTTCGAGAGAAAAGAGAACTGAGAAGTGAAGTGATAACTGAATAGGGTTACTAGGTTGGGTTAGTACTTTAAGGTTAGTGGTCCAGTTCGATTTTAGTGATTTTGTCTCATTAAACCTGAAACACCAAATCGAGAACTTCAATTCTGATAAAGAAAAACCAAAATTCTATTATTTTATGTGCAAAACCAACCAGAACCAGACCAAATATGTAGGTTCTGGTCCGATTCTCCGGTCTGGGTCGGTTTTGCTCACCCCTAATCTTAAGCTTTATCTTACTCAGTATCATTTTATGGAATTTAATGAGTGGGGAAATACTAGGTATTCAATATCCAATTATGTGGTTTTGTTTGTATCATCGCATCTCTTCAACCATTGCCAAATACATCGTTCTCCCAAAGAAAGGATGTTTTATTTTATTTTCTCCTAAGTATTTTAATTTTATAAAAAAATTTAATTGTGTTGATCCTGATAATTTTGCAGGTGATCGACATTTCCATGCTTAAATACTATTAATAAATAAAATTTCAAGACTATTAGTTTTCTTGTTCTTTGGGTGATTTTTCATTTTCTACATGAATGTATGTACGATAATCCACTTTTTTATTTATTAATTTATTGTATTAATATTTTTTATTTTTCTTCTCTTATAATTTTCATTTAATTAACTGAAATAAAGATTTTTTACAAATAAAAAACAAAAAGAATTTACTTTTTTACGTTATTTCATAGAGATTTCTTAATTAGTAATATCTGAAAAAAATAATAATAATTAACGTCATTCTTTAAATGAAATTTGAATAATTATATTTATAGATATATGCATTATAATAATTCTAAGATATCTTTCTATCAATAAATAATATATAAAAATATTAATATAATTAGGATAAATAACAGAACAATAATTATAAATTAAAGGTACAAATATTAAGTCTATTAAATCGAGGTATCCATAGAATTCTATGACAACTTTCAACAACTTACCTTCTATTTTTGTGTCTTTAGTGGGCTTAGATTTTCCGCCAATTGCCATGGGAACTCATATTCATATTGTGAAATGTAAATGATCCGTATCATTTTGGACTCCTTTACCCACGGGTGGTGTGTTTTGAATCGTTAGAGAGCAAATCTCTCTCTCTCTCTCTAGCTCTCTCTCTCTACGAAGCTACCATATCAAATGTGTATCTTCCTAGTTCGTAGTTGTATAAATATTGTTGTGAGGAATGGGAGTGGGTGGGTGATTCTTCAGTCAGAGTGTTGGTTTCGTTTGCTTTTCTAGAGAAGAGTATGGGGTGAGAGATGTTAGAGAGGGAGAAAATGGAGTTCGGAAATGGAGGCGCGGCTCGGGCATGGATGATGATATGTTGTTCGACCAAAATAAGAGGAAGAAATGCTGCCATCATCACACTGCTCGCCTGATTCAGAATCTCTAAGCATAAAACCTCTTCCTCTCTGTATTCTCAATGATTTTCGGGTTTTTACTTCTCTCTTAGAATGTTCATTAGTTAGTTATAGAGAGAGAGAAAGAGAGAATGCTGATGCCGAGAGTTAGAAAAGATAAAAGACTAGCAGAATGACGGAGGAGAAGGGTTTTTCTAATATGTCTTCTTCATTTACGTGCGTTACAGAATATATAGATCCTAGAAATAGAAAGAGAATTACAGCTGATTGGCGAAACAGAATGTTCAGAAAACATACATGGCAGCAAAGAAAAGGTTACAGATGAAAAAACACGAACATGCTTAAGGCATATATTTTGGAGAATACCTTGTGGATACACTGTGAGGCTCAGTACCGAGGAGATGTGGTCTCTTGTCCGGAGACGTTCAAGCAGATCCGAGATGATTGATTTCTTGGATATTATTGCTGATCATTTAGATTATTAGCATAATCTATTGTCCTGTAATCTTTCTTCAACGAGGAGTACTAAAAATACAAGATAACTAGTTCTATCAACAAAACGATGAAAATATTACAGTATACTTCCATCAAATAAACAGGACAACTCGGAGTCAAACCTGTATCTAGTTGATCTAGTTTAAAAAAAAAAAAGCAAGAACATATAATTTGTAGTTAGTTCATGAAGTGAGTTTCCAGGCATCAGAAGTTCAAAACATGCCTCAATCAACAGCAATCTTTCTAATCCTTGACTCCAGCTTTCTAATCTTTCTGATACTTGAGTCGAGCTTTTCTTTGTCTGTTCCAAACCCGAAAAACTTTCAGATTATGTGGAAAACATAATTTGATTTAATTAAGATATGTTTTCTTTTTATGTAAAGGGGATTTGTGCTCGAAAAGATGTGACCTGGCAGTGACGAACTGCGACAATTGTCATATATCATGTGCTTCACTGTTTCCTTGTGCGCTAAAGTTTGTCGATCGGAGCTGATGAATTCCGATGAATTAGGCAAAGTTCCTTCTTTTGATGGCTCTTCAAATAAATCTCTCTCTTTCGCATCCACTATGGACGTCGATGCTGTAAGAGTTACCCTCTTAATGTACCCTACAGATCCTGAATAACCACAAAAAACAAATGATTGGGAAAAGGTATGCTCAAAAAATGCTTCCAACCCTTATCTCAAGTGAATAATAATCAATCCTACATTTGAGATTGCTTGCAATCTGTCTTTTTTATTGGTCAGTCTAGACGCAATAAAACAAAGAAAATAATTAAACAAAAAAGCGGATGATGATCATCTTTCTTCACTCTACGATCAATCCAAATTGTTGGATTGTTGCTGTTATTATCTTAACTCTTAATGAGTCCTACTTTTCAAATTTGTCAGACGGAGTAGAAGAGATATAAACAGTTTTTGTTCAACTCAACAAAACAACTTTTACAGAGAGTGTGTTTATATCATTAACCCTAATGACAACAGAAGACAGAGAGAAAGAGAGGATGATAATGATGGGCCTGGCCCTGGTTCACGTGTATGGTTCAACAGGTTTAGGTCTGGGTCCGGTTCAGGTGTATGGTTCAACATCCCTCCTCAAACGCAAGGGGGAGCTCTTGAAAGCGGGCTGCAGTCAACGTTTTTGTCAGGAAGTCAGCAATTTGATTAGTTGATGAGGAAAAGGCCAGATTTGGAGACCCGTTGGCAACTTTCTCACGAACAAAATGCTGATTAATTTCTACATGCTTGGAACGATCATGAAGAACTGTATTGGATTCGAGGTTCAAGGTGCTAATGTTATCGCAGTAAAGCAAAGGAGGTGAATGTGGAAGAAGGCACAGTTCAGTAAGCAGAGATTGAATCCACAATAATTCAGCAGTTCCATGTGCAAGTGTTCTATATTCAAACTCTGTACTTGATCAGGAGATGGCTTTTTGTTTGGAGAACGACCAGGAAATCACATTGTGACCAAGAAAGATACAATGAACACTGGTGCTACGACGATCATCAGGACATGATGTCCAATCGGCATCTGTGTAACAATATAAAGAATGATGTGCACTTGGCTGAATAAATAATCTCAAATGAGCTGTACCTCGCAAATACCGAAGAACTCTTTTTACAGCTTGCATGTGAATATCAGTAGGGTTGTGCATAAATTGGTAGAGTTTGTTAACAGCAAATGAAATGTCTGGTCTTGTGATCATGCAATAGTGCAAAGCACCAATGATACTACGATATTCAGTAGCGTTGGGCAGAGAGAGAGCGGTGGCAAAGCAAGAGGAGTATTCTGAGGCTTGGAATCAAGTAAGCCTCTCTTCGTCATCAAGTCCTGGATATATTTAGTTTGGCTGAGATGTAAACCATGAGACTAACGGTGAACCTCAACCCCAAAAAAAAAATGTAGGTTACCGAGATCCTTGATAGCAAACAGCTGAGACAAGTGAGTTATCAGCTGAGATATGAGAGAAGAGGATGAACCTGTCACTAGAATATCATCAACATATACTAAAACCACAATAATATGAGATGCAGACATTGACGTATTAGCCTTGAAACTAATAAAACCCCAATTGAGAAGAGTTGTACTGAGTTTGAGGAACCAAGCTTGAGGAGATTGTTTTAAACCATACAAGGATCGATGTAGTTTACATACATAATCTGGCCGAGTAGGGTCAACAAATCCTTGTGGTTGAAGCATATACACATCTTCCAAAAGATCACCGTGAAGAAACGCATTTTGAACGTTTAACTGTTTGATAGGCCATTGTCAAGAAACAACAATACAAAGATGAAGTCGAATGGTGGTGGGTTTGATGACAGAGCTAAAGGTCTCATGAAAATCAAGCCCCAGTGTTTGTTGGAAGCCCTTTGCAACAAGTCGGGCTTTCAGTTGATCTATCGAACCATCCAGATGAAGTGTAATTCGGTAAACCCACTTTGAACCGATAATTTGAGAAGCACTTGGTTTTGGAACAAGTGTCCAAGTGCCTTCAGACTGAAGAGCATTGAACTCAGTTTGCATCGCCACACGCCACTCATCATGTTTAAAGGCTTTACTGAAAGATAATGGTTCACACTATAAGTTGGTCGTGGTATTGAAGAGAACTTTCGGTTTAAATATGTCTAACTTTGACCGCGTAACCATTTGATGATCATTTACAGGAAGCAGATTTGGTAATGTTTCAAGTTGGTCAATACGAGATGAAGAAAGCAGAGGAACAGAGAGACAGGGGATGGTAGTGTAACGACCCCTATTCCCAGCAAGATATTGTCCGCTATGGGGATTGGGCCGCAGCCCAATATCCTCCCCTCAAAGCTTTGTTTGGTGAGAACTTCCCAGAAGGTCACCCAACCTGGAATTGCTCTCGCCGAAGCACTTTTAACTTCGGAGTTCTTATGGGATCCGTTGCCAATTATGCTCCAAAACATGTCTTGCTATCTTGGGAGGGTCTCTTTACATATGTTTCATTTCCACATACTTCACCAAGCGATGTGAGATTGTGACGACCTCCTTTTTACGACCCGGGATTCGCCTATACTCGAGTCTGGGATTCGCCTACACTCGGCTTAGGTCCCGAGATTTGCCCCGCAACTCGAGGTTTGCCCCGTAGTCGTACTCATACGTACACATTCCATTCGGGTCATCACAATCACCCCCTCTCGAGGGCCCAACGTCCTCGTTGGCCACATTTTTGGTTGGGTACAGGCTCTGATACCATTTGTAACGACCCCTATTCCCAGCAAGATATTGTCCGCTCTGGGGATTGGGCTGCAACCCAATATCCTCCCCTCACGGCTTTATTTGGCGAAAACTTCTCTGAAAGTCACCCAACCTGAAATTGCTCTCGCCGAAGCATTTTTCACTTCGGAGTTCTTATGGGATCCGTTGCCAATTGTGCTCCAAAACGCGTCTTGCTATCTTGGGAGGGTCTCTTTACATATGTTTCATTTCCACATACTTCCCCAAGCGATATGAGATTGTGACGACCTCCTTTTTAAGACCCGGGATTCGCCTATACTAGAGTCCAGAATTCGCCTACACTCGGCTTAGGTCCTGAGGTTTGCCCCGCAACCCGAGGTTTGTCCCGCAGTCGTACTCATACGTACACATTACATTCGGGTCATCACAGGTAGTGTTGTTGGGATTAGAGACTTGTGTGGCACTACTTGTGGAATTGAGGGATGATGGATTGGGAGCGGGGAATGACAAAGTAGTGACGATGGGTATTGTGGGTGAAGGTGTAGGAGAAGATGAGCTGGTTGGGAAGGAAAAGGAGGTTTCATTGAAAATTACATGCCGTGAGACATATAGTCTACCAGTTGAAGGGTGAAGACAAATATAGCCTTTATGAGAGCTACTATATAAGCAAGGAATTCACAGGAACTCAACCAAAATTCCAACTTGTGAGAGTTATACAGTCGTAAGAACGGAAAACACTGGCAACCAAAAATTCAAAGGTGAGAATAAGATGGAATTTTGGTGAAGAGTATTTGAAATGGAAATTTATGTGAGAGTAGTTTTGATGGAAGTTGTTCATTAGATATACTGCATACTAAAGGCAAATGGCCAGAAAGATAGGCATTGATGCTTGAGCAAGGAGGGTTAGACTTGTTTCAACATCGTGTCGATTTTTAAGTTCAACGCATCTGTTTTGTTCCGGGGCATATGGACAAGAAATTTCATACAAAATCCCTTGAGTTGAAAACCATTTGGAAAGGATCGAAATTCACCACCTAAATTTTATCAAACCCGTTTAATTTTGCAACCAAATTGAGTAAGGATCATTTTTTGGAAAGTAATAAACGTGTTATAAGCTTCACTTTTTGAATTGAAATGATATATCTAGGTAAACCTAGAATAATCATTAATAAAAAGAATAAAATATTTCACACCTGTAATTGATGAAACAGGGGAGGGACCCTACAAATCGATGTGAACCAAATCAAACATGGCAGAAACATGAGACATAGAGTTATAAAACAGTAATTTGTGAGATTTAGCTAACAAATATGATGAACAAAAATCTTTGAGTTCAAATATAGTAGATGACCAATTACAAATAGATAAAACGGATTTGACAACTGAAGATGAGGGATGTCCCAAGTGAGAATGCCATAGGTTGGAAGGGTTGCTGGAGACAATATGAAGCTGGGCAGAGGAGGTCTGACACGAAGGAGGAGAGAAAACTCGATAAAGACCGTTGTCAAGCATTCCCCGGAGGAGAATTTTGTGAGACACCTGATCCTTGACTATAAAAAATGAAGAATGAAACTCAACAAATGATTTATTATCGAGACAGTTGTGAAACGCTAAGTAATTTTTTTTGCAGAGAAGGAGAATGATAGACTGTTCATAAAACTAAAGGAGAGGAGTGTGTAAAGTTGTAGAACCAACATTAGAGATAGTAGAGATTTTACCGTTGCCAACTGTAACATGATCATCGCCTGAGTACGGTGAAGTCGAGTCCAACATATTCAAGTTTGGGGTGAAGTGGTGAGAAGCTCCATAATCAATATACCAAGAAGGGTCGATTGCAGGGGATGTTATGTTTGGTTGAAAAGGGCGAGATGGAAGAACAGCAGAGAAATTTCATGGAGGATTAGTGGAAGGCTGGTATTGGAGATTAGTCCTATGGTAGCAAACATTAGCAGTGTGTCTCGATTTAAGGCAAATTTGGCATCGAGGTCGGGATTGTGGTATGTTTTAAGGAGAAAATAGTTGAGATGAACGGGGTGGAGGGGTCGAAAGTAAAGGACTAGAAGGCAAAGGTCGTGGTCCTCCAGGTCAGTTGGAAGTAAAAAATGAATGAGGTCTAGGACGAGAAGAAAATCTGGGTCTGGGTTTATTTATACTCAAATTTGTGAAATTGGCTTGAAGTGAATTCAATGAAGCTGTGGCAGTTTGTCGTTCCAGTCCCGCTTCGTAGCTTAACAGTAAGCTATTGAGTTCTTCAACTGATGAGTATCCTATTAGTTGTCCAAGCATCTGTTCTTGAACTGAATCATAGATCTAACTCATTATGAGACTATTGTACCTCTGCCAAGAAAGAAAATCAGGATTTACGACATGAGGGTGAGCTTCATCATTTTGGAGGAACAAGGACGAGATCCAGTGAGGAAATCTTCTAGGCCGTTCACAATGACAACATTCCGTAGTTGATTTTTCCAGATGAGGAAGTTTGAATCGTTGAGTTTGATCGTCAACGGTTGATTTACAGAGGGCAGATGAGTAAGAGAAGACAGAGGAGAGGAAGACGATGAGTGTACGTCTGCTGTTGTATTTTGTGATGAATCCATTTTTCAGGAGAGAGAGTAGGAAGAGACGAGGAGTCGTTTTTTATGGCTATGATACCATGTCAGACGGAGTAGAAGAGATAGAAACAGTTTTTGTTCAACTCAACAAAACAACTTTTACAGAGAGTGTTTATATCATTAACCCTAACGACGAGAAAGAGAGGATGATAATGATGGGCCTGGCTCGATTCAGGTGTATGATTCAACAAAATTGACTATTATATGCCCTGAATTGAAATAGATTCACTGATACCTGGGAATAACTTTGTTACGACTTACGATTCCTAAATCGCAACAGATGAAGGGCAACAGAGAATTTCATAAACTAAAGGTTTAAGAAATCTAAAGGTCTTCCACTTCCAATACACCCTTTCCTACGAAACAACTAGGATTTACGAGAGAAGGCTGCCGAGGAAGTTGCATGCAACTTCTCCCATAGAAGTGCATGGCTAACCCACGTACTCACATAGGGTTAATATGCGCATGCGACATCTTTTTTTGCAAAAGAAAATATAATTAAGAAAAGCAACCACAAGAAATTAATGGAAACAATGAAATTCCAAATAAGACGAGGTATGGAGTCTTCTTCCCCGATTCAGCTGTCAATCCTATGTTCTGTGAATCCTCCTGCTTGGTGGCCAAGACGGGTTCTCTGTGAACGACGGCGCCAGGAGCTCCATGGGGGTGTTACCATGACACTCCCGTCCTTTAAACAAACATTGACCCCAAGGTTTGAACTGTGGATGTTTGTTGCGTAAGGGTGTGGCATCTTCCAAGGTGGCGTCGACAATGGGTTGGCCTGCCCAAAGAATAAGTCATTGAGTGACGGCTTGCTTTTACCTTTTTATGGTGTGAACCTGTAGAAGCGCTTTGAGATAAAGGTCATTAGAGGATTGAAGAGTTTCATCTCGAATCTGTTTCAATGTAAGTTGATATCGGCCAATTTTCTTTTTAAGACGAGAAACATGGAACACAATATGAGCTTTGAAAGATCAGGTCAAGTCCAATTGGTAAGCAACCATGCCAAATTTATTAATGATCTGAGAAGGGTAAAAAAAAAATTGGATCGAGCTTCTGATTACTGCGTTGTGCAACAAACTGTTGTTGGTAGGGCAGTAACTTCAGGAACACCCAACTGCCAACTTCAAATTGTCTTATTGTTCAACGTTGATCAACAAAAAGTTCGGGACGAGCTTGAACTTGGGAGATTAGTTCTTTAAGGAATCTTTCAGTTTATGTCTCTCAACTCTAGCACTTCTTATATAGTAACAACCTTTGATTGTTGACAAGGCCCCAAAAAAGCTGTGGAGGCTTAATACCATAAAAAACCTCAAACGTGGTCATCTTAATATATGAGCGACAAGTGGTGTTGTACCAACGTTTTTGCTAAGGAAAGCCATTGAGTCCATGTTTAGTGTGATGATAAACCATGAAACAGAGGTACATTTCTGGTGCTGATTGAGGCGCACAAATTAGCCATCAATCTCTGGATGATATGCCAAGCTGGGATGTAATTATACGCCGAATAGCATGAACCATTCCTACCAAAATTCGCTTGTGAAGATTCTATCTCTATCAGAAACAAGAAGTGCCATGAAGCTTATAAATAGTACAATTTTGCAATTTCAGTGGCTATAAAGGGGTGTGGGAGATGAGTAAAATGAGCATAATTTTGGGAAACGATCCACACTAACCCGGATATGACAAGTGTTCTCCCTTCCATCGCTAGCATATTTCACAGCTCAATACAAATTCTTTGATTTCCTTGGTCATTGTTTGCCAAAAGAAGTAATGCTGGGCTCAATGATGAGTTGCTTGCAGTCTTGAATGCCTTCCCTCCCGCGGATCGTGATTTTAGCTTTAATTCTTCCCCTTTAGCCAACATAGTGTCTTTGTATTTGAGGATGCCATACACATACTGAAAATAATTAATGCTTGCTGGTTGTACTAGGAGTTTTTTTTCTCAAAATGGACAATTTCATGTTCCTCGGGCAGAAGGCTTTACTGATATCAACTATGGGTTGACGATCTTGCATAAGCACAGGGCCCATGCTTCCATAGCATGCGTCAGTTTCAATTGAATGGCTGTTTAAAGTCTGAGAGGGCTAACACCAGGGTAAAACTAATGGCTCTTTTAATTCCTCAAAAACTTGTTCTGTAAGTGGAAACCAATTGAAGCTGTTTTTCATTGTGAGTCATTTAGGGGTTTTGCATATGTTTCATAACCCTTAACAAAATAGCAACACCTGGCTCATAAATGATATGGCCTACATACTCTACTTTCCTTTGGCCAAATGTACATTTGCTCGCCTTGGCATACAGCTTGTGATGCCTCCAAATCCGTAACACCGACTCTAGATGCTTGGAATGTGTGCACTAGAAACCAATATGTCATCAATCAATTGTACCCAGTGATCTCCATGTCTAAACTTTGTTGTACCATTAACACAATCAAAAGTGAGAAATTGGAATTAGCTCATCCAATCTACTTCCAAAACCATATAATTCGCACATAGCTTCTAAACATTGGTATATCAATTGGAATTAACTTCTTTTATACTCGGGCACACTTCTTGTGTGTCTGATTCTGGGTTCAGCATTTGTTTCTGTTTAGGTTCCACTGGTGTAGTAGGGATGCAAGTAAATATAGTGAAAAATTACGGTTAGTTCTGCGGTGTCACACAGGGTGTTATGTGTGGCACCGATGATGAATGCAATGATGGAGAATATAAAAATGCGGAAATAAATGACACAGAAGATTGGTAACGCAGTTCGGCAACCAGCCTACGTCTGCGGGGTCACGCCCAAATATAAAAACATTTCTTTGAGTTCACAAAGTTACAAGACAATCGGACTTATACAAATAAAGACTCCCTCTTATCTTTGTCGTCGCCTCAAGCTAACTTCCCCAAGGAAACTGTTTTTACGAGATCCCCTCGACTTTAGAACGATCTCTCCCGAGATCTAGATAACAACAAGATCCCCTTGTTGTTGGTTCCTCCCGAAATCCGTGTTATAGCAAGATCCCCTCGCCCATGATCAACAACAACAAGCTCCCCTTGTCTAAGAAACAGAACTCCTCCCGAGTTCGGATGCAGCCTCCTCCCGAGACTGAGCTTCAATGAAGAACAAAGAATATTGCCTCTTGGGACACCTCCTGGAACACCAGATCGAAGTCTTCAGATGCAATAATCAACACTCTCAATAAAATGATGAAATCCACAGATTAGGTCGAGTGTGTAAAACAATCACAAACCCATACGCAAAAACGTAAGAAGTGAAAGAAAAGCGACGGCTCTGAAAAACAAAGAAACCTTCTTACGCGAAAAACAAAACTTCGTCGTCAATCAGCTTTCACAGAAAACGAAAGCTTTAAATAACCTTAGTAACTTCCATATCTTCAATTCGGTCAGTTACCAAATCGGATTTAATGCCGTAAGAAATAAGGAAAACAAATCTTAACAAATTAGATTGTGTGACACTTTAGGTAAGTTACCATAACAACTCAGATATTCATCCAAAAATTCAGGAAAGCATTCCATTAATCATGGGAACTTGAAGCCCAGCAAATCGTACCAAATCTTCATCAAATCTGCTTTCCAAATAAAAGTTTTCTAAAAAAACAAGTGTCTTTAGTTTTTGTTGATAACTTCCCAAATATTCTTGTTTCCTTATTTTTCTCTTCCACAGAATCATCATGATTGCTCATATAATACCATCCCATAATCTGAATAAGTTATTTCTTGATCACCAAGAAATAAATCATCAATTTGAAAAACCGTAGAATAAAATATTATTTTCATAATATATTGCCAAAAAATCAAATGTCAATACTTATACAAATCTTTGCATTTACAATCTCCCCCTTTGGCATTTTTTGGCAAAATCAAAATAATCAATAATTTCAAAAATTTCAATAACTCCCCCTGAATTAACTCCCCTGAATGGTGGCTTCAAAATATCATAAAAATACATTAATCATCATCATATCAAAAATATGGTATTAGAGCATACTCCGCATATTGCATACTCCCCAAAATACTCATCCTTTTTGCCATAAAAAGACAAAGAAGATATAAAAGGTAATATCAATCACCACATACTCACCATACTCGTCAAAATCACCAAAGGGAGATAATCAATATCATCATAATCATCAGATAAGCATCAGAATCGTCATATGAGCACCATAATGAAATAGCCAAAACACGGGAACATTTTAAAAGTTCATAAGAAATCCATCATTAAGTAAAAATATCATCAGAAGAAAGACCAACCCGATTGTAGTTGATGGCAACTGCTCACTAATATCATTTTCCATGGACATATTCTCTTTCAACATGAAATACTGAAGCATCCTCCTCTGCTCCTTCAGTGACATCCTCAGTGACACCAATTGAAACGTCTGACTTTTCAACAATTTTGGTCTCCTTAACCTGTTCCTTCACATTAGTAACTTTCTTTTTCTCGAAAATATCACTAGCAGCTTCTTTAGCAGACATTTTTCGACAAAGTCATCAAGCATCCAATAATTACTATCTTTCCATTTTCTATTTTCGATTATCATTTGCTGATCAGTCAAAAATTTTAGTTCACCTTCAAAAAACTTGATAAAACAGGATAACAATGCAGAATCAAAAGCATTGTCAAAATTAGAAACATTGTCGCTAGCTTGAACACCCTCAGGAACACCATCCAAAACATTAACCCGATCACCTGCCAGAAGCTTGTAGCTATTTCTAATCTTCTCCATATCCATATCAACAACTTTTTATCCAAATCACAGCTTGTTGAGAATAAAAAAAATACCATAATTTAAACAAGGAAGCGAAAGAGCTAACCATTTATTCTTGCAATCGGCATGATTCACAATCAATTCTCAAAACAGTAAGAGGACAATTTCCCATAGCAATCTTGTGCAGAAGCATACTTGACAGTAAGTTGCAAGTCAGAAAAAAAAAATTTACCACGGGACCACACGTCTGACACTACCAGTGACATCAACAATTATCTTCATAAAATTGAGTGAAAATTTCATAGAATCAACCTAGTGGCAACACAAATGCGTGTTGATCACAATAGAGAAGAACTCGAACAAATATCCCTTGATCTTTTTAACTTCTCATAAATATCCGTCAAATCTCATAATAAAGAAAATTCAAGATTTTTAGTAAATTTTCGGAAAATAAATCCAACTATCTACCAAATCTCCATAAACCAGTATAATGAATCTGTGAAGAATAATTCAGATCTCTGTAAGTTGGGAAATAAACCCAATATAATAATGATGCTCCAAGCTTCATTAAAAATAGACTTCCAAATTTTCATGAGAATAGTCAGAATTTTACATGTCGCATTCGGTGTTGCTCCACAGAATATCATAGAAAAAATCACTTCCAGCAGAGGATGAGCAATATCCAGTAGATTGCCCAAATAAAAACAAACGCCTAATGCAAGTGGCAAATTTTTTTTTTAATAAATAAATGCAAGCAATAACCAACTTACATAACACAGAGGCCTAAAGCAGACCTCAACTCTTCAAATCTATCGCCATCCAATACCTTGGTGAAAATATCGGCAATCTGTTTTTCGGTCACTATATGCTCCAAATTAATAATTTTATCCTCCACTAAAGATCAAATAAAATGATGTCGTATGTCAATATGCTTTGTCCGTGAATGCTGAACAGGATTTTTAGAAATATTGATAGCGCTCAAATTATCACAATAGAGGGTCATGACACCCTGTGTGACACCATAGTCTTTCATCATTTGTTTTATCCAAAGAAATTGCGTACAGCTGCTACCTACTACTATATATTTTGCCTTGGCTGTAGATAGAGAAATAGAATTCTGTTTCTTGCTAAACCATGACACCAAATTGTGTCCAACATAAAAACATCCACCCGAAGTGCTTTTTCGATCATCGGAGCTTCCTGCCCAGTCAGCGTCACAATAACCCACCAGACTTGTATTAGAATTCAAAAGAATATCAGATGCCATAATCAGTTGTGCCACTAACATATTTCAGAATTCGTTTAACCGACACTAGGTGTGACTCTTTCGGATTAGCTTGAAATCGAGCGCATAGACCCACGCTATAACAAATATCTGATCGGCTGGCAGTAAGATATAATAGGCTTCCAATCATGCTTCTATATAGACGTGGATCAATAGAAATACCCTTCTCATCTTTGGAAATTTTCTCATGTGTCCCAAGGGGTGTTCTACTCGGACGTGAATTCTCGAGCTTAAACTTCTTCAATAAATTCTTGGCATATTTTGCTTGAGAAATAAAAATATCATTCTTTTCTTGCTGAATTTGAAGTCCAAGGAAATAATTGAGTTCGCCAACCATGCTCATCTCAAATTCGCCGGTCATTTGAGAAACAAACTCATCCGCCATCGCCTGTGACACCGAGCCTAACACTATGTCATCAACATAAATTTAAGCGAGTAAACACTGACCTTTGTCACGGCGAACGAAAAGAGTTTTATCTACTCTCCCTCGCTCATATCCCGTGGTTAATAGATATTGCGTTAGTCGTTCATACCATGGACGAGGGGCTTGTTTGAGCCCATATAACTCTTTTTTCAACTTATAGACATACTCGGGATGATGAGGGTCTTCAAAACCCTTTGGTTGAGCAACATAAACTTCTTCATTTAGAAACCCATTGAAAAACGCACTCTTCACATCCATTTGATATAACTTGAACCACATAACACAAGCAATAGACAATAAAAGCCGAATAGATTCAAGACGAGCAACCGGAGCGAATGTTTCATTCAAAATCAATTCCTTCAATCTGAGAATACCCTTGAGCCACTAGCCGAGCTTTGTTGCGAGTAATGTTGTCATGTTCATCGGTCTTGTTCTTGTAAATCCACTTAGTACCAATAACGTTTATATCGGGAGGACACAATACTAAGTCCCAAACTTGATTACGGGAGAATTGGCTAAGTTCTTCTTGCATAGCTCCTATCCAGTACTCATCTAGCAATGCTTCTTTCACATTCTTTGGCTTGATCGTTGATGTAAAGCATGTCATTTGGATCATGTCTCGATAATTCACCCTCGACTTATCTCTGGTTAGTATACCATCATTCAGACCACCAATAATCTCATCGGTAGGATGATTCTTCTGAACACGTGTAGATGATTGTCTGTGGTGTGTGATATCAGCTTCTACTTCATCACCAGTCTCTGTTTGATCTGGGACACCACCTGAGACACCCTCTGTGACACCGGGTGGAACACTAGTGCCTTCATTATTTAAAATGTTGTCTGCATCATCTTTTGGATTATGAGTTGCGGCCAGAGAGTCGTCTACTTGAACATTTGCAGATTCGATGACAGTTCGAGTTCTTTTGTTGTAAACCCGATAGGCACAACTATTTGTAGCATAACCGAGAAAGATTGCCTCATCACTCTTGGGATCAAGTTTCCCTCTGTGTTCCCTGTCATTCAACACAAAGCAGAGGCTGCCAAACGGATGAAAATAATTAAGATTCGGAGTTTTACCTTTCCATATCTCATAGGGTGTCATAGAAGTTTTTTCGCGGAGATACATCCAATTAATGGTATAACAAGCTGTGTTCATAGCTTGAGCCCAGAACTTTTGAGGAACATCCCTTTCATATAACATAACTCGAGTCATCTCTGCTAATGTACAATTCTTTCTTTCGACAATTCCGTTTTGTTGAGGTGTCTTAGGTGCTAAGAATTCATGAAAAATCCCTAGTTGTTTACAGAAATCCGAGAATTCAGAGTTCTCAAACTCTCTTCCATGGTCACTGCGGATTCGAATAATCTTCAAGATAACACAATCTTTTTCCCGTTGAAGACGAGTGCACATTGATTTGAAAACTTTAAACGTGTCAGACTTTTCTCTTAAAAACTCCACCGATGTATAGCTTGAAAAATCATCAACAGTAACAAAGACATACCGTTTTCCGCCAATACTTTCAACAGGCATTGGCCCCGTTAGATCCATGTGAAGCAGTTCAAGTACACGGGTAGTTGTGGAAGACTGTGACATCGGGTGTGACACCTTGGTTTGCTTTCCGATTTGACATGGTCCACATAATTTTTCTTCATCAAACTTTAATTCAGGAATTCCTCGGACAGCACCTTTCGAAATAAGCTTCTCCATCATTCTGAAATTAACATGTCCCAACTTTCTATGTCATAGGATAGTGTCTTCCATACTAGACCGAAAGCAGGTAGATGAAGAATGAATAAGATAACAATTGTCTGATGATCTAACTCCTTCAATGACACAATTTTTATTTTGATCAGAAACCACACATTTTTCTCTCGTAAATTGCACATTCATATCTTGATCACAGAGCTGGCTAATACTGATTAGGTTGGATTTCAAACCATTTACCAATAAAATATTACTTAACTTTGGTAAACCAGGAACATTCAACGTTCCCCTGCCAATGACATCCGATGAGACACCGTTGCCGAATGTTACTTTTCCCACGGATACGGGTATAATATCCTTCAAATATCTTTCTTCATCTGTCATATGTCTGGAACATCCGCTATCAAAATATCAGGCATTGGTTCCGATTGCCTTTAGTGAAAGATGTGTAACATTATATTTTAAGCTTGATTTCATCACCCATTTCTGATAAGGGAATATGTAAGAAGAAGCATTTCTAACGGTACCCAATCTTAAGTCAGCAAGATAAGTGAAGCATTTAGGGCGAATATGACCACGACGTTGGCAATAATGACATACAGAAGCATATTTGTTACCTTTACTGCTTGAGGCATGATAGAAGTTATCTGAATTTGATTTTCTGTCAGTTCTAGAAGCTCTGTTTGCAACTTGCTTTCCTTTGTAGTTAAATCCCTTGTCTGACACCGGCTGTGACACCGAACTTTCCCTTACGAATTTCATAACAGAGCGATTTTCATTTACTGCAACAGTCTGTGCAACAGAGCTTTCACCTTTAAAACGCAATCCAGATCGATTTCCACCTGATTTGCTGACATTTAGAATATCATCTAGTTTAGAAGAACCCGAATTTAGCATTTTGAAATTCTTCTTAATGAGACTTATCTCATTGGTTAAATCAGTAGCTTCATCCTGACTTGCTTTCAGCTTTATCTCCAAATTATCAATAACATTTTGAAGATTGTTCTTCTCATCCTTCAAATTTCTAATCTGTGTGTGTAGAAGCTGATTTACTTTAACAAGCTCGGTCCATTTCTCATGCAGAAACTTATATTCTCTAATAAGATCTTCTTCTGTGACTGGTTCTTCGTCTTCATTACTACTACTAGAAAAACCGTCTATGACACCTTGTATAACACCACTATTTTTTTCACGTTCTACCTTTCCAACAAGCGCCACATTGTTGCTCTGAAATTCATCTTCCTTTTCTGACTCATCCTCACTCCAGGTTGCATTCAGAGAATTCTTCTTTTTCGTCAAGGTATTAGCGCATTCTGCTTGTATATGCCCGAAACCTTCACACTCTCTGCACTGAATACCTTTGTTCTTGAATTGTTGATCAGACACATAATTTTCTTCTCTGTGCTTCTTGTTGCTTGAAGAACCATTTTTGAAGTGTGTGACACCCTGCTTGACACCGCGAGTATTTCTTCCAAATCTCTTCATAACTTTACTGAAATTCTTCGAAAGCAGGGCTAGTGATTCCTCCAAGTCATCTTCGTCATCCTTGTTGTAATTCTGTACCTCAGTTTTTAAAGCAACTCCCTTTGCTTTTTTTATTTCAGTGTCTCCTCCAAGATTCATCTCGAAAGTTCTAAGGGATCCCATCAACTCTTCAAGCTTCATTTTAGACACATCTTTGGCTTCTTCTATGGCAGTAACTTTATAGGAAAATCTCTATGGCAATGACCGTAGAGTTTTTCGTACAAGTTTTTCTTCGAAAATCATCTCACCGAGAGCAAATGCTTCATTGGCTATATCACATAATTTGGCGTTGAACTCGCCAATAATCTTATCTTCTGCATCTTCAGATTCTCAAATCGAGTGGTTAACATTTACATTTTAGACAACTTTACCGTAGATGTTTCTTCATAGGTGGTTTGAAGAATTTCTCATGCCCTCTTTGCCGATTCGCATGTGGAAATGAGTCTGAACTGTATTGGATCAACGCCATTGAAGATAGCATTGAGAGCTTTTGAATTACTATTCGCCAAAGCATCCTCATTTGCGGTCCAATTTTCTTCGGGTTTTTGGAGATACAATTCCTTCTGCATCGAAGTTCATAGGGGGATTCCAACTTGTTAAAATAGACCTCCAAGCCTTCTCATCAATAGCTTTAATGAATGCCCCCATCCTTGACTTCCAATAAGCATAATTACTCTCATCCAATAATGGTGGACGCATTGTAGAACCTCCTTCTTTCATAGAATCCATCGCACACGAACTATAATCTTGTCCCGCTGATCTCGCTTAAGAAACAGAAGCGACCCTCTCTAATACCCAATTGAAAAATTACGGTTAGTTCTGCTGTGTCACACATGGTGTTATGTGTGGCACCGATGATGAATGCAATGATGGACAATATAAAAATGCGGAAATAAATGACACAGGAGGTTGGTAACGCAGTTCGGCAACCAGCCTACGTCTGCGGGGCCACGCCCAGATATAAAAACATTTCTTTGAGTTCACAAAATTACAAGACAATCGGACTTATACAAATAAAGACTCTCTCTTATCTTTGTCGTCGCCTCAAGCTAACTTCCCCAAGGAAACTGTTTTTGCGAGATCCCTTCGACTTTAGAACGACCTCTCCCGAGATCTAGATAACAACAAGATCCCTTTGTTGTTGGTTCCTCCCGAAACCCGTGTTATAGAAAGATCCCCTCGCCCACGATCAACAATGACAAGCTCCCCTTATTTAAGAAACAGAACTCCTCCCGAGTTCGGATGCAGCCTCCTCCCGAGACTGAGCTTCAATGAAGAACAAAGAATATTGCCTCCTGGGACACCTCCTGGAACACCAGATCGAAGTCTTCGGATGCAATAATCAACACACTCAATAAAACGATGAATTCCACAGATTAGGTCGAGTGTGTAAAACAATCACAAACCCATACGCAAAAACGTAAGGAGTGAAAGAAAAGCGACGGCTCAGAAAAACAAAGAAACCTTCTCACGCAAAAACAAAACTCCGTCGTCAATCAGCTTTCACAGAAAACGAAGCTTTAAATAACCTTGGTAACTTCCATATCTTCAATTCGGTCAGTTACCAAATCGGATTTAATGCCGCAAGAAATAAGGAAAACAAATCTTAACAAATTCGGTTGTGTGACACTCCGTGTAAGAAGTGAAAGAAAAGCGACAGCTCGAAAAAACGAAGAAATCTTCTCATGCGAAAAACAAAACTCTGTCGTCAATCAGCTTTCACAGAAAACGAAAGCTTTAAATAACCTTGGTAACTTCCATATCTTCAATTCGGTCAGTTACCAAATCGGATTTAATGCCGCAAAAAATAAGGAAAACAAAACTTACCAAATTCGGTTGTGTGTCACTCCGTGTGACACTTTAGGAAAGTTACCATAACAACTCAGATATTCATCCAAAAATTCAGGAAAGCATTCCATTAATCATGGGAACTCAAAGCCCAACAGATCGTACCAAATCTTCATCAAATCTGCTTTCCAAATAAAAGTTTTCCAAAAAAACAAGTGCCTTTAGTTTTTGTTGATAACTTCCCAAATATTTTTGTTTCCTTATTTTTCTCTTCCACAGAATCATCATGATTGCTCATATAATACCATCCCATAATCTGAATAAGTTATTTCTTGATCACCAAGAAATAAATTATCAATTTGAAAAACCGTGGAATAAAATATTATTTTTATAATATATAGCCAAAAAATCAAATGCCAACATTTATGCAAATCTTTGCATTTACATATAGTCACCATGGTTTCATAGTGAAACCGCATATCTTGCAACACCTTATTCATCTTTGCATGTCCATGGTTAATCTGCTTAATGGCATGGTCAGTCGAATCAAACTTCTCAGAGAAATTCGCTCAAGCATACCACAACTCCTCCAATCGCTGGACAGGATCTTCTTGAGCCTTAGATCTAGTTTCCCCTTTGTTATTCCATTGAAGTCTGCTTCGTCCCACTTTTGTTAAGACTTAAAATTTCTAGATTGTTACAAGGGATTCGGTAAACTATCGGCTAGCTATTTTAAGAAATCTAAAGGTTTTCCATTTCCAATACTCCCGTTCCTATGGAACAACTAGAATTTACAGAGGAAGTTACACGCAACTTTCCATCTAGCCATCCATGGCTAACCCGGTACTCCTGTACAAATTAATACAACCATGCAACATCGGTTTTATGTATTAGAAAATAATAAAGAAATGAAACGAAAAGAAATTAATGGAAACAGCGAAATTTCAAATAAGATGCCGTATCAAGTCTTCTTCTTCAATTCAGATGTAAATCTCATCTTCTGTGAGTACTGCTGCATGGCGGGCAGGACGGGTTGGCAATGAATGACCGTGCCTGGAGCACCTGATGAAAAATTTTTCTAACTAATGAAACTGCCCATGTTTTAGGATCACACCCATGAGCAGTTTAAGAACTATAATTTGGAAATTACTTGATTTCAAACTCCCCCTCTATGGAGTTGAAATAATTCGTCTATTTTCCAAACACAGCACAGAAATGGCGGCAGTTATGTTTCTCATTTAATTAAAATACATCGCATTTGTACTCTTATATTATTCTTTTTAATGAAAAATAAAACAATTAAAAGAAAAGATGAAAATCTTCTATCACCTTTGGAAGTAGCAGTGGAGGATGGAGGAAATTACACAAGGACCATACATGTAGGAATCGGATTTCAGATACTCTTCCATCTTCTTAAGCAAACTTTTGCTGTTCTTTCCAGGGGATTCTCTCTGTTCAACTCCTAAGACGATATAATCCAGACAATTAAACAAATTTCTAGATCAAATCAAACAACAAAAAAACACAAATGTAAGGCAAAAAATGAAAAGATAAAGTTCACTCAAAGAAAAAAAATTGGACCAGTCCATTTAAACAAAAAAATAGAAGGAAAAAAATGAAAATAACCAGACCGAAATTAAACAAGACCCTTAAATTCAAAGTGAAAAAGGAAGCACCTTTAATGGAGGATTCGGAAGAAGGAGAAATGAAAGGAGCAAACAGATAGCAATCAGTTTTGAGATAATCCACCAGCTTCTTCAGAAACCTCTTGCTGCTTCCCTTAATGGGTTTCTCCCTCATAACCACTTTTCCAACTTTCTTCGTCATTTCGCCGGGAATTTTTGAAAATTTCTAGGGTTCGCTCCGATATGGCAACGAAAACAATGAAAGCAATCGATCACAGAGAAGGTGAGCGTGTACGCCTGAGGATCGAAGTGGGCATGGCGGTTCGGCGAGTTGATTAACAGGTGTTGGCTTGGGAGAGCTTCGTCGTGTTCTGTAATGAGTGCTTTCTCCCTTTTGATAGGAACACTCAACAGGTGGCCTCACACAATAGGTGTGGTTAGGTGTTTGCAGGACTGGACCGACTCCAAAAATCTAAATTGGACTGTCGGTTCGGTGGAAATCCATGGTTGTCGATCCGGTTCTCGATCCTCCAACTAAATCTATTGCAGTTTCAGTTCGGTCCACAGTCCATAAGTCAAAATTTTGAAAAATGGGGACCGGATCGAGAATAAAAAAAATGGTTGAAGCTTTACAAAAAACTGATCATCAATCTTCCCAAATCGTGCTCAATTGTTCTGCTCCAGTCCTGCTCAGCCTTGCGCTCGCCTCGACCTCGCCTCGCGAGCTCGCGCTCACCTGCTTGCCCGTGGTTTTCACCTCGCTACTCATTTCTCTCCCTTTACTGTTTGCTCAGTGCTCGCCTCTCTCCTCGGTACTCACCCATGTAATTATAAATAAATTATGTGAGAAAAATATATAAAACAATATAACATTCATTATAAATGACACCCATTTAATTATCAATCATCTGTAAAATGTCAAAAAAAATTACAAGTTAAAAAAATACTTCAAAATTCAAATTACAATACATCAAAATTTAAATGGAAAGCTTGTCTTCAACGTCCAAATTTTTAAAGTCTTCTAGTATTTCGTCATCTAGTTGTTGATTTCTTGCAATGACGTCGTTCCAATACTTCATGCAAATGAGTGCCTCCACGAGATCGGATGCAAATCTTTCTCAATGTTCATAATACACACGTCCACTTACACTAAAAGCAGACTCTGATGATACGGTAGAAACTGGATGTGTTAGTAGATCACATATCATTATAGAAAGAATATGATATATAGTAGAAAATATTTTTCACTAATCTAAAATACCAAAGTTATCATCGAGTGTCAAAATAAATATCTAATTGATTTCGCATAGAATTAGAATAAACATTTGTATTTAATTGATTCCAAATATTATGAATACCAAATTGTGGAGCTACGATAACTCCACAACAACTACTAGAACTAGCATGTGAAGAAGGATGTGAACGACTATTTTTTAAATTTTGTTTCCATTTTATTTAGTATATTTCTAAATTTATTTATTTGTTGATATTATGCAAAGTTACCCGTTAAGTTTACAAAATTGGGAGAACAAGATGAGAAGTTAGATAAAAAATTTTCGAACATTCATTTGTAGCAACGTAAATTGATTTTAAAAAATCAAGAAATGTATTAGCAACTAGATTTATCAAGACTAATACTTTGTGTTTTCTCATTAATAAATGCACAAATAACTTGTCAATATGACATAATATTTTCCAACATTAAATAAGTCCAATTCTACATATTATCTATATCTGTTTGACAGTTGAATGTATATTTTGAAATATTCTGGAACTATTTGGAATCTTTTCTCCTAGGTTATGCATGGATTGTCTTGGGTTTTAGAGCTATCTATACAGTTAGATTTTTTAACTTCTGTCATGTTTTCAAGCATGTTTTAAAACTGTGTTTTGAATCAAGCTTTGGGGTTTTTGATGCTTTTTGTGTCAAAAGAAGTAAGTTGTCAAACAGAGAAGTAGCCGATCGATCGCCTGGGGTAACCGATCGATCGGCGGGGCATATGTTTATGTCTTTCAAGTCTTCAAGTTTTCCAAAAGAAAACAGTCGTCCACGCCTTCTGTAAAACAGTCATCCACGCCTTCTGTAAAAGAGTTGTCCATTCTGTTCTGTGAACAGTCGTCCACGCTGTTCTCTAAAACAGTCGTCCACGCCTTCTGTAAAACAGTCGTCCACATCTTCTGTAAAAGAGTTTTCCATTCTGTTCTGTGAACAGTCGTCCAAGCTGTTCTCTAAAACAGTTGTCCACGCTGTTCTGTAAAACAGTCAACCACGCCTTCTGTAAAACCTTCTGTAAAACAGTCGTCCACGCTGTTCTCTAAAACATGTCGTCCACGCCTCCTGTAAAACAGCTGTCCATTCTGTTCTGTGACCAGTCGTCCACGTCTTCTGTAAAACATTTGTCCATGCTGTTTCTCTAAAACAGTCGTCCACACTGTTTCTCTAAAACAGTCGTCAACGCTTTCCTTAAACAGTAGTCCAGTTCTGCAGTTGTCCACAGCTTTGGTCACCCATTTCTGTCGTCCACAAATTCTGTCATTTTATTTCAAACGTCCACAGCTTCTGTTGTCCACAGATTCTGCCCATTTATTTCAAACGTCCACGGCCTCTGTTGTCCACAGATTTTGCCTTTTATTTCAAACGTCCACGGCTTCTGTCATCCACAGTAAATCTTCCACGGCATGACTTCCAGTTTCTGTTTCCCACTTTATTAAGTCTTCCACTGCATGTTTGTCGACCATTCTGCCTTCCAGCTTCAGTCGTCTATTTCTGTTTCATGATTTTCTGTTTTCACGTCTTCAGATTTAAGAGTTTTAAAAAGTCGAAGTCAAGTCCTAGTGATAATCCCGGGAACTGTTTTCATTTCTCCTTGCCTTTTGTCTTCCTATTTTACTTCTACCATTTATTTATGTAGTCCAATTTTACTTATCTTCCATTCTTCAGCTCCAGATAAGGTCTTCTCTGTGTAAAGTTTTAAAAGTCACAGTTAAAAAAAAAATAGTACACATTTTAATGTTCGGAGTGAGGCTCGCCGACCCCGATCGTGTCGGGGGTCGTCACACCTAGCATACTCCTTCATTTTCTTAAATTCATTGTTGAATGTAAAACTTCACCTATACTGACTTAATCGCTCACCGTAAAAGATTTCTCTATTTCCTCAGGTAAGATTCTTATAGGGGGAGGTAACTGTTCACATAAGAAGATTTTCTTTCTTTTCTTTCCTTCCATCTAAAGTGGTTTATTTTTCTTCTTGGTCAAATCCACTCTATTTATATTTGGTCATTACACATTTTATTTCTTATACATTACTATTTGAATTATATTGTTTGCACTATCTTGTTATTTTGTGATCGTTATGTGAACTTCATTCCATCTCGTGCGTGCTAGGGTTAATCTATGTTTAATTAAGTATTTCGTTGTAAATCTAGCCTTGAGCTGGGTGAGCGAGATCTCTTTGAGGATCAAGTCGCTCGACGCATCATTTTTGTCGAAGTCCGCCTTCGGGTCATGACACAAACAAATCATTATTCAACTATGACCTTTGAAAAGTTTGAGCCTCCAATATAGTAGGCTTCTATGTGATCAAAATTTTGTCACATAAACTTCTAAATTAATTTTCATAGTGAGTTTTCATTTACTTGTTCGTAGTTTTTTCTATAAGTGATTTTCATGTCAATTTCAATGTTAATTCTTCTCCATTTTCTTTTAATTTATTGTCTCACATTTTTTTGAAGTGTTGTATTTTCATATTATACAAAATAGACTTTTTCAAATTTATTGTGCATTAGTTATCATTATTACTTTTTAGAAAAAAAAAAATGTTTGTTTCAAACATTCAACATCTTTTCTCTAATTTATTTTCTACTATTTATCATTATTACTTTTTTTCAAAAAATATTGTTTAGTTTTTTTCAAAAAATGTTTATTTACCTTTACCCTAGGGTATTTATGTTTTCATAATTTGTTTGCACATATACTTCTTCATAATTTGTTTTTTTAGGGATTTTTCTCTTGATTTTTTGTAATGTTTCATGTAAATTTTTTTATATTCTCTTTCAGTTTATTGTTTTCGCATTACATGATCATTTTTAAGAAAAAGATTTAAGGGTCATATTATCATATTTTAAAAAATTATTATGTATTATTTATCATTATTATTGTTTTCTAAATGTAGGAAATCAATCATTCAACCATGTTCAAATTAAGTTGACACAAATGAATGCTACTGCGTTGAATGGAAATATGTACAATAAACAATTATAAGTCACATGTGAAACGAAACGCTAATTAGACAATATCATTTAATTATTTTGTAATAGTGAAATTGGAATTTTTTTCTTTTAGCAAACTAACTATGTCGTTCAATTTCTGCAGTGATATTCTAACTATATTATATTTAACTCAACTAGTTCAGTTTCGATTCCTCACGTGGCAAAATCTAACTTTACTGATCCGAGCTCATAAGATATCAATTCTTGACACATGCAAATTATTTTGATATTCCTGCTAATTATTTAATTATTGTGACAATTAACCTTGTTCTATGCCTTGATTAATAGACTTAAAAGTTGGTTTTTGTTCTTAGAGATTATTAAAAGTATTAATTTGATAACATAAACTCGCAGAAGTGATTGATAATTGAAGTTAATAATTTTTAACAAATTTGAAAAGTAAAAAATATAAGTTATAAATCTTTTAAAAACAGACCGTACATTCTTTTTTCAGTTTGTCCTTTTTTCAGTTTTTTAAGCAGATTTTTGGATGAAAAAACATAAATAAGGAAAACCATAATTAATTACAAATAGAAGATTCTAGAGAAGAGTGAGAAATAGATTGCTGGAGAAGATATATAGAAAATTTTGAAACCTGAAATATTAGAGGAAAAAGTGAATATAATTAAGTTTCCAAAAATTTGATTGAAGAAGAGAGAAAGTGAAAAGCGGAAAGAAAATTCAATTAAAAGAAAAGAGAGGCATTATTCTGAAAAATATCCAAACAAAGACCTGAGAGGAAAAAAACAAAGAAGAAAAGTAGTGAGGAAATAAAAAAGAAGATCTTGAGGTAAGACCCCAAAACACATGTAAAGCTTTGGATTGTAACACAACATTGGCTGCAACATCAAGCATCATAACATTGAAGATGATTTATATCATTATTTTTTTTTAACACGATGATTTTTAGGTGTTGGGTTCCGCCTTTATTATGAGGTGGTGGGCCCACAAAATGAAATAAAGACCATAAGTGGTTGTTTTAAAATGAGGTTGAAGAAAGAGAAAATAGATTGAGAGAATTGAAGAGTGAGATTTGGCTAGAGAGAGAGAAGAAAAAACAGAATTTTTGTTGGGGTTCTTCGATCTTTGTGTGCAAGATCGAACGATCGATTCTTCTATAAAACTGTCAAAATTTTATAGTGTTCTTTGTATCAACGAGATCTATAATTCTATTGTTTTCAATTATTGAAGAGCAAAAGTCACTCATGTTGTGTCGTCAGTCAGTTGGTGAGATCACTCTATTTTTCTCTTGTTTGTTGAGAATATTGATTCTTCAGATTAATCGTTGTTGTTGTTGTTTCTTTTAGGTTATTCTAGAAAGAATTATAGTGTACCCATTATTTTATAGTGAAACAATATATTAGATTTTGGTGTCGTGGACGTAGGCACATGGTCGAATCGCATTACATTTGGTGTTTGATGTGCTACGAGAAGTGGTCTCTTGGTCACAACAAAGGAGACTTGTCACAACTCAGGGGCAGGCCGGAGTAGAAACCTCGGGTCGGGCAACCATTCCCGAGAATGGAAGCCGATCACGAAGCCCAATGCTAGATTTGACAGCAGAAGTCTTTAGAAACAATTACATAGCCAAACACACATAATGAAATCCCAAGCAAATAGTGCAAATAAAATAAATACTTAACAACATCCAACTGTGCAGGAAAGTAAAGCAATCCAATTCATCAGTTACGTGTACATATCCAAATAAAAAAACTAAGGTCTTGCCAAGGAAACAATAAAGTGCCAACAAGAAATAAATATCTAGTTGGCTCTCCCAAGTGGAGTTGGTGAAACTCAGTAGAAATGTTATACCTAATGCAATATTTATTTAATAAAAGGATTTTTTTATCATTCTTCCAAAACGTGATTGCATTTCAAAACTATGCATGAGTTTATAAAACTGTTTAGGAAACATCATTCATTCTTTTTATCAAAATCGGTTCCACGAGACCTCAGTGACGTAGATATCAAAACCTGCTACATTCATAAGTGGCTATACATTGAAAATAACCCTCACCGTTTTCCATATAAAACATCCTCGGTCACGTAAGGACCCCTCTGACACAAACCACAGAAAGACAGTGATATGAAGACCTAACAACGTCTCATGAGGCTGGAGAAAATTGTGACAGTGATCTGATGATCCAACTAGTCACCCAAGTGGTTGGTGACTGCTAGTCAGCCATGACATCAACTTAAACAGTCAATATCTTAATAAGATGTAGAGATTTGAAACTTAAGGAGCGCGTCATCGCCGTCCTACTACTAGTTTTTTTGTACGTGCAAACAATACTACCTTCACACGACAAAAGGTGTAACATGATAGCTTTATAATACTTTGTCGCCAAAACTGCCCAAAGTATCGAGAGGATTCATCCCCTCAATAGATCACAACAAAAACATATACCATGTATGCTGAAAAAATAAACATGAAAAAAACCATACGTACATATACATATAAAACTGACGTGCTAGCGACCAAGCCTCTTCATACTTTTACAAGTGGCAGCTAACCAAAATAATATTTTTGAAAACGATGCAATGGAATGCAAAAAATTTAAAATTCCTACCTAGACGATGACTACTTCTCTTCTAACTCCTCTTTTTTTTTTTTTTTTAAGAAAGACGAGAATATAAAAGTTATAGCCTTTAGAAACTTTTACATCCCTACTTACACAAAAGAATTTTGTTGCATGTCAAAATGTCTATCAGAGACATCAACTAGGTGATGAGTTTCTGCAGGCGAAGTTGGGGCTATTGCGAAGGGAATCCTCAATCCTTGACCAAGCATTTGTAGCAGGATTAATTTAAATTCCTAATCTCTAAGTTGGACTTTTGCGAGGCTCTTCATATGCTCCTTGTGGGTGTTCACATGTGTCTTTCAAATTTTGCAATTTCAAACTGAAAAGACAATGCCACTGGACTTGGTTTTTGTAGCTTGCTCTAGGCATCTGTTATGGTTGGCCAGATCTGAGGTCTGGGGATTCGCACCTTTTTTAGCAAATATTTCGATACTTGGGTCTGAGCTTTTACTGTGAGTGTTTGTTGCCAAAACACTTTTCAGGATCATGCATTTTCGAGTACTTACATTTTGCATATAGCTCGAGATTGAGCTTCTGCACTTGAATCTCTGGGCGCTAGCCCAATTTGTTGGAGTTTTCGAACCACTTTGATTGAGTTTTCGAACCACTTTGATTGAGTTCTACATGTGATTTTAAACCATTATTGCATAGAGTAAAACAAGCATATTAAAAACTCAAAATACCCATTTACACTGGGTAACTTGATTGTTTTCTTAAAAATAGATTACTCAAGTCTCATAGTCGATTTGTTCTTCAAGGCATTGTGGACATGCATGAAGTGCTTTGATCAGTTGTGGCAGATAGGGAGATTAAATTGTTGAGTTCCTTTTGGAAGACTATTTGGAGGAAATTGGTCCAAGCTCTTGTTTAGTAATTCTATCCATCCTCAAACTCATAAACAAATCGAGGTGGTTGTAACGCCCGGCTTTACGGGAATTATTTTTATTTCAATATATACGGCCATTTTGAGAATACGTCAGATTTAGTCCGTTTTACGAACGGAAAGTTTTAACGAAGCCGTAATAATAAATTGGAATTTTGGGTGAAATATGAGAATTTTGGAAAATCGGAACGTTAGTTAAATGACGAGACGAGTGGAGGAACAAATAGAAATCAAAGTGAAGGGCAATTTGGTAATAGCCAAAGCCAAGTTTTATTAAATATTACAAACTTTTCATTTCCTCTCCAACACTCCAACGTAACTTTCCATTCCCTCTCCCTCTCGCGCGCGACTTTTCTTCCTCCTCCGGCGACTCTTCGTTCCGGCGACGATCTCCTTCCTCCGGTGATTCGAGCCTTCAAGTTTCTACTCCATCTTCGCTCTCTAGGTAAGGTTCTAAGCTTTCGGAACGTTAAATAGCGATTTCTAGGGTTTAAAACAATTAGGATTCGTTAGGGTTTTCGTTAAAAAACGCGAAATAAAGCTTAAAAACTTAGGGGTTACCGTATTTATGGCTCAAAGGAGGCGTATTTATGATTATGGTTGAAGTTGTTGGAATTAAATGGAAGTTGTTGAAATTTTGGTGGTTGGAGAAATGTAAAAACTCCATTAATGGAGTTTTATGATTCTCGAGCGCGAATTGCTCGACGAAATGCCTCAACGAACCAAAATAGAGTTTAGGAGAGTTTTCTTTAGTTAGGAGTTAGCAATTTCGGAGTTTGACGGTTTTAGACTCGATTTAATATGTATGTTGTGAAATGTTATAGGTGAACAAACGATTTGGACGAAGCTCGGTAAACAACGGACGTGAGGTAAGTTCTCGTGACTTACTTTGGCCAATCGGCCTACACCATATGTCAAGTCGTCTCGAGGAACTTTGAGGATTGATTTGTTTAAATTGCTTTGGGTTTGGGTAGTTAGGGTTAGTTGTTTTTATATGTTGTTCATTTGTTGTCTTGATGGTATATATGTTGATTGTTTACCTTACATTTACTTTGAACTGTTCATGCATCACAGTCTTCAAAATGCCATGAAAAATGAATTTACGCATCGATTTCAAGAGAAAGAATTGCATGCATGTGACAAGTAAAGTATCATGATAAACAACGCATGGAGGTTATTCGGGTGAGGTTCAGACCCGGCGTTCCGTGGTGAGCGGGTCTTCCTCTCTTCAGATGGTGTGGGCTGTCTACCCGCTTGACGTGCCCTATCCATCTGAATGCACTTAGGGCCCGTTAACCTAGACTGACACGTACTGAAATGAAATGATATGGACGGTTTTCATAGCATACATGATCATGCATTAGCATTTACGTAGGGCTTACTGAGATTTTTATCTCATAGGTGTCTTTATGGTGTAGGAGACATTGAGACAGGTGAGGAAGGCGTCCCTCCGCCTGAAGAATGAGCATGTTGAAGAAGGAGGCCCGTGGGAGTGCGCTGGCAGTCGGGGCGTGATTTTAACCCGTGGGGACTCACATAGGTACTTTGGGTTGATTTGCATAGAAAATGTTAGAATATTATAGGTCGTTGGAAATCTAGATGGTTAATAGAAAGTGTTTTGAGAAATTGAATGTATTTTGTAAAGTTTTACTGATTGTGAAAACAGGGGATATGTTAAACTTTTAAACGGAACCACGCGGTTCGTTTTTACGAAATTAGTTATGTTTTAATTGCGTTTAAGTTAGCGAATTGGTGGTGGATAGTGTGTGAAGCGTATGTGCGAGATAGTGTTGTGGTATGGAAGTGTGTTTTTGTGAAATATGTAATTGATGAATGATGAAGGAAAGAAAAAAAGGAAGATGTGTTGTGTGAGTCGTGTGCAGGGCGTGAGAAGAGAAGAAAGAATCCAGAGAGTTTGGCGTCCGAGCGCGGGTCGAGGGCCGCTCGTACGCAGACTTCTCTGGTTTTCCAGAGAAGTTGGCGCCCGGGCGCAGGAAAGGCTGCGCCCGAACGCAGGCGCTGAAAGAGAAGGAATCGCTGCATGCTTGCAGCGATCGATCTCTGCTGCAGAGCAGAGATCGATCGCTGCTATAGCTAGCAGCGATCGGATTGCTGCCATAGCTAGCAGCGATCGATCTCTGCTCTGCAGCAGAGATCGATCGCCCCTGCTATAATGCATGGCAGCGATCGATCTCTGCTGCAGAGCAGAGATCGGTCGCCGCCTCTATTTTGAGGGCAGAGTTCCGATTCTGCCCTCCCACTTTCTTAAATTGTTTTAAAGTTTTCTTTTAAATGTTTTTAAGTTTTAATTATTTATTAAAGGTTTGTTTTAAATGCTTTGAGGTTCAGTTTTAAATTCTGATTTCAGTTTTGATTTCAACTACAGTTTAATTACCGAGTAAGGTTTTAATTAAAGTAGAGGAAAGAAATAAGTACAAAAATGAAAATGAAAAATTTATACGGGTAAAATATGGGTACAGAATTAGGGGTGTTACAATTATGGTATCAGAGCCCCCGGGTTTTAAAAACGGTTCTGTAGACTGCACGACTGCTCAGCCACTACGCGGACATCCTTCATCAACTGTAAGTACGTTTAATTGTTTTATTTAGTTTGATTTCTTAGGATTTCTTGTTTTAATTTTTATAGGAGTTTTAGAAAAATGGTTCGAGGTAGAGACGCCCGAGACGATGCTATGGATAGGCTAACGGACCTACTCGATCGTCAATCCCAACATATGGATCGACAAGCCCAACAAATTACGGACTTGGTTCGAGAGGTTCGAGAGAATCGGAGAGCCCAGGATATAGTCGTTCCCAATGGTCCAAGCATGGAGAGATTTCAAAAGTTAAGGCCTCCGACATTTGACGGGCAATCTACGGATCCTTCTATTGCTGAGGAATGGATTCGAAAAATGGAGGATATGTTGGCGTATGCCAAAGTGGACAATGCCGAGAAAGTTGAGTGCGTCACATTCCACCTGGCATTGGATGCCCGATCTTGGTGGGATTCTATTAAGGCTACGACGGACGTGACTCTGATGAGATGGGAACGGTTTAGAACCGTGTTCTTTGACAAATATTTTAGCCGTACGGTGAGGGCGGCAAAGAGGGCTGAGTTCACACAACTGAAACAGACTAGTACGGTGGCAGAGTATATCAGAAGGTTTGAAGCTTTATCTAAATTTGCTCCGCGCCTAGTCAGTGATAATGAGGATAAAGTACAACAATTCATGGATGGACTGAATAAGGAGGTACGGAAAAACATTATAGTGTCTGGTATTCTGGATGTGCCCTATGAGGAGATTGCAGCGAGAGCCCTGGAGTTCGAAGCTGCTGAATTGACCTGTATTAAGCCGAGAGAGCCTTCCAAGGGCTTCTTTCGGGAGATCCAGCCACAGATACGAACTAGGGGTTGGCAACCCAAAGGACAACAACAACGAGGCGTCAAAAGGCCTCATGAAGGAGGAAACGATAAAGGCAAGGGGAAACAAGTTCAAGGGGCTACACAGAAACCTATTTGTCCGAAGTGCCAGAAGGAGCACTATGGCGCTTGTCGGTTGGGCACGAACAGTTGTTTTAGATGTGGAGAGATCGGTCATTTTGCTCAGAACTGTCCTAGAGCGGCCACCGATCAGAGAACAGTTATGCCGAGAATCTTCGCATTTATCGAGCCCGGAGATGTTGATGAGGAGGCACAGCCATCTGTCATAGCAGGTACTATTCTAATCATGGGTGTACCGGTATTTTCTTTGATAGATACAGGAGCTACACATTCCTTTATTTCAAATGCTTGCATGGGTAGATTGGGACTAGCATCTGAGTTGGCTGAGTGCGAGTATAGAGTAATGCTGCCTTCGGGAGCAAATATGCAGTCTGATCAGGTTTTCCAGGGCAACGTAGTCTCTGTGGGAAACAACACTCTCTATGCCCGGTTGATAGTTATGGGGATAGAGGTGTATGATCTTATATTGGGGATGGATTGGCTTGCACGCCATTGCGCCACTATTGATTGCGGGTCCGGGATGGTGACTTTTCGCCCCCCGAACAAAGTTGAATTCACATTTCAGGCGAGAAACAAGCTAAGTGGACCGCCTGTTACTTATTCAATGTTAGCCAGAGAACGATTTAAAGACGGATGTTCTATTTTCGTAGCCACAGTGATTGATACTCGGTTGCTTGATAAGCTGAAACCGGATGACCTTCCAGTTGTAAAGGAATTCTCAGAGATTTTTCTCGACGATCTTCCTGGGCTACCGCCTGATCGGGAGATCGAGTTTGTAATTGATGTCTATCCGAGTTCAGCGCCTGTATCCAAGAATGCGTATAGGTTGGCACCTGCAGAATTAAAAGAACTGAAGTCTCAGTTGGAGGAGTTGCTAGACAAGGGGTTTATACGACCCAGCTTTTCTCCTTGGGGCGCACCGGTCCTATTCGTGAAGAAAAAGGATGGAACTCTCAGGATGTGCGTTGATTATCGAGAGTTGAATAAATTGACTGTGAAGAATAAGTATCCACTGCCCCGAATTGATGATCTATTTGACCAATTGCAGGGTGCCCGAGTGTTTTCAAGAATCGACCTACGCTCGGGTTACTATCAGTTGAAGGTCCGAAAAGAAGATATTGAAAAGACAGCGTTTCGAACGAGGTATGGGCATTACGAATTTCTTGTGATGTCCTTTGGACTTACCAATGCTCCTGCAGCATTTATGGATATGATGAATCGCGTCTTCAAAGAGTATTTGGACAGGTTTGTCGTTGTTTTTATAGATGACATCCTGGTTTACTCCAAGACAAAGGAGGAGCATGAGGAGCATTTACGGATTGTTCTTAAGACTCTATGCCAGCATCAATTGTATCCGAAATTTTCTAAGTGTGAATTCTGGCTTGATCAAGTAAGTTTTCTTGGTCATATCATATCTCAGGAGGGGATCTCGGTGGATCCAACTAAGATAGAGGTTGTCAAACAATGGCCACAGCCTAGGAATATACGAGAGGTACGAGGATTTCTTGGATTAGCTGGATACTACAGGAAATTCATCGAAGGGTTTTCAAAGATAGCCGTCCCCCTATCTCGATTGACAAGAAAGAACGAAAAATTTGTATGGTCGCCTGCGTGCGAGAGAAGTTTTATGGAGCTGAAACAGAGATTGACTACAGCTCCAGTTCTGACACTACCAGTCGAGGGTGATAAGTTCAGTATTTACTGCGATGCCTCGGGGATCGGACTGGGATGTGTGTTAATGCAGGAAGGCAAGGTCATCGCTTATGCTTCTAGACAATTGAAGCCATATGAACAAAATTATCCAACGCACGACCTTGAGCTCGCAGCCGTGGTTTTTGCTTTAAAAATCTGGAGACATTACCTGTATGGGCAGCAGTGTGAAGTGTTCTCAGATCACAAGAGTTTAAAGTATCTATTTACACAAAAGGAGTTGAACATGCGACAAAGACGGTGGTTGGAGTTCGTTAAGGACTACGATTTTGAAATTAAATACCACCCAGGAAAAGCGAATAAAGTAGCTGATGCCTTGAGCCGAATGCCTACAACGAGCCAGCCTTTGCTTGCTTCAATGTCAGTAACGTTAAGGTCCGAGATTGAGAAACTCGATGTAGAAATCGTGGCAGAATTGTCTAGCATGCTTACTAACATCTCTCTTAGACCGACGATTTTAGACAAGATCCGAGAGGCTCAACAGAACGATTTGGATTGTGAAAGGCATCGAATGAGCATGACATCTGAAGGTTCGTCTGATTTTAACCTGACGGATGATGGAGTATTGAAATTTAGGCACAGGTGGTACGTGCCTGACAATGGTGAGCTGAAAAATGAGATCTTAACTGAGGCACACTCCTCGGCGTATTCAGTGCATCCGGGGAGCACCAAAATGTACAGAGACTTGAGGCAACATTTTTGGTGGCCTAACATGAAGAGAGAAATTGCCAGGTACGTGGAAACTTGCTTGATTTGTCAACAAGTTAAGGCAGAGCATCAAAGGCCAGCCGGAACCCTACAGCCATTGCCTATTCCAGAGTGGAAATGGGAGCAAATATCCACAGATTTTATAGTTGGACTCCCGAGAACAACAAAGGGGCACGATGGTATTTGGGTAATTGTGGACCGTTTGACAAAGACGGCCCATTTCCTGCCAGTAAAGATGACCTATTCTATGGACCAGCTAGCTGAGCTGTACGTACAGGAGATTGTCAGACTACACGGAGTGCCTATATCCATTGTTTCTGATAGAGATGCCAGATTTACATCAAAGTTCTGGAAGAGTTTACATAAGGCAATGGGAACTCAGTTGAATTTTAGCACGGCATTTTATCCTCAGACTGACGGGCAGACAGAAAGAACAAACCAGATTCTTGAGGACATGCTTAGGGCTTGCGTGCTAGAGTTTCAGGGCTCGTGGAGCCGATATCTGCCGTTGATTGAGTTTTCGTACAATAACAGCTTCCAGGCTACTATTGGCATGGCTCCGTATGAGGCGCTGTATGGTCGAAAATGCAGGTCTCCGTTATACTGGGATGAGGTAGGCGAAGCTAACATTGTTGGCCCGGATATTTTACAACAAACGGCGGAGAAGATCGCTGTTATTAGACAACGCATTGAGATTGCACAAAGCCGCCAAAAGAGTTATGCCGACACCAGACGGAGAGAATTACAGTTTAAGGAGGGCGATGAAGTGTATTTAAAGATTTCTCCGTTCAAAGGCGTTATGCGATTTGGAAGACGAGGCAAGTTGAATCCTCGTTTTGTCGGGCCTTTTCCTGTTTTGAAGAGAATTGGAACTATGGCGTACAAGTTACAACTCCCGGCATCTATGGAAGGTATTCACGATGTGTTCCACGTGTCCATGCTTAGAAAATGTTTACGGAATCCGTCACATGTCGTTGAAACAAGGGAAATTGAAGTACAACCAACGCTGACCTACGAGGAAAGGCCAGTGCGAATCCTAGAATCTTCTATCAAGGTGCTGCGAAATAAGGAGATTCCTCTAGTAAAAGTTTTGTGGAGAAACCATGACGTAGAAGAGGCTACCTGGGAGAGACAGCAAGACATGATGTTGAAATATCCCGGGTTATTTGAATAATCAAATTTTGAGGACAAAATTTCAATTAAGGTGGATGGAATGTAACGCCCGGCTTTACGGGAATTATTTTTATTTCAATATATACGGCCATTTTGAGAATACGTCAGATTTAGTCCGTTTTACGAACGGAAAGTTTTAACGAAGCCGTAATAATAAATTGGAATTTTGGGTGAAATATGAGAATTTTGGAAAATCGGAACGTTAGTTAAATGACGAGACGAGTGGAGGAACAAATAGAAATCAAAGTGAAGGGCAATTTGGTAATAGCCAAAGCCAAGTTTTATTAAATATTACAAACTTTTCATTTCCTCTCCAACACTCCAACGTAACTTTCCATTCCCTCTCCCTCTCGCGCACGACTTTTCTTCCTCCTCCGGCGACTCTTCGTTCCGGCGACGATCTCCTTCCTCCGGTGATTCGAGCCTTCAAGTTTCTACTCCATCTTCGCTCTCTAGGTAAGGTTCTAAGCTTTCGGAACGTTAAATAGCGATTTCTAGGGTTTAAAACAATTAGGATTCGTTAGGGTTTTCGTTAAAAAACGCGAAATAAAGCTTAAAAACTTAGGGGTTACCGTATTTATGGCTCAAAGGAGGCGTATTTATGATTATGGTTGAAGTTGTTGGAATTAAATGGAAGTTGTTGAAATTTTGGTGGTTGGAGAAATGTAAAAACTCCATTAATGGAGTTTTATGATTCTCGAGCGCGAATTGCTCGACGAAATGCCTCAACGAACCAAAATAGAGTTTAGGAGAGTTTTCTTTAGTTAGGAGTTAGCAATTTCGGAGTTTGACGGTTTTAGACTCGATTTAATATGTATGTTGTGAAATGTTATAGGTGAACAAACGATTTGGACGAAGCTCGGTAAACAACGGACGTGAGGTAAGTTCTCGTGACTTACTTTGGCCAATCGGCCTACACCATATGTCAAGTCGTCTCGAGGAACTTTGAGGATTGATTTGTTTAAATTGCTTTGGGTTTGGGTAGTTAGGGTTAGTTGTTTTTATATGTTGTTCATTTGTTGTCTTGATGGTATATATGTTGATTGTTTACCTTACATTTACTTTGAACTGTTCATGCATCACAGTCTTCAAAATGCCATGAAAAATGAATTTACGCATCGATTTCAAGAGAAAGAATTGCATGCATGTGACAAGTAAAGTATCATGATAAACAACGCATGGAGGTTATTCGGGTGAGGTTCAGACCCGGCGTTCCGTGGTGAGCGGGTCTTCCTCTCTTCAGATGGTGTGGGCTGTCTACCCGCTTGACGTGCCCTATCCATCTGAATGCACTTAGGGCCCGTTAACCTAGACTGACACGTACTGAAATGAAATGATATGGACGGTTTTCATAGCATACATGATCATGCATTAGCATTTACGTAGGGCTTACTGAGATTTTTATCTCATAGGTGTCTTTATGGTGTAGGAGACATTGAGACAGGTGAGGAAGGCGTCCCTCCGCCTGAAGAATGAGCATGTTGAAGAAGGAGGCCCGTGGGAGTGCGCTGGCAGTCGGGGCGTGATTTTAACCCGTGGGGACTCACATAGGTACTTTGGGTTGATTTGCATAGAAAATGTTAGAATATTATAGGTCGTTGGAAATCTAGATGGTTAATAGAAAGTGTTTTGAGAAATTGAATGTATTTTGTAAAGTTTTACTGATTGTGAAAACAGGGGATATGTTAAACTTTTAAACGGAACCACGCGGTTCGTTTTTACGAAATTAGTTATGTTTTAATTGCGTTTAAGTTAGCGAATTGGTGGTGGATAGTGTGTGAAGCGTATGTGCGAGATAGTGTTGTGGTATGGAAGTGTGTTTTTGTGAAATATGTAATTGATGAATGATGAAGGAAAGAAAAAAAGGAAGATGTGTTGTGTGAGTCGTGTGCAGGGCGTGAGAAGAGAAGAAAGAATCCAGAGAGTTTGGCGTCCGAGCGCGGGTCGAGGGCCGCTCGTACGCAGACTTCTCTGGTTTTCCAGAGAAGTTGGCGCCCGGGCGCAGGAAAGGCTGCGCCCGAACGCAGGCGCTGAAAGAGAAGGAATCGCTGCATGCTTGCAGCGATCGATCTCTGCTGCAGAGCAGAGATCGATCGCTGCTATAGCTAGCAGCGATCGGATTGCTGCCATAGCTAGCAGCGATCGATCTCTGCTCTGCAGCAGAGATCGATCGCCCCTGCTATAATGCATGGCAGCGATCGATCTCTGCTGCAGAGCAGAGATCGGTCGCCGCCTCTATTTTGAGGGCAGAGTTCCGATTCTGCCCTCCCACTTTCTTAAATTGTTTTAAAGTTTTCTTTTAAATGTTTTTAAGTTTTAATTATTTATTAAAGGTTTGTTTTAAATGCTTTGAGGTTCAGTTTTAAATTCTGATTTCAGTTTTGATTTCAACTACAGTTTAATTACCGAGTAAGGTTTTAATTAAAGTAGAGGAAAGAAATAAGTACAAAAATGAAAATGAAAAATTTATACGGGTAAAATATGGGTACAGAATTAGGGGTGTTACAGTGGTAAACCAGGTAATAGGTACTTTTGAGAACTATTGTGGGGAAATGGCTCTTAGATTCAAATTTACAGCTCTCTTATGTAGAATTTCCCCGCAACCGTAGTGTGCTCAACACTACTTGTGACGACCCCGACCTTGTGCCAGGGCCGCCACGGCCTAATCTGTGACATACATAAATACTACCCGGCCCATTCTCATTAATTTTTTTTTTCATTTTCTTTCAACTTCTTTTTCGTTTATCATTTCCTTTCCTTTTCATTCGTTCATTCGTTAGAGAACGGATTCGAGCATTCAATCTATATCTATCGACGTTTAGAGTCTAACGTAAAACGTACCCAAAACGACTCGTCTAAGGTCGGGAATCACCAAAAGAGGCTTAGGACACCAAAACATATCAATTGGCATGCTTGGGGCGTGCGCGCCCACTATGCGCCCTGTGCGCATGCCGTGCACACATCGCGCGGCCATGGCACGTGCACCGCGCACCCTTCGAGCTACCATCGAGCACTAACTGCGCGCCAACCGCGCGCCTCACTGTGCGCCCACCTGCCATCGCCCAGCGCCATCACCCAGGGCCAGCACGTAGCGCCCAGCGCGCGGCGCCAGCGAGGGCCGATCGATTGGCTAGGGGCGCCGATCGATCGACGACCTCTCTGGATTTCTCTAGATTGCGTGCATTGTTGGCCGATCGATCAGCCATGGGTGCCGATCGATCGGCTAGTTCTCGGGTTGCGCCAACTTCACCAGCAACGGCAGCCGATCGATCAGCCATGGGCGCCGATCGATCGGCGAACCCTCTGGCTGTGCCAATATTTCAGCAAACACAGCCGACCGATCGGCCCTGTGCTCCGATCGATCGCCTGGTGCAGGGCAGCGCGCATCTGTGCGCCCTGCTTGCTCTGCCTTCGCGCGCCAGCTGTGCGCCTAGCGCACCACTCTGAGTCCCTTTTCCTCCTTAGCCATTTTTCTTCCATTTTTCACCCCAACTACGCTCAATAATCATAAATGCTACGATACCTAACCGTTTCTAACATAACTCGACTAATTTGACAAAAATCTAACAAAACCCTAACCGTTTAACAACCCTAAAGTTGGAAACTAAAGCCGGGAAACGCTAGAACCTTACCTAGGAAGCGATTTCAGGGAAGAAACGTGAAGAAACTCGTTGATCGAAGGAGGACTGATGAAGCATCATGGAGAATCCGTCGTCTGGAAGGGAGAAGTCGCAAGAGAGAGGAGAGGAGAGAAAAATAATGTGAAGTGTGGAGGAGAAAGAAGGTTATGTAGTTTTTAATTGAATTTGACTTGTAAAATTACTTATTTGCCCCTCTACTTGATTTCCTATTTGTCTCGTTATTTAGCTATCGGTTCAGTTTCTCCAAATTTTCTTATTTTACCAATAATTCTGTTTGATTACTAGGGTTATATAGTTTCTAATTGAATTTGACTTGTAAAATTACTTATTTGCCCCTCCACTTGATTTCCTATTTGTCTCGTTATTTAACTATCGGTTCGGTTTCTCCAAATTTTCTTATTTTACCAATAATTCTGATTTATTACTAAGGCTCTAATAAAATCTTTCGTTCGTAAAACGGGTTTAATTTACTATTTTCAAAAACTAAAACGCTATAGGGTTAAAAACAGAAACATGAGCGTGACACTACCGTTTTGGATTTATGAAATTTTCTTATTTCTTCTAAAATCTATATAAATCATAAGGGTTCTAATAAAACTCTTCATTCACAAAACGAACTTATTTCACTTATACAAAAATGCCCATATATTACGAGAAATATCTAAAACTCGTAAAATTGGCGTTATATCTCTAAAAATTCTCTTATTTCTCCAGATACTCTAATTTATTCACATGGTTCCAATAAAATCTTCTGTTTGCAAAACGGACTTAGTTGGACATATTTACCAAAATGCCACTCTATAGCGAAAATTCTAAAATCCCGTAAAACCGAGTGTTACACTACTCAAAGAACTCTTTTTGAATTGGTGTATGGTTTCAATCCTCTTATACCAATAGATCTTATTCCATTGGCCAACATGATGTTATAAATTCTGATGGAGCAACTAAGGCCGAACAAGTCAAGACCATGCACGAAATGGTCAGAAAAACCATTCAAAAGAATAATGAATTATATGTGAAGACAGCAAAAAAAGGGTGCAAACAAATCATTTTTAAAAAAGGGGAACTTGTGTGGTTGCATTGGAGAAATGAGAGATTTCCAATGCAAAGGAAATCTAAACTTATGCCTTGAGCAAGTAGCCCTTTTAAGGTGAAAAGATTAATGACAAGGTGTAATATCCGGTTTGTACGGACCTTTTATTATATTATTATTATTATTATTGGCGTTTTTGTATTTATGTCAAATCAGGTCCGTTTTACAAAAAGAAAGCGTCATTACGATTCTAACGAATAATAAGAATTTTAAGAAATTTGGGGGAATTTTCAGAGATCAAACGCTATATTCCGAGTAAATACACTTTTCGTAATGTAAAAGACGTTCTCGTAAAAATAGCGAACGAGGTCCAAATTGCGAACGGACAGTTTTAATAAATCCCTGGCAATGAATAGAAGTTATTGGCAAAATATGAAGTTTTCGAGTATCCGAATCGTTAGACGATTAACGAAACGAAGGACGAAACTAATATAAAAATCAAATAAGGGCAAAATGGTAATTTGCAAATCAATTTTTATAAAATATCACAAATCTCTCTTTCTCCCTCACTTTCTCTCTTTCTTTCTTTTCTCTCTGGATCGCACGAAAACAGAGAGCAAACCCTCTCACGGCCGCCGGCGATTTCTGTCGATTCCGACCTCCGTTCTCCTCCGTTTTTCCTCCGATCTTCGTCATTTCTTCCTCTCTCGCTACTCTCGGTATGTAGCTTCAATCTCTGAGCGTTTGTTTCGAGTTTTAGTTCGATTTAGGGTTAGGGTTTAAATTAGGTTTTCCGTTAAAAACGCGATTTAGGCTTCGTAATTAATAGGTTAGCTATAATTACGTATATATTTAGGAGAATTCTTTAGCTAAGTTTTGAAATTTGGACATTTATGGTTTAAATTGGTTTTAACGGCAAATAACGTGTTTTGTCTCAGACACGACTCCCGTGGACGAAGTTTGAAATCCAGTGCGCTCAAGGTAAGTTCTCGTGACTTGCTTGACCGAAAGGTCTACACCATACTTCGTCGTCGTATCAAGGATCCTTGAGGTTCCTTGTTTTACGTTGTTTAGGTTGGGTAGTTAGGTTAATTGTTTATAGGTTATGTTATTGTCTGCTGATATGAACTTTGTTTACTTTCCGCTGATATGAACTGTTTGTTTACTTTCCGCTGATATGAACTGTTTGTTTACTTTCCGCTGATATGAACTGTTTGTTTACTTTCCGCTGATATGAACTGTTTGTTTACTTTCCGCTGATATGAACTGTTTGTTTACTTTCCGCTGATATGAACTGTTTGTTTACTTTCCGCTGATATGAACTGTTTGTTTACTTTCCGCTGATATGAACTGTTTGTTTACTTTCCGCTGATATGAACTGTTTGTTTACTTTCCGCTGATATGAACTGTTTGTTTACTTTCCGCTGATATGAACTGTTTGTTTACTTTCCGCTGATATGAACTGTTTGTTTACTTTCCGCTGATATGAACTGTTTGTTTACTTTCCGCTGATATGAACTGTTTGTTTACTTTCCGCTGATATGAACTGTTTGTTTACTTTCCGCTGATATGAACTGTTTGTTTACTTTCCGCTGATATGAACTGTTTGTTTACTTTCCGCTGATATGAATTTAGGAGAATTCTTTAGCTAAGTTTTGACAATTTGGACATTTATGGTTTAAATTGGTTTTTAACGGCAAATATCGTGTTTTGTCTCAGACACGACTCCCGTGGACGAAGTTTGAAATCCAGCGCGCTCAAGGTAAGTTCTCGTGACTTGCTTGACCGAAAGGTCTACACATACTTCGTCGTCGTATCAAGGATCCTTGAGGGTTCCTTGTTTTACGTTGTTTAGGTTGGGTAGTTAGGTTTAATTGTTATAGGTTATGTATACTTGTCTGCTGATATGAACTGTTTGTTTACTTTCCGCTGATATGAACTGTTCATGCATCACGGTTTTCGAAAGTCATGAAAAGGAATTTCTGCACGTGTTTTTAAGAAAAGGAACGTATATCTGAAATGAAATCTGTAACGAAATCTGAATGAATAAACGTAATCTGTCTGTTTCTGGTCACGCGGGATGGGGCTCAGGCACGGCTGTGCGTGTTGCAAGCGTGTACCCCCCCTCTCTAGGTGGAAAGGGTAGTCCGACCGCTGGATGGGCCCTCTCCGCTTAGTGGGTAGAGGTTTCGGTGACAATTCTGTCTGTCTGTGACGTAATGAATCTGTAATCTGTAATTCTGTATCTGTAATCTGAATCTGAGCATGATTTCTGAATGGCATACGCACGCATGCATCTGCATTTACGTAGCTTACTGAGATTTCAATATCTCATATGTGTCTGTATGGTGTAGGTGATCTGCTAGGTGACGTAGATCCAGGTGAGGACGACGTTCCTCCTCCTGATGTCGGAGGCAGTTGATGGATGATGGCCGTGGGAGTGCGTTGGGCAGTCGAGGGCGCAATATGACCCGTGGGGATGTATGTCTGAACTCTGGGTTTATTTTGGGATGTTTTGAGTTGATAATTGTATAGTATACTTAGGTTGTTTGGATCTGGATAGGGATTAGATAACGTTTTGGTAATTGTATGTAAAACGTTTTGGTTTAAACTGTTTAATGAATGTTTTGGAAATGTTTTGATTGGTTTTAGGTTGATACGGTTATGCTCGATGTTTAGAGCTATCCACGCAGTTGGACTTCGCAAAGTCCGACTCGAGTCGGTTGAGTTTAAGTATAAGTGTTGTGATAATGAATGAAAACGAGAGGTAAAATGAGAAATGGGTTCATGGCGACTGGGCGCCGTGGGGGATCGCTGCATGGCGACTGGGCGCCGTGGGGGATCGCTGCATGGCGACTGGGCGCCGTGGGGGATCGCTGCATGGCGACTGGGCGCCGTGGGGGATCGCTGCATGGCGACTGGGCGCCGTGGGGGATCGCTGCATGGCGACTGGGCGCCGTGGGGGATCGCTGCATGGCGACTGGGCGCCGTGGGGGATCGCTGCATGGCGACTGGGCGCCGTGGGGGATCGCTGCATGGCGACTGGGCGCCGTGGGGGATCGCTGCATGGCGACTGGGCGCCGTGGGGGATCGCTGCATGGCGACTGGGCGCCGTGGGGGATCGCTGCATGGCGACTGGGCGCCGTGGGGGATCGCTGCATGGCGACTGGGCGCCGTGGGGGATCGCTGCATGGCGACTGGGCGCCGTGGGGGATCGCTGCATGGCGACTGGGCGCCGTGGGGGATCGCTGCATGGCGACTGGGCGCCGTGGGGGATCGCTGCATGGCGACTGGGCGCCGTGGGGGATCGCTGCATGGCGACTGGGCGCCGTGGGGGATCGCTGCATGGCGACTGGGCGCCGTGGGGGATCGCTGCATGGCGACTGGGCGCCGTGGGGGATCGCTGCATGGCGACTGGGCGCCGTGGGGGATCGCTGCATGGCGACTGGGCGCCGTGGGGGATCGCTGCATGGCGACTGGGCGCCGTGGGGGATCGCTGCATGGCGACTGGGCGCCGTGGGGGATCGCTGCATGGCGACTGGGCGCCGTGGGGGATCGCTGCATGGCGACTGGGCGCCGTGGGGGATCGCTGCATGGCGACTGGGCGCCGTGGGGGATCGCTGCATGGCGACTGGGCGCCGTGGGGGATCGCTGCATGGCGACTGGGCGCCGTGGGGGATCGCTGCATGGCGACTGGGCGCCGTGGGGGATCGCTGCATGGCGACTGGGCGCCGTGGGGGATCGCTGCATGGCGACTGGGCGCCGTGGGGGATCGCTGCATGGCGACTGGGCGCCGTGGGGGATCGCTGCATGGCGACTGGGCGCCGTGGGGGATCGCTGCATGGCGACTGGGCGCCGTGGGGGATCGCTGCATGGCGACTGGGCGCCGTGGGGGATCGCTGCATGGCGACTGGGCGCCGTGGGGGATCGCTGCATGGCGACTGGGCGCCGTGGGGGATCGCTGCATGGCGACTGGGCGCCGTGGGGGATCGCTGCATGGCGACTGGGCGCCGTGGGGGATCGCTGCATGGCGACTGGGCGCCGTGGGGGATCGCTGCATGGCGACTGGGCGCCGTGGGGGATCGCTGCATGGCGACTGGGCGCCGTGGGGGATCGCTGCATGGCGACTGGGCGCCGTGGGGGATCGCTGCATGGCGACTGGGCGCCGTGGGGGATCGCTGCATGGCGACTGGGCGCCGTGGGGGATCGCTGCATGGCGACTGGGCGCCGTGCTGGTCGCTGCAGGCAGCAACAGATCGCTGCATTATGCAGCGATCAGGCGCTGCATAATGCAGCGATCGTGCGCTGCATTATGCAGCGCACTCGGCGACCGAGCGCTGCATATAGCAGCGCCCGGTCGCTGCATCTTTTCGAGGGCAGAGTTCCAATTCTGCCCTCCCTCTTTTCTGATCTGTTTTAATGTTTTTAATTAATGTTTTTAAGTTTTTTTTTTAATTGTTTTATAGTTTGTTTTAAATGCTTTTAAGGTTCAAATTTAATTCCGATTTCAGTTCTGTTTTCAACTTCAGTTTTTATTCCACACAAAGTTTTATTTAAAGCATAGAAAAGTAAAAAGTATAAAATGAAAAATTTATTACGGAAATACGGGTACGGAATTAGGGGTGTTACACAAGGTCTACAAGCTTGAGCTTCTAGGAGAATATGGAGTTTCAGCCATTTTCAATGTTAAAGATCTCTCTCCATACCTTGGAGAGGATGATGTAGAAATTGAAATATTTTCAGATTTTAGGTCAATTCCTTAATCACCCGAGGAGGATGATGTTCCACAATGACCTATCACTAGATCACGAGCCAAGCAGCTCACTAACCATTTTATTTCTCTTTATTTTGCAGAGCATAAGCTCTATGAAAGCTTTGAGGAAACACCTAGTGCCATTGATAAGGAAGCACCAAAGTATATGGTTACTAGGGAACTTAACTTGGAAGCCGAGACATGTGATACCTCAATTGCATGAATTTCCTCTAGTTGAAAGTTAGAAAGCTACTAAGATGAAGAAGGCTCTAACGCTTTTTCTCCATGATTATTCATTACTTCTTCTACAACTTATTTAAAGTGTTATCTATTCATGTTTTATTGTGTTTGATTTCAAACAAACATTGTTAAGTTTTGTTTTACTCAGCTATTTACATTTAGTCGAGTATGTGTTGATTTTATTTTTTTGTAATGTTTTGATTAGACCATGGGTTATAACCCTAATTTTAAAGGGGTTATTGATGCACCACAAGACGGTCTATGCAAATAATACACCAAAACAGAATAACATAAAGGGTCGGTACTCTTGGATCAATCTAAAGAGTACCCCAAAATTCCAGTGTATTCGTTCTTCGAGAAAACAGAGTCTAATGCTCGAAAATTGAATTAAACTTACTTGGTGTAAGATCAATAAACTAACCTGTGAAACTTACTCAAACAAGGACGATGGAATGAACTGGCTGAGATGGGGACCGATGCTGGTCCGGAAGGCAACGTTGGCACCTTCGGACAATGAGCTCCCCGAAAATGAAGAGTGCTCCAGCAAAGACGTCCGGTTTTCCACCCTTTTACTGTATTTCCAACCTAGAAAGGCCGGAGAAGAGTATGTTGAATAAGAGCTACCAAGTAACCTGGAACTTAGCAGACAACGAATGGAACCCAGCTCGGATATGATGCATCGAGAAGAAACCACGAGAAACTTGAAGAACACTTTGATTTTGGAAGATAAACTTCACTATACTTCCATTCATCAAAAATTCCTTTAGAATGCCACAAAACACCATTTTATAGCCTCTGAAGATCGGAGGCTTCTGAAGAAAAATAGAGAAAAAAATTGTCGTTGAAGGTTGACTAGCCGTTAACTATCCGTTGGAGTAGCCGTTGGGCATCGGCTCCCCAACCACACGCGTGTGCAATTACAGTGTCAGATCAGTGCGTGCCATTACTTGAACATCCCTTCGTGCATGCCTAAGTGTCTTCGTGCATGCTAATATGCCTTTGTGCACGCCAATCGGATACCCTGGTTCCCACCCGCGTGCTAACCAGCGAATGATCCTCCGTGAGCTCTCATCAATGAGTGCTGCTCGTTTGTTCGCATGGCTGTTGCTGCGCACGAATGATGCTGCATGGCTGTTGCTGCGCACGAATGATGCTGCATGGCTGTTGCTGCGCACGAATGATGCTGCATGGCTGTTGCTGCGCACGAATGATGCTGCATGGCTGTTGCTGCGCACGAATGATGCTGCATGGCTGTTGCTGCGCACGAATGATGCTGCATGGCTGTTGCTGCGCACGAATGATGCTGCATGGCTGTTGCTGCGCACGAATGATGCTGCATGGCTGTTGCTGCGCACGAATGATGCTGCATGGCTGTTGCTGCGCACGAATGATGCTGCATGGCTGTTGCTGCGCACGAATGATGCTGCATGGCTGTTGCTGCGCACGAATGATGCTGCATGGCTGTTGCTGCGCACGAATGATGCTGCATGGCTGTTGCTGCGCACGAATGATGCTGCATGGCTGTTGCTGCGCACGAATGATGCTGCATGGCTGTTGCTGCGCACGAATGATGCTGCATGGCTGTTGCTGCGCACGAATGATGCTGCATGGCTGTTGCTGCGCACGAATGATGCTGCATGGCTGTTGCTGCGCACGAATGATGCTGCATGGCTGTTGCTGCGCACGAATGATGCTGCATGGCTGTTGCTGCGCACGAATGATGCTGCATGGCTGTTGCTGCGCACGAATGATGCTGCATGGCTGTTGCTGCGCACGAATGATGCTGCATGGCTGTTGCTGCGCACGAATGATGCTGCATGGCTGTTGCTGCGCACGAATGATGCTGCATGGCTGTTGCTGCGCACGAATGATGCTGCATGGCTGTTGCTGCGCACGAATGATGCTGCATGGCTGTTGCTGCGCACGAATGATGCTGCATGGCTGTTGCTGCGCACGAATGATGCTGCATGGCTGTTGCTGCGCACGAATGATGCTGCATGGCTGTTGCTGCGCACGAATGATGCTGCATGGCTGTTGCTGCGCACGAATGATGCTGCATGGCTGTTGCTGCGCACGAATGATGCTGCATGGCTGTTGCTGCGCACGAATGATGCTGCATGGCTGTTGCTGCGCACGAATGATGCTGCATGGCTGTTGCTGCGCACGAATGATGCTGCATGGCTGTTGCTGCGCACGAATGATGCTGCATGGCTGTTGCTGCGCACGAATGATGCTGCATGGCTGTTGCTGCGCACGAATGATGCTGCATGGCTGTTGCTGCGCACGAATGATGCTGCATGGCTGTTGCTGCGCACGAATGATGCTGCATGGCTGTTGCTGCGCACGAATGATGCTGCATGGCTGTTGCTGCGCACGAATGATGCTGCATGGCTGTTGCTGCGCACGAATGATGCTGCATGGCTGTTGCTGCGCACGAATGATGCTGCATGGCTGTTGCTGCGCACGAATGATGCTGCATGGCTGTTGCTGCGCACGAATGATGCTGCATGGCTGTTGCTGCGCACGAATGATGCTGCATGGCTGTTGCTGCGCACGAATGATGCTGCATGGCTGTTGCTGCGCACGAATGATGCTATGCTGCATGGCTGTTGCTGCGCACGAATGATGCTGCATAGCTGTGTGCACGCTCCTGCCTTCGGTCACGTCTTCCCTTACGTGCCCCAAAACCCGATCATCGATCTATCCTATAAACTAACCACACTTGTATGCTATATGGCACAAGGCAACTCTTTGCCCCAAAATTAAATAACGAAGAAAGACCAATGTTTTGCCTTATAAAAAGAATAACAAATGGGAAATGCTTGGTTACGATGAATTTGTTGTAAGGAAGACAAATTCTCTCTTAAACATGAAGCTATCAAAAAGGTCTTCTCCTGTAAAACTAACAAACTTGTTATATACAAGATTAGTCGGGTAACGTACCTTTGTTGGAGAGCGAGTCATAGGCCTCTGAGGCATATCAGTTATTTAAGTTCCTTTTTAGGGCTGCGTTCCTTAGTGAACTTGAAGACATTTTTTAAATATTTTATAGGATATTTTTTCCTCTTAATTGCACTTTTCTCTTTGGTAGTCGCTAGCAGATTATGAGTGTGAGTGTGAGTGTGAGTGTGTGAAGTTGAATCCAATCTTCGTGAATGTGGTTAGATTTTCTTATTGCTAAAATCTTCTCATCTTCATTCTATTGGGGTTGAACAAGAATGTATAAACTCTCAAAAACTACAATAGGTGCCATTGAAGTTGATAGCCATCATTAGGTGGCCATTTAGACTACCTTCCATTCCTACGATCATATCTTCTTCATCCTAGAAATTTTTGTCACGAAATTTGGAGGCGACGTCCCCACTTATAGAGCTATCCAAAATTTGACCGAGTTATCATCTTCCCTAATGAGGTCTTGTTTTCAGCCAAGTGGTGTGATATGATTCTCTAACAACCCTCACCATTTTCATTATATGTCTCGATTTCTAGAGCTTTTGGCTGAGATATTTGGAGGTTGTTGTCCATACGTATAAAGGTTGATGTTGTCAAAAAGTTCACTTGAAGACATTCCCAATTGACAAAGTTATTGCTTCCTCAAGTCAACTCCCAAAATTTTCCTAGAATTTGAGTTTTCCTTGGAGTTGCCATCTTTCCATTTTGGTGGTGTGTCATTCCTCTTAGCAATGAAGCACATATTTGTCCCCTATTCATCCTCAGATGATGAATCTTCATCACTATCGTTGCATCTAACCTTCATTGTTTTCTTCCTGAAAGCCTTTAGTGCCTTCTTGGCTTGTAGGTAGTTAAATTTGTAGTGTCTAGGGTTACCACACTCAAAGCAAGTGACCCTTTTGCTTTTGAGGTCAATCCCCTTTTGTAACCTTATTTCTTTGCCACTTTTTTCTATTGAAAGAATTTGCAAAAGCACCTGGTAATTAAGGTTATCTCCTCATAATCTTTCTATTTTTGGACTCAATTTGAGTGCTCGATGAGGCCTTGAAAGCTATGTCTTTCTTCATTGAGATCTCCTTCTCCTTTTGATTTTCTTTAATTAATATTAAACATACTTGTTTTATCTTAAGAGATCCAACGAGTTTTACCTTACTTAATATTAAACACACTTGTTTTGACAATGAACGTAATTATTTGTTATATAATTCTAAGTTATTAATAATTATCAAGTATATTGTTGTTTGAATGTTTTTTTGTTTACATGTTGAAATTATATTCACCTTGAAAATACTATTGAAAGTGAGTATTTGGATGTACTAATCCGTTTATTGAGTCTATTTAGCAAATGATGAAATTATGATGAAGAATTCATTCGAAAAACATTCAAATGTTGAAGGTCTATTTGTGCGTTCACCTTGAGAAGAAGGCCAGATGCCCAGTCTTGAGTAATGTGCTAAAATGAAGATTCATGGATACTCGATCCTAAGAGCATTTTGGTCACAAGTTCCCGTAAGGAACACCTTTTGCTATTAGCAAAAGCCCAATCCTGAGGTAGTATTATTCAAAGCGTAATTTATGGATAGCTAGAGATAGATGTAGACACCTAGAAGAGTCAAGTAGAAACAATATAATTCCTTTTTGAGAATTTCACTCCTTAAAGCGAAAGTTTTCAAAGATTCAGGAAAAATGAACACGCTGCAGATGACGCGATTCAATGAATTATGAGTTGAATTTGGACAGTGAGAAATAAGCCCTCAAAAGTTCAGGTCAAAACTCCAAATGGAAAGAAACTTATGCACTATTAAACACAAGTGTGTCAGAATTGCACAAAAAATCACAGATTCTAAAGGAAACTTCTACTACGATAAAATGGCTCCAACTATGACGTGCTACAAAATAGGGGTGGAAGTTGACACAAAAAAAGCTGTATTCTCGGCTATGCACTGTTTTGGCCGAGAAGAGCAGCGAATTCCAACAAGCACAACTCGTTGAATCCTTGGACTTTGGGGCTGACATTTGGAGCATCTCTTTCTCATGATGTTGTAGAAGTTTCCTCCAAATTTGATGGCAAAATGATGCATAGAGTAAAATTTGTGGTGGAAATGGTGAAGGGTACTGGGAACCCAGAACTCTAATATGGCTGAGAAAATGGGTAAACTTTGGAGAGGTATAGCTCTTTTTTTTGAAGCCAAATGGATGTGATTTTTGGAAAGAAAGAAGTTGTATGTGTGAGGATAGTTATCTCCAAACATGGAGAACTGAATTGTTGTGGATGAAAAGATATGGTCACGGGAGTGCAGGTTGGTCTATAGATGCTACGGCTGCACCTCCTTGGTGTTGTGCAGCTTTATTAGATGAATGCCTCCAACTTGCTTTTTGTGAGTTGTCTATACCTTTGTTGGGTGTTAAACCTCTATGGGGAGAGGAAGAGAAAGGATATAGTAGTTGTAACGACCCTTAAACGTACCCTTAAACGTACCCTTTATTTTCCCGTATAAAATTTTTTTGTTCACCCTTAATATACGAGTGTAAATAAAACTTTTGAAATTCAGTGTTGAAATCGGAAATTTAAAACTATGTTTGTAAACTATTTAAATTAACTGAAAACAATTAATTAAAAAAAATTATTAAAAACAATTTAAATAAATTTTTTAACTTTAAAACCACATTCGAGGGACAAAAGGGACTTTGTCCCTCAAATGTGTGTGGCGATCAATCGCCCAAGATGTGGCGATTGATCGCCACAGGCAATCACAACCAGGCGATAAGTCGCCTGGTTGATCGCCTTGGGCGTTTCTACCGCCAGCCAGCAATCGCCACTTTTACATGGCGATTGCTGCACCCAGGCGATTACTTGCCACCTTCTCTGGATTTCTCCAGAGAATAGTGAACTCCCTTGGCAATTAATCCCCTCCTTCAGGCGATTATTCGCCATCGCCTCTGGATTTTTAATTCTAGAGGCTGCTTCTCTTTATCCCTTCACATTCATACCCTGCACACACACCCTTATTTTTACACACAACACATTCTCCTCATCTTTCTTCAACACATACCATTACAATTTCACAAAACACACTTCTATACAATAACACTATTTCGCACATACGTTTCACACGCTATCGATCACCTATTCACCAACTCAAAACACAATTTAAAACGTAACCAATTTCATGAAAACGAACCGCATGGTTCCGTTTAAAAGTTTAACATTCCCACTGTTTGAAAAACATTGAAAACATAACAAAATACTACCCAGATCCAGACATCCTAAAACATCGACTATACATTTCTTTTTATCTATCAAATCCCAAAACATTTACCTATGCACGTCCCCACGGGTCAAAATCACGCTCCGACTGCCAGCGCACTCCCACGGGTCATCCTCCTTCAACGTGCTTATACTTCAGGCGGAGGGACGTCTTCCTCACCTGTCTCAAAGTCACCTACACCATAGAATTAAACACGTGAGCTAGAGGCTCAGTAAATCTAAGTGAATGCAAATGTATGCTATGCTATGCTCTTTCAAACTATGCGTTCTTTTCACTTCTTTTCTTTTCTTTGTTTAGGTTTCTATGGGTCACCCAAAGCTTCACTCTCGTTAGATAGGAGCGGCACATCCCGCGATTGGATAGCCCCTCGGATCTAGCTGGGGGGAAAGCATGCTTCCTCTGACAGCCATGCCTGAACCACCGCACCCGGCGTGACTATCTCTGCATTCATTTACGTTCTTTGTTTACCTTTTTCCATGTAAAAATGCTTTGAAATTCATTTTGCATGCGTGCTTAGAAAACCATGCATGGACATGCTCGATGCAATAACAATAACAAAACAATGAACATAAAGCATTAAAAATCAACAAATACTAACATTCTATAACTTAAAGTAACCTAACTACCCATCCTAATCACCCAAACACACATATCTCCAATCTCCTCGATCGACTCAATTAATACGGTGTAGGCCAAGACGGCCAAACAAGTCACAGAGACTTACCTCGCGTCCGTTGTATACCGAGCTTCGTCCACAAATGCTTGTTCACCTATAACATTTCACAATATACGACATTAAATCAAGTCTAAATCACCAAACTCCAAAAATTGCTAACTCATAACTAAAGAAAAATCTCCTAAACTCTATTTTAGTTCGTTGAGGCATTACGTCGAACAATTCGCGCTCGGCATACCAAAAACTCCATTAATGGGGGTTTTCAAGCTCTAACTCGACCAAATCTCAAATACCCTTCAACAAACCGACGAACTAAGCTCCAATGATTATCAATACGTCTATTAGAGGCATAACTCAGCTCAACCTATCAATTTCAAACATCGATGTACGTTTTCGACAAAAACCCTAACGAAGCCTAATCGTTTTAAACCTTAGAAATCAATACCTAACGTTCCAAAAGTGTCGATTCGTACCTAGAGTCGAGGAAGGAGAAGGAAACGTGAAATGATCGTTGTGATCGGAGAGAGCTCCGTCGTCGGAAGGGAGAGAGCTGCGTGAGGAGAGGGAAGTCGTCGCGCGAAGGAGAGGGAGAGAAGAAAGTTGCGTTGAAGTGTTGGAGAAAAGTGATTTTTGCCTATTTTATAACTTTGGCTTGGCAAATGACTAAATTTTCCTTTCATTTGTTTTCAATTTCTTCCTCCAATTGTCTCGTTATATAACTAACGATTTGATTTTCCAAAATTCTCATATTTCACAATAAATTCCAATTTATTATTACAGCTTCGTTAAAACTTTCCGTTCGTAAAACGGACTTAACTTGATGTACTTACAAAAACGCCGATAATATTAGAATAATATTAAATCCCGTAAAGCCGGGTGTTACAGTAGTAATGGTTTCCACCTACACTGACAAAGAGAGAAACCAAAAACACACTCACTAAATTCGGATATTACTCACCGAAATGGGGCTGCCACTTGAAGAGAGTTTCAAGTTTGAAGATTGTAACTTCAACAATGTTTTCTTTGCATTCAAAAACTAGGTTTACAACAACTCATAAGGTGGTATATATACTACTCTTAGAGGAGATTAGTGTTACAATACTAAAAGAAGCTTTTACAAAAAAAGGTAATCCTAAAGTAAGCCAAAAAGGGTGCTCGGCTTAATGAGGAAGGCCTAGTACCTTTTTGTCATCCCATGTCATTGACTTTTCCGAACCCTAAAATTTATCGTTCATAGTATCTATTACATCAATACCATAAGTTAAATATTACTTTAGAGCTTCACAAAAATATGCTTTAATTCCACTTGCTTTGAACTTTATAAATTGGTTATAATCCATGTGCTTCCAAGAGTGATGCATCAATGGTTGATAGATTGACTTTGGATTCGTGATAGGTAATCTAGGATCAAATTCTTTGGCTTCTTTTGATGCATTTTGAGCTAATATCTATCTTCATGATCTCAAGTAAAGAATTACCAAAGATGATAAGAATGTTGTTGGATGATGGAAAGAAATTGTGTCAGCCTTTTGTGTCAATGATCCCATGAATCGACTCCTCTTTGTCTAGTGAAATGATGTTCTTCTCTAAGAAATCTAAGAAAGAGAAACTTATAACATGAGTAAAGAAGTTAGAATAAGAGTTGGCTCGGAATCTTGTTAGGGGATTCTGTGGCACATCAAGCTATTGGCACGAGTTTCGAACTACAACAGAACCTCTTAATGAAGAATGAACTCTTCAAATTTCATAATAAAATTTGCACGGGAGATAAAATTGAGAATGAACAAGGGCAAGCTGGTTGGATTGATGCCAATACACCCTTCCACTTCCATGGGTACTCGCAAATGAAGAATGCAGCACTCCAACTTGATGATATGTGGGATTCTTCAACTCCACAAAAAATCATCACCTCTAAAAAGTGATGGGAGATGAATTATAAGACACTTTACCCAGCTCTCACGGATAAACAAATTAACCAAGTATAAGAGACACAATCGGCCACAAAATTTGAGATAAATGTGGGGAATTTGCAAGAGAGCAAATATGTTTATTTTTTGAAACTCAAAGATGCATTATTTGTCATTGAATGGGGTCTAAATACTCTACAATGAGCATTAGAACCCTTAATAAAAAAACCAAATAGGGACCTGAGAAACGATCTTTATTGAAGAGGCTACTACTCTAGAAGATCAGCAGTCTAGCCCAATTGTTTCCCTTCCAGTTAGTTGCTTTCTCAGATTTTGAATCCCTCTTTCAAGTATAACCTAAAGTCGAGTAGTTTTCTTTTTTAAATAAAATTAGACATAAATACTATTAAAACTCTTGATCCATGCTCGATTTAATTTCCTCCATGCACGTCTTTATAGTCCTTCATGCAAATCATCTATTTGCATCACACCTTTCATGTTACTCCTTCAATTGTATGTTGTCTTCATCTCCACATTTAAGTGTACAGATTACTATTATAGTAAGTGTTTTGGGTTTCCTTCACCTAATGTTGATGGGAGTCCTTCTAATGTCTTGAATACCTTTCCCTCTTGAGTCTTTGGGTGCAACAATGGTCCAATGGATTATTCAAGGCCCTCCTTTGAGTGGATTTGGGCTTTTCAAACTTGGGTAATAGAAAAAGTAAGTAGAATTGAATTTCTTTCTTTTGAGCCTATTTGAAATAGCAAATAATGTCCAATTTTTATGAGTCGCCTCATTTTGGAAAGTTTGAGATGTAACCAACATTCTTTACGAAGATTATTTTTTTTATGTACAATCGGAATAATTGTCGAATATGCCAAATTATTTTTTTATGTACAATCAGAATAATTGTCGACTATGCCAAATATTCCACGGAGGTCAAGTTGAAAGAAATTTTGAAATACTTCATATATTTCCAAACTTGAGTTTGGATTTCCACTTATGCTTTATCCTTAATAAATCTAGAATATATGTAGAAGTTGACTGTATGTGAATAATTTGGTTGCATTTTCCTCAATGATCACTTAGAAAATGAACACTAGATATATTGTAGAAAATATTCATTGTTGATGGTGAGTTTAAGGATCCTGTAGCACATCATTCTCCTGGGGTTGAAGAGGATTTGATCATAAATCCAAGGCTCTTTTCGATTCGAATTCTTCATGACATCCTTGAACGATCCACCCCAACTAAGATAGGCTTTTTTCTTCTAATTGTTTGGGATAGTTCCAAAACAATTTTATAATCAATTCAAACCAAACAACAATTACATACGAGCTCTGAAGTATAAATCGATTTTAGCCCATTTGTAACACCCGATTTTACGGTGTTTTGTAATTGCACAATATAATGACATTTTTGTAAATATTGTGAATCTATTACGTTTAACGAGCGAGGAGTCTTATTGGAGAAACCATACTAAGTTCAACCAAACAAGCAATCGGATGGAGGGGCAAATTAGGAAATAAATGGGGGTAGTTGGGAGCACCAAGTGAGAGTGTGACAAGTGTCAAAACTTGTGGGAGAAGCTTGGTAAAGGCAACACCTTCCTTTTCCCTCCCTTACGAGAAATCACATTCACTTTCACTCTTTCTCTCCTTTAACTTTCACAGCCATGAAAATTCTCTCCACCCCTACGCTTATTCACAATTCAACGGCTCTTCCTCCAATCGATCAATTTCGTTCACGATTCATTCCTAAATCGCGACCCTAGGTAAGGTTTTAATGTTCTGGATTGTTAGCCTTCAATTTTAGAGTTGTTATTCAAATAGGGTTTCGTTGGAAATTGCTGAGTGAAGTTAGAAATTGTTAGTTATTGGAATGTTGAATGATAATAAGGCATTTATGATTATGAAGGATAGTTAAGTGGAATTAATGGAGTCCGATTGGGTTAGACTCGGTACTAATGCCGTGTGTTATGAATTGGCTTAGGTGAACAAGCTCACAGATAGTGCTTGGTGTGCTGAGGACTTAAGGTAAGTTCTCGTGATTTACTGTGGCCGATTGGCCTACACCATAAGTTGGAATTTGTGTTGAGGATTGATTGGTATTTTGTTTGTTTAATTGCTTTGGTTGGGTAGTTTAGGCTTGATCGTTGTTATAGATTAAGCTTGGTGACGTTTGATGGTATACTCGTTATGTATGTTTTATTGTATGTTAAATTGTTCATGCATTATGGTTTCAAAACGGCAAGAAAATGAATTTACGCATCGGTTTTATGAAAAGAAAATGCATGTAAAAGCAAGTAAAATATCACAGTAAACAACCATGGCATGGGTTATCGGGGATGAGGTTCAGACCTGGCGTTCCGTGGAGAACGGGTTTTCCTCCCTTCAGATGGTGTGGGCTGTCTAATCGCTTGACGTGCCCTATCCATCTATCGAGCGTTTCTGATAATCATAGACTGACACGTACTGCTAAATGAAATGATATGGACGGCTTTCATAAAAACTGCATACAAATGTTTATGCATAGCATTTACGTATAATTTGCTGAGATTTTTATCTCATAGGTGTCTTTATGGTGTAGGTGACTACGAGTAAGGTGAGGAAGATGTCCATCTACCTGACGAGCCTGCAGTTTGATGGAGGATGCTCGTGGGAGCGTGCTGGCGTAGTCGATGCGAACATGACCCGTGGGAGCTATAGGTTAAAAGTTTTTAATTGAATTGCATAGAAACTCTTTTTAGGATACTTGGCATTTGGTTAGGTTAATCAAAACGTTGTTTTGATGTTTTTGAGGATTTAATTAGTTTCTGCTATATATGAATGAATATTGACGAATAGATTGATGTTTTGATGAAGTAGATCCGATATTGATGTACGGATTAGGCTTTGATGAATTAGAGATAGACTTTGATGATTTTAGGTTATGCAGGGGAAAGAAGGTGAAAACAGCTCTCTTGACAAAATCCAGAGAGCTAGCCGATTGATAGCCAGGAAGAGGCGATTGATCGGGTAATGCATGGTTTAGAGTCGAGATTTTATAAGAGAAAGCCATCGTCCAAAGTCTGTGGACGATAAGGTTCAGTTAAGTATTCTGACAAGGAAAGTCAGTGTCCACAGTCATCGTCCAAAGTCTGTGGACGATGAGTTTATGTAGCCTGTGGACAATGAAGTCACGTGGACTGGGGACGATAAAGTCACGTGATCTGTGGACATTAAACTTAAGTAAGTCTATGGACGTTTGTCTCTGGATGATGAGTTTATGTAGCCTGTGGACAATGAAGTCACGTGGACTGGGGACAATAAAGTGACGTGGTCCGTGGATGAATGAGACGAAACCCAAGTGGAATGTATTTCCCGTCTGCTTTATAGTCGTCAACTGATTTCTTTACAGAAGCTACGTTGACCCCTACTGTACCATTCGTCCAAACTCGATAGAGAGAATTAGCTACCCTACTGTTCAAATTGATGAAACCCGAGAGAAATTAAATGTCAAACTAGGTTATAGGCGTCGACCAAAACCATGTTTCACTGTCTTTCGTAGAATTTAAATTAAGTTTAACTTTAGTACTAGGTTTATATCTTCCGCTGAATAAAGTAATTAGTTTTTAAATGTTGATAGATATGGATTTAATGCCTGAGTCTATTCTCTCACGATTGATGAACGAATAAAAATGGAAATGAATTGATAAATGAAAATGAAAATTTTATGAGAATAGACGAGGGTAATAGGCAAGTCCAATTATAAGAGGAAATGTAAAAGTTTAAATTTTCGGGACTTTTAGTATTTATGTATATTGAAATTTGGGGACGTTACAATAGTTGGTATCAAAGCCTCTGGGTTTTAAAATCGGTTCTGTAGACTGCTCGACTGCGCAAGCAACTTCCCAGACATACTTCTTCAAACTGTAAGTACGTTATATGCTATATTTGTTTTTGTTTCTTAGGGTTATTGCCTTTAACCTTTATAGGTGTACAAAATGGTGCGTAGAGGAAATGACCGAGATGAAAGGGATGACACCATAGACCAACTTAGAGACTTCATTGCCCAACAATCCCAACACTTAGATCGATAGGTAAAGCACATGGAAAGACAATCTCAACAATTGGACACTTTGATAAACCATAAGGGCAATAGAACTCAGGAGGTGGCAGCTCCCAGTAACCGAGGAATGGAGAGATTTCAAAAGCTACAACCCTTGGAGTTCAATGGACAATCTTCGAATCCCTCTTTAGCCGAGGAGTTGATTCGTACTATGGAAGACATGTTGGCATATGCGAATATAGAGAATGGAGAGAAAGTTGCGTTGGTCACCTATCATTTGGCTTTAGACACTCGGTTTTGGTGGGATACGATCAATACAACCACAGATCTAACCAAAATGAATTGGGAGCGGTTTAAAGCCATATTTTATGACAAATATTTTAGCCATGCGGTACGGGAGGCCAAAATGATAGAGTTCATGCAATTGAGACAGATTGGCTCAGTTGCTGAATATGTCAGAAGGTTCGAGGCTCTGTCCTGGTTAGCACCACATCAGGTCACTGTTAATGAAGACAAGGTGTGCCGATTCATGCAAGGGCTAAGTCAGGAGACTCGAAAGAATGTCATCATATTAGGGGTGCGAAATGTGCTCTATGCTGAGATTGTGGCGAGAGCACTAGAAATTGAGGTCGCTGAACCGACTTACGTCAAACCTGTAACACCCGGTTCTATTGAACTAATTCTCTATTCTTTTAATTAATGGTATATTTTATTTGGTAATAATAAAAGTAGGGTTAATGGATGACTAGGCAAGGGCATAAGGGTAATTGAAAATTTAAAAGTGGATACGTATTTAAGGAAAGGGGTTTTGGGTTTAATGCACTATAGCCGCCACTGTTTCCCAAATCATTTTCGACTCTCAGTTCCTCAGCTCAGCAGAGTGCGCTAGGAGGTCCTTCTGCGATTTTCCCTTTGACTTAGGTGAGTTTTACAAAGGTATCTTACTGCATTATGATTTATAGACGATAGAGGAGTATCGTAGATGCATGTTCCTGGGAAATGCAGGGCGTAGGAGTTGAGTCGGGTCTCGTATGAATAGGGAATGCACATAGGACAGAGTCCCAAACTAGCTCCTAGGATTTTTGAATGGTATAGGATGAGGTCAATGAAGATCTAATTGGTATTTTGTTTATGACTCTAGGTGAGCAAAGCTTCCAAAGTAGTTGAAACCGAGCTTTTCCAGGGAGCCAGGTAAGTAAAGTATGCGTGTGCCTTCGGGCCTACATCACAAAACAGTAGGATTGTATATGCTTGATTGTGTTTGTATGTCATGCATCATATTTTGAAAATATACGAAAATGAATTTACACGAAATGACATGGTAAGGAATGAACAAACTGTAACAGTTGTTAAGGGAACTAATCTGCCCCTTAATCAAGAGAGAGGATTTATGACTTTGGGGTAAGTGATCCAAACCCCAATTTCACAGGGGGATCTGAACAGTTTGTTAAGGGAACTAGTCCGCCCCTTAATCGAGAGAGAGGACGTATGACTTTGGGAGAAGTGATCCAACTCCCAATTTCACAGGGGGATCGGATCAGAAACGAATGCATATGCAACTGAGATGAGAAAGTAGAAATTTGCATGTTTAGGAATTTATGTTCAGTATTTCATTCATTACTGCTTTACTTACTTAGCATTAGGCTAATAGATGAGTTTTGTGATGTAGGTACTGAGCTTTCAACAGGTGAATTCCCTGAGTTCACTGAGGAATAGGTGAAGTTGGAGGAGCACTTCTATGCTACGGTTAAGTGCTCTGATGAAGCAGTTTAACTTTTGTCTGAATGAGAGTTTTCAATGGTTAGGTATTCTGATAAAGTGTTTTGAGAATTTTAATGATAGTAGAAGTTTGATACTTCTTTTAACGCTTCTGTGATCTTATTTTCTGGATTTAGAAATATGGTTTGATTTCGATTGTAGCTTGCTATTCTGAATTTTTAAGAATTGTGGATTTGTGTTGATCAGAATGATTTCAGCAAAATATACAAAAATCGTTTAGCAGTCGGGTTTACTCCTTATTAGAGTCACTTTTTGGTCTATCGGTAGAAGTTAGGTGTTTTGTCCACCGACAGATGTTGGAGGATTGAATCATCCGACTGACGTCATCGAAAGATGTCTTCTGTAGAGGCCATCGGATGATGTCTTCAGTAAAAGCCATCGGAAGATGTAGGCAGTAAATTTGTCGTTTAGTGATCGGGCTATGTGCTTTTGTTTTGTGAGTAAAGGCTTTTGTCGTTTTGTGATCGGTGTGAGTTAGATGAATGAATCATCCGGCTTACGTCATCAGTAGATGTGTAAAACAAGTTTTGTCGTTTTGTGATCGGTGTGCGTTAGATGAGTGAATCATCCGGTTTACGTCATCGGTAGAAGTGTATAATAAGTTTGTCGTTTTGTGATCGGTGTGAGTTAGATGAATGAATCATCCGGCTTACGTCATCGGTAGAAGTGTATAATAAGTTTTGTCGTTTTGTGATCGGTGGAAGCCTTCAGTTTCTGTTTCTGCCCTTTTTCGTTGACTTTGTTTAGCGGCAGATGTGTTTGACTCTTACGATTTTCAAGTTTTCACGCTTAAGTTTTGATATCTTCTGGCTTAATTATTTCTTAATATTTTAACCGATTATTCAAACATTGTTTTATAGCTCTGCTTAATTCTGTTTTGCTCAAAAGAATTTTCGCTGCAAGATTTTAAATGTTTTGAGATTTTAGAAAATGCCAAATTTTGACTTTAGAGCAAAGTTTTAAATTTGGTCCAGAGTTTCTCAGTTATGTTCGGATTATGTGTAACGAACTGGGTTCAGAGAACTCGGGGCGTTACAGTATGGTATCAGAGACATTTAGTTAAACCGTTCAAAAGATTACTTATCAGTGTCGATCGTCGCATGGAAGCACTCCAACAACTGTAAGTGTTTATGTTAGCCTTAGTTATTAGATATTTATGAGAGTAGTTAACCCTGTGCAGGAAATCTAGTAAGATGTCTAGACGACCGGGAAGACCAAGAGTACTAAGAGAGATGCCCAACTTGAGAGCTGAGGAAGATCCTCGCGTGATTAGGCAGCTGATAGATCTGGTGTAACACCCAGATTTTCGGGATTTTGTAAATAAATAATACAATGGCATTTTTGTAAATATGTCAAATCAAGTCAGTTTTTCAAAAAGAAAGCGTTATTACGATTCTAATAATTATTAAGGATTTTAAGAAAATTTCGGGGATTTTAGAAGTCTAACGCTAATTTTTACCAGAATTACGTTTATCGTTATACAAAGGACGTTTTAGTAAAAGTAGTAAACGAGGTCCGAATTGCGAACGGACAGTTTTAATGGAACCCTAGTAATAAATTGAAGTTATTGGTGAAATAAGAGAAATTGGAGAAACCGAATCGTTAGCTAATTAACGAAACGAAGGACGAAACAAATAGAAAACAAAGGAAGGGCAAGATGGTAATTTGCCAAGCCAAGTTTTATTAAAAACAAAATTTCTTCTTGTCCCTCACCATTTCTCACGATTCTCTCTCCCTCCTTGCGTTCGCCGGCAATTTCTCTCACGGCGACCTCCATTTCCGACGATCGAGCTCTCCGATCGTCTCGATCCTTCACGTTTCTTCCTCCTCTCGCAACCCTAGGTATGATTCTATGGTTTTAGAAAAGTTTATTTCAAGTTTTACGAAGTTTAAACGATTAGGGTTCGTTTAGGGTTTTGTGAAAAACGCGATTTAGGTTTAGAAATCAGTAGGGTTATCGTAGTTATGAATATAAAGGACATATTGAGCATTATTGGACGAAGTTAAGTCGAGTTACGAGAAATGTTAAAGATAGAGGATTTTAGGGTTTTTGGAAAAGTCGTTAATGGATGTTTCGTGGTATCGAGTGCGAATTGGTTGTTGAAATACCTCAATTAGTTAAGTTAGAATTTTAGGAATTTCCTTAGTTAAGGATTTTGCTAGTTTGAGCATTAAATTGTTTAAACTCGTTTTAACGACAATTTGGTGAAATTGCTTAGGTGAACAACGCTCGTGGACGGAGCTTGAGCTGCAACGGACACGAGGTAAGTTCTCGTGATCTTCTCTGGCGGATTGGCCTACACCGTACGTCGAGGTCGTCTCGAGGAATTGGTGACGCTTTTGGTTTAAATTGTTTTGGTTGGGTAGCTAGATATGATATGCTTTTAATAGCTTTTATTGTCTTGATGGTATGTATGTTGTTTGTTTACTTTAAGTACGTAACTGTTCATGCATCACGGTTTTAAATTACGCATAGAAAATAAATTTCTGCACAATGTTTTAAAGAAAATGGCGATGCGGCCTGGAGAGGGGCTATTGATCTATTGTGTAGGCACGAAGGGGTCTGTCACAATACCGCATCTAATATGTACTCATGTATGTTATGGTCACGCGAGGTGGGGCTCAGGCACGGCTGTACGTGTTGTAAGCGTGTACCCTCCTCCTCTAAGTGGAAAGGGTAGTCCGACCGCTGGATGTGCCCTCTCCATTTAGGGGGATGAGATCTCGGTGACAACCAGAGTAAAGATAATGAAAATGTTGAATGATTTTACGAACTCATTTGCATAGCACGCATTGCATTTACGTAGAGCTTACTGAGATTTTTATCTCATAATGTGTCTGTATGGTGTAGGTGACTTGGACATAGGTGCGGACGAGATCCCTCCACCTGAGGAGTGATGCAGTTGACGGAGGATGATTGCAGGAGTGCGATGGCGCAGTCGAGGTGCATTTTGACCCATGGGACTCATGGTTAGGTGTTTTGAGGATTTTTGGAAATTGTCGGGCTAATGGTTGTATAGAAACATTTTAGGGTGTTTGGTCTCGATAGTTGATAGGTTACGTTTAGAGTTTTTAAAACGTTTTGAAAATGTATTTGTAAATGTTTGGTATTAGGTAATCGAACCACGCAGTTTGTTTTTATGAAATTAGGTTATGTTTTTAATTGAGTTATAAGTCATTATTTTTGGGTGATTAGCAAATGATAAATCGATGGGGTTGTGAGTAAGTTTATGTTGATGATTATTGAAGGGTTTAGTGTTTATGTATATATTTGGAAAGAGAATTGAGTATGCAAGGGAAAGGAGGAAAAGGAAAGAAAAGAAGAGATGAGGGAAAAGGGTGCGCAGGTCCTCTGGAAATCCAGAGGACCTGGCGATCGATTGCCAGGCAGGGGCGATCGATCGCCAGGCAGGGGCGATCGATCGCCCCTCGCTCTGTCGCGCGATCGCCAAGGGTGGCGATCGCTGGGTAGGCAAGCGATCGCCGAAGGGTGATCTTTTGTAAGACAACTTTTTGTACAAGATACGGACATTATGAGTTTTTGATTATATCCTTTAGATTGACAAATGCACCAGTAGCCTTCATTGATCTTATGAATAGGGTGTTTCATTAGTATTTGGACAAGTTTGTCATTGTGTTTATGTGAGTTTTGGTTGGACAGAGTTCACTTTCTTGGTCATGTGATCTCTGGAGATGGGATATCTGTCGATCCAGCCAAGGTTCAAGCAGTTAAGGAGTGGCCCCAATCGAAGAATGCTATAGATATTCGGAGTTTCCTTGGGTTAGCAGGATACTACAGGAAATTTATTGAAGGATTCTCGAAGATTGCTACATCCCTCACTCGGTTAACTAGGAAAAACATTAAGTATGCATGGACTGAGGAATGTAAATCCAGTTTCCAGACTTTGAAACAGAAACTAACCAATGCCCCAATATTAACCCTTCCTGTTGAAAATGGTAAATTCAGCATTTATTGTGATGCTTCCAAAATTGGTCTTGGATGTGTGTTGATGCAATATGGTAAAGTAATAGCCTATGCTTCTAGACAGTTGAAAACACATGAGAAGAATTACCCTACACATGACCTAGAATTAGCTGCAGTGGTATTTGCACTTAAGATTTGGAGGCATTACTTATATGGACAAACTTGTGAAATATTCTCGGACTATAAAAGTCTAAAATATATCTTCACACAGAAAGAATTAAACATAAGGCAACGTCGATGGTTGGAATTTGTGAAGGATTATGATTTTGAGATTAAATATCATCCCGGCAAAGCAAATGTTGTGGCAGATGCTTTGAGTAGAGTAACAACTTCAGCCTCAGCCCTGATTCTTGACGTACCATTAGCCTTAGAGTCTGAATTCCAAAGGTTTAATCTAGAAGCAGTGCATAGTGTGTCAGCCATGCTTACTGCAATATCCTTAAGACCTACCATTCTTGAAAGAATAAAGGAAGTCCAGTTAAATGATGTAGAGTGCAACAAGTACAAGTTAAGCATGGATTCTACGGACAAATCAGATTTTAACTATTCTGCTGGTGGAATCCTTAAGTTTAGAAATAGATGGTTTGTTCCTGCCATTAAAGAACTTCGAGATGAAATTCTTTCCGAAGCACATTCTTCCAGATTCTCTGTTCACCCTGGGAGTACAAAGATGTACAAGGATCTTAAACAGCATTATTGGTGGCCAAGTATAAAAGGGAGTGTGGTAGAGTATGTAGGATCATGTTTGTGTTGTCAGCAGATTAAAGCTGAACACTAGAGATCTGCAGGAATGTTACAACCCTTCCCGGTTCCTGAATGGAAATGGGAACAAATAACGATGGACTTTATTGTGGGATTGCCTAGAACAACAAAGGGACTTGATGCAATCTGGGTAATAGTTGATTGATTAACCAAATCCGCCTACTTTCTGCCAATAAGGATGACATACTCGATGGATCAGCTTGCTGAGCTGTATGTGCAAGAGGCTGTTAAATTACATGGAGTTCCAAATACCATAATTTCAGACCGAGATCCTAGATTTACGTCCAAGTTTTGAAAGAGTCTGCACAAGGCTATGGGTACGCAGCTCAACTTTAGAATCGCCTTTCACCCTCAGATTGATGGACAATCTGAAAGGACTATTCAGACTTTGGAAGATATGCTTCGTGTGTGCGTTTTAGATTTTCAAGGATCATGGAGTAAATACTTATCATTAGTGGAGTTTTCCTATAACAATAGTTTTCAGGCAACTATAGGTATGGCACCGTACGAGGCATTATATGGACGAAAGTGTAGGTCCCCATTGCACTGGGATGAAGTTGGAGAGGCACGTCTGATTGGTCCTGACTTTGTGTAACAGACCGTGGAAAAGATTGCTCTCATCCGCAAGAGGATCTTAACAGCTCAAAGCCGACAGAAAAGTTATGCAGACAGAAGACGCAGAGAATTAGAGTTTGAGGTAGGTGATGAAGTTTTTCTTAAGATATCCCCATTTAAAGGAGTTGTGAGATTCGGCAAGAGAGGCAAGTTGAACCCCAGATTTATTGGACCCTTTTCAATCTTAAAAAAGATTGGGAAGGCAGCTTATGAATTGCAGCTACCAACCTCTATGGAAGGAATCCATAAGGTGTTCCATGTTTCTATGTTGAAGAAGTGTGTGCGAAATCCATCACAGATTGTGGAACAGCAGAGTATTGAAGGTCATCCTACTCTTACATATGAGGAGAAACCAGTAAGGATCCTAGACTATGTTGTGAAAGTGTTGCGCAATAAAGAGGTTCAGCTAGTGAAACTCTTATGACATAACCAGAACATAGAGGAGACAACTTGGGAGGGCCAGCAAGACATGATAGACCAACATCAGAAATATTCAGGTACTGAATTTTGAGGACAAAATTCTTTTAAGGGGGTAGATTGTAACACCCGGTTCTATTGAACTAATTCTCTATTCTTTTAATTAATGGTACACTTTATTTGGTAATAATAAAAGTAGGGTTAATGGATGACTAGGCAAGGGTATAAGGGTAATTGAAAATTTAAAAGTAGATAACGTATTTAAAGAAAGGGGTTTTGGGTTTAATGCACTATAGCAGCCACTGTTTCCCAAATCATTTTCGACTCTCAGTTCCTCAGCTCAGCAGAGTGCGCTAGGAGGTCCTTCTCCAATTTTCCCTTCGACTTAGGTGAGTTTTACTAAGGTATCTTACTGCATTATGATTATAGACGATAGAGGAGTATCGTAGATGCATGTTCCTGGGAAATGCAGGGCGTAGGAGTTGAGTCGGGTCTCGTATGAATCGGGAATGCACATAGGGCAGAGTCCCAAACTAGCTCCTAGGGTTTCTGAATGGTATAGGATGAGGTCAGTGAAGATCTAATTGATATTCTGTTTATGACTCTAGGTGAGCAAAGCTTCCAAAGTAGTTGAAACCGAGCTTTTTCAGGGAGCCAGGTAAGTAAAGTATGCGTGTGCCTTCGGGCCTACATCACAAAACAGTAGGATTGTGTATACTTGATTGTGTTTGTATGCCATGCATCATATTTTGAAAATATACGAAAATGAATTTACATAAAATGGCATGGTAAGGAATGAATAAACTGTAACAGTTGTTAAGGGAACGAATCCGCCCCTTAATCAAGAGAAAGGATGTATGAATTTGGGGGAAGTGATCCAAACCCCAATTTCACAGGGGGATCTGAACAGTTTGTTAAGAGAACTAGTCCGCCCCTTAATCAAGAGAGAGGACGTATGACTTTGGGAGAAATGATCCAACTCTCAATTTCACAGGGGGATCAGATCAGAAACGAATGCATATGCAACTGAGATGAGAAAGTAGAAATTTGCATGTTTAGGAATTTATGTTCAGTATTTCATTCATTACTGCTTTACTTACTTAGCATTAGGCTAATAGATGAGTTTTGTGATGTAGGTGCTTAGCTTTCAACAGGTGAATTCCCTGAGTTCACTGAGGAATAGGTGAAGTTGGAGGAGCACTTCTATGTTATGGTTAGGTGCTCTGATGAGGCAGTTTAACTTTTGTCTGAATGAGAGTTTATAGTAGTTAGGTATTCTGATGAAGTGTTCTGAGAATTTTAATGATAGTAGAAGTTTGATACTTCTTTTAACGTTTCTGTGATCTTATTTTCTGGATTTAGAAATATGGTTTGATTTCGATTGTAGCTTGCTATTCTGAATTTTTAAGAATTATGGATTTGTATTGATCAGAATGATTTCAGCAAAATGTACAAAAATCGTTTAGCAGTCGGGTTTACTCCTTATTAGCGTCTCTTTTTGGTCTATCGGTAGAAGTAAGGTGTTTTGTCCGCCGACAGATGTTGGAGGATTGAATCATCCGACTGACGTCATCGGAAGATGTCTTCAGTAGAGGCCATCGGATGATCTCTTCAGTAAAAGTCATCGGAAGATGTAGGCAGTAAATTTGTCGTTTAGTGATCGAGCGATGTGTTTTTGTTTTGTGAGTAAAAGCTTTTGTCGTTTTGTGATCGGTGTGAGTTAGATGAATGAATCATCCGGCTTACTTCATCGGTAGATGTGTAAATAAGTTTTATCATTTTGTGATCGGTGTGAGTTAGATGAGTGAATCATCCAGCTTATGTCATCGGTAGAAGTGTATAATAAGTTTTGTCGTTTTGTGATCGGTGGAAGCCTTCAGTTTCTATTTCTGCCACTTTTCGTTGACTTTGTTTAGCGGCAGATGTGTTTGACTCTTACGATTTTCAAGTTTTCACGCTTAAGTCTTGATATCTTCTGGCCGAATTATTTCTTAGTATTTTAACCGATTATTCAAACATTGTTTTATAGCTCTGCTTAATTCTGTTTTGCTCAAAAGAATTTCCGCTACAAGATTTTAAATGTTTTGAGATTTTAGAAAATGTCAAATTTTGACTTTCGAGCGAAGTTTTAAATTTGGTCCAAAGTTTCTCAGTTATGTTCGGATTATGTGTAACGAACTGGGTTCAGAGAACTCGGGGCGTTACAAAACCGAGGGAGCTAGCTAGAAGGTTCTTTCGGGAGATACAACCTCGGCCTCAGAATAAGGGCTGGCAGCCGAGGGGACCGCCACAGCAACAACAAAGAGGTACTAAGAGACTCTATGATGGCAAGGGTGACCAGGGCAAGGGGAAGCAAGTCCAAGGGGCTACTCAGAAACCTATTTGTCCTAAGTGCCAGAAGGAACATTATGGCACTTGTCGATTGGGCACAAACAGTTGTTACAGATGTGGGGAGGTAGGCCATTTTGCTCAGAACTGTCCAAGGGCGGCTACCGATCAAAGGGGAGTTGTCCCGAGGATTTTAGCCTTTATTGAGCCAAGTGATGTCGACGACGAGGCCCAGCCCTCCGTTATAGCAAGTACTCTTTTAGTCACGGGAGTAGCTGTATTTTCATTGATAGACACGGGTGCTACGCACTCGTTTATTTCTACTGCATGCATAGCTAGGCTAAAGATAGTGCTGTAGTTGGAAGATTGTGAATATAGTGTGATGCTACCTTCGGGCGAGCGTATGCATTCGGATCGTATCTTTCAGGGCAATGTCATCTCAGTGGGGAATAGTACCCTATATGTCCGTCTGATAGTTATGGGCATAGAGGTGTATGATCTTATTTTGTGGATGGACTGGCTATCTAGCCACTTCGCCACCTCGCCACCATCGACTGCCGATCCGGGTTGGTGACTTTTGGCCCCCGGGTAAAGAGGAAATTGCTTATCAGGCAATGAATAGGTTAAGTAGGCTGCGAACTTCCTATTCCATGAAGGTTAATGAGCAGTTTAAAGATGAACTCTCAGTTTACATGGTCACCGTGTTCGGCACTCAATTACTTAATGGGGTAATGTCGACTGACATCCCGATTGTCAGGGAGTTCACGGAGATTTTTCGCGACGATCTTCCCGGATTGCCATCGGACTGAGAGATCGAATTTGTAATAGATGCTTATCCGAATTCGGCACCTATTTCAAAGAATCCGTACAGATTGGCGCCTGCTGAACTGAAAGAGTTGAAGTTTCAGCTGGAGGAGTTGTTGGATAAGGGGTTCATCCGACCTAGCTTTTCTCCATTGGGTGCGCCGGTTTTGTTCGTTAAAAAGAAAGACGGAACTCTCAGGATGTGCATCGACTATCGAGAGTTGAATAAAATGACAGTTAAAAATAAGTACCCGTTGCTCCGAATAGACGATTTGTTCGACCAACTGCAGGTTGCTTGAGTATTTTTAAGGATTGATCTACACTCGGGTTATTATTAGTTGAAGGTCCGGAGAGAAGATATTCAAAAGATAGCATTCCAAACGAGGTATGGGCATTATGAGTTCCTTGTTATGTCTTTTGGACTTATGAATGCCCCTACAGCTTTTATGGACCTAATGAACCGTGTCTTCAAGGAGTATCTAGACAAGTTTGTTGTTGTTTTCATCGACGACATCTTGGTCTATTCGAAGACGAAAAAGGAGCATGAGAAGCACCTACGGATTGTTTTAGGAGTCTTGCAACAACGCCAGCTTTACCCAAAGTTCTCCAAGTGTGAGTTTTGGCTGGATCAAATAAATTTTCTCGGCCACATCATATCTCAAGAAGGGGTTTCTGTAGATCCGAGTAAGATTCAAGTTATAAAAGATTGGCAGCAGCCTAAGAATGTACGGGAGATACGCGGATTTCTCGGGTTGGCTGGGTATTACCGTAAATTTATTGAGGGGTTCTCAAAGATTGCAGTCCCTCTTTCACGCTTAACTAGAAAGAATGAAAAGTTTATATGGACAGCTGCATGTGATAAAAGCTTTCGAGAACTGAAACAAAAATTGACAATGGCTCCAGTTTTGACGCTGCCAGTTGAGGGTGAAAAGTTTAGCATTTATTGTGATGCGTCTAAGGTTGGTCTTGGATGTGTACTTATGCAGGAAGGGAGAGTTATTGCCTATGCATCTCGGCAGTTAAAGCCATATGAGCAGAATTATCTGACGCATGACCTGGAACTAGCGGCAGTGGTCTTCGCATCAAAGATTTGGAGACATTATTTATACGGACAGCAATGAAAAATATATTCAGACCATAAGAGCTTAAAGTATCTGTTTACGCAGAAAGAATTGAACATGCGGAAAAGAAGGTGGTTAGAGTTTGTCAAAGACTACGAGTTTGAGATTAAATATCACCTAGGAAAGACCAATAAAGTCGCAGATGCTCTGAGCAGAATGCCTTCTTCGAGTCAGCCTTCACTTGCCACGATGTCGACGGTATTAAAGTCAGAAATCGAGAGGTTTGATGTAGAGATCGTGACTGAATTATCTAGTATGCTTACAAATATTTCGCTAAGGCCGATAATCATAGATAGAATCTGAGAAACTCAACAGAGGGACTTGGAGTACGAGAGGTATCGATTGAGCGTGACCCCTGAAGACCCATCTGATTTCAACCTGTCGGATGATGGTGTATAGAGATTCAGGTATAGATGGTACGTGCCTAACGACGAGGAGCTGAAGAAGGAGATTTTGGCCGAGGCACACTCCTCGGCTTATTCTGTGCACCCGGGAAGCACCAAGATGTATCGAGACTTGAAACAGCACTTCTGGTGGCCAAACATGAAAAGAGAGGTCGCTAGGTATGTAGAAACTTGTTTAGTCTGCCAACAGGTCAAAGAAGAGCACCAGAGGCCGGCTGGAACCTTACAGCCACTGCCGATCTCGGAGTAGAAATGGGAGCAGATTTCTATGGATTTTATTGTTGGACTCCCGAGAACAACGAAGGGGCATGATAGCATATGGGTGATAGTTGACCGTTTGACGAAGTCGGCGCACTTTCTTCCAGTTAAAGCAACATTCTCCATGGATCAGCTCGCTGAGCTATATGTACAGAAAATTGTCAGGCTACACGGGGTGCCCGTCTCAGTAGTTTTGGATCGAGATCCGAGATTCACCTCGAGATTTTGGAAGAGTTTGCACAACTTCAGCACGGCGTTCCATCCTCAGACCGATGGTCAGACAGAACGAACGAATCAAATTCTTGAGGATATGCTTAGAGCCTATGTATTGGAGTTTCAAGGATCGTGGAGCAGGTACTTGCTACTGATCGAGTTTTCCTATAATAACATCTTCCAGGTTACTATCGGCATGGCTCCATATGAGGCGCTATATGGGCAAAAATGTAGATCAACGCTATACTGGGACGAAGTTGGCGAAGTTAGCATAATTGGCCCAGATATTTTGCAGCAGACGGCGGAGAAGATTGTCGTTATTAGGCAGCGTATGGAGATAGCGCAAAGCCGATAGAAAAGCTATGCTGACAATAGAAGAAGGGAGTTGGAGTTTAATGAGGGCGACGAGGTGTATTTAAAGATTTCTCTATTCAAAGGCGTTATACGATTCAAGAGAAAAGGGAAGCTAAGCCCTCGCTATGTGGGCCCTTTACTATTTTGAAGAGAATTGGGAGGATGCCATATCGATTACAGCTTCCGGTATCTATGGAGAGCATCCACAACGTCTTTCACGTATCCATGCTCAGGAGGTGTGTGCGTGACCCGTCGTATGTCATAGAAGCACGGGAGATTGAAGTGCAACCGATGCTAACCTATGTGGAAAAGCTGGTACAGATTCTGGAGTCCTCTATTAAGGTATTGAGAAACAAAGAAATTCTGCTAGTCAAGGTGTTATGGCAGAACCACAGGGCGGAGAAAGCTACTTGGGAGAGACAGCAGAATATGATGTCAAAGTATCCTGAACTGTTTGTATAATCAAATTTTTAGGACAAAATTTTAATTAAGGTGGATAGAATGTAACACCCGGTTTTACAGAGTTTTGTAATTCCACAATATAATGGCATTTTTGTAAATATTGTGAATCTATTTCGTTTATCGAGCGGGGAGTCTTGTTGGAGAAACCAAACTAAGTTCAACCAAACAAGCAATCGGATGGAGGGGCAAATTGGGAAATAAAGGGGGGTAGTTGGGAGCACCAAGTGAGAGTGTGACAAGTGTCAAAACTTGTGGGAGAAGCTTGGCAAAGGCAACACCTTTATTTTCTCTCCCTTACGAGAAACCACATTCACTTTCACTCTTTCTCTCTAACTTTCACAGTCACGAAATTCTCTCCACCCCTATGCTTCTTCACAATTCAACGGCTCCTCCTCCAACCGATCAATTTCCTTCACGATTCATTCCTAAATCGCCACCCTAGGTAAGGTTTTAATGTTCTGGATTGTTAGCCTTCGATTTTAGAGTTGTTATTCAAATAGGGTTTCATTGGAAATTGCCGAGTGAAGTTAGAAATTGTTAGTTATTGGAATGTTGAATGCTAATAAGGCATTTATGATTATGGAGGATAGTTAAGTGGAATTAACGAAGTCTGATTGGGTTAGACTCGGTTCTAATGCCATGTGTTATGAATTGCCTTAGGTGAACAAGCTCACGGATAGTGATTGGTGTGCTGAGGACTTGAGGTAAGTTCTCGTGATTTACTGTAGCCGATTGGCCTACACCACAAGTCAGAATTTGTGTTGAGGATTGGTTGGTGTTTTGTTTGTTTTATTGCTTTGGTTGGGTAGTTTAGGCTTGATCGTTGTTATAGATTAAGCTTGGTGACGTTTGATGGTATACTCGTTATGTATGTTTTATTGTATGTTAAATTGTTCATGCATTATGGTTTCAAAACGGCAAGAAAATAAATTTACGCATTGGTTTCATGAAAAGAAAATGCATGTAAAGGCAAGTAAAGTATCACAGTAAACAACCATGGCATGGGGTTATCGGGGATGAGGTTCAAACCTGGTATTCCGTGGTGAGCAGGTTTTCCTCCTTTCAGATGGTGTGGGCTGTCTAACCGCTTGATGTGCCCTATCCATCTGTCGAGCGTTTCCGATAATCATAGACTGACACGTACTGCTAAATGAAATGATATGGATGGCTTTCATAAAAACTACATACAAATGTTCATGCATAGCATTTACGTGGAATTTTCTGAGATTTTTATCTCATAGGTGTCTTTATGGTGTAGGTGATTACGAGCAAGGTGAGGAAGATGTCCCTCCACTTGACGAGCCTACAGTTTGATGGAGGATGCTCGTGGGAGCGTGCTGGCGTAGTCGATGCGAACATGACCCGTGGGAGCTATAGGTTAAGAGTTTTTGATTAAATTGTGTAGAAACATGGTTTAGAGTCGAGATTTTATAAGAGAAAGTCATCGTCCAAAGTCTGTGGATGATAAGGTTCAGGTAAGTATTATGACAGGGAAAGTTAGCGTCCACAGTCATCGTCCAAAGTCTGTGGACGATGAGTTTATGTAGCCCGTGGACAATGAAGTCACGTGGACTGGGGACGATAAAGTCACGTGATCTGTTGACATTAAACTTAAATAAGTCTATGGACATTTGTCTGTGGACGATGAGTTTATGTAGCCCGTGGACAATGAAGTCACGTGGACTGGGTACAATAAAGTCACGTGGTCCGTGGACGAATGAGACGAAACCCGAGTGGAATTTATTTCCCGTGTAACAACCCGAGTCTCTCCAAACCCGATTGTTACTCATGTCATAGGACTGGACTAAGAAATTCACGGAAAAATAGACAACATCTACCGATAGAAATAGACAACATCTACCGATAGAAATAGACAACATCTACCGATAGAAATAGACAACATCTACCGATAGAAATAGACAACATCTACCGATAGAAATAGACAACATCTACCGATAGAAATAGACAACATCTACCGATAGAAATAGACAACATCTACCGATAGAAATAGACAACATCTACCGATAGAAATAGACAACATCTACCGATAGAAATAGACAACATCTACCGATAGAAATAGACAACATCTACCGATAGAAATAGACAACATCTACCGATAGAAATAGACAACATCTACCGATAGAAATAGACAACATCTACCGATAGAAATAGACAACATCTACCGATAGAAATAGACAACATCTACCGATAGAAATAGACAACATCTACCGATAGAAATAGACAACATCTACCGATAGAAATAGACAACATCTACCGATAGAAATAGACAACATCTACCGATAGAAATAGACAACATCTACGTAGAAACTCTTTTAGGATGCTTGGAATTTGGTTAGATTAATCAAAACGTTGTTTTGATGTATTTTGAGGATTTAATTAGTTTCTGCTATATATGAATGAATATTGACGAATAGATTGATGTTTTGATGAAGTAGATCCGATATTGATGTACGGATTAGGCTTTGATGAATTTGAGATAGACTTTGATGATTTTAAGTTATGCAGGGGAAAGAAGGTGAAAACAGCTCTCTAGACAAAATCCAGAAAGTTAGCCGATCGATAGCCAGGAAGAGGCGATTGATCGGGTAATGCATGGTTTAGAGTCGAGATTTTATAAGAGAAAGTCATCGTCCAAAGTCTGTGGATGATAAGGTTCAGGTAAGTATTATGACAGGGAAAGTTAGCGTCCACAGTCATCGTCCAAAGTCTGTGGACGATGAGTTTATGTAGCCCGTGGACAATGAAGTCACGTGGACTGGGGACGATAAAGTCACGTGATCTGTTGACATTAAACTTAAATAAGTCTATGGACATTTGTCTGTGGACGATGAGTTTATGTAGCCCGTGGACAATGAAGTCACGTGGACTGGGTACAATAAAGTCACGTGGTCCGTGGACGAATGAGACGAAACCCGAGTGGAATTTATTTCCCGTGTAACAACCCGAGTCTCTCCAAACCCGATTGTTACTCATGTCATAGGACTGGACTAAGAAATTCACGGAAAATTTTAAAATTTCTCTCAATGATGAAAATTCTATCTTTAATCCTTGATTATACAGCGGAAAACACAATATGTAAACGACATTTACAAATCGACAAAACGTTAAGACTTTTGACTGAGGGAATTGAAAATCAAAGGACATCTACCGATCGCAAACGACAAAACTTTCTTCCCGTATCTACCGATCGCAAAACGACAAAACATAATTCCCACTTCTACGGATAGTATTAAACAACGACAACTACCGATTGTCACGTGCAACCCACTTGACTCATTAAACTTCTTCCGATAGAAATAAACAACATATACCGATAGAAATAGACAACATCTACCGATCACAAAACGACAAGACATTATACTCACTTCTACCGATAGTATTAAAGAACGACAACTACCGATTGTCACATGCAACCCACTTGACTCATTAAACTTCTTCCGATAGAAATAAACAACATCTACCGATAGAAATAGACAACATCTACCGATCACAAAACGACAAGACATTATACTCACTTCTACCGGTAGTGAAAAATCTACATCTTCCGATTGACATGTGCATCCCACATGACTCATTAAACATCACCCGATAGAAATAAAAAACATCTACCGATAGAAATAAATGACATCTACGATCACAACAAGACAAGACATTATACTCACTTCTACCGGTAGTGAAAAATCTACATCTTCAGATTGACATGTGCATCCCATGTGACTCATTAAACCTCTTCCGATAGAAGACTTCTACCGGTGAGCTACCGAAAGTAATAAGCAACATCTACTGATAGAAGACATCCTGACTTTTACAAACTTAAACATGACTGACGTAAACTTGCACAATATAATCCATAGACTCATCCAAATGCGTGTAGCGGTAAAACTTAAATAAAATAGACCTTTCTATCATTTCATGATCATTCTCAAACTCAAGATTTCAGTCAGACAAATTCCAATACCCATTGTTTTAAAAAAATTCATCCTATTAGACTTCAGTATTCATAATCCTTACTAACATCATAAGAGTAGTAACCAGGGTTCATAATTGCCTTTCCAGCCACAAATCTGTCACCCTGAGCACCATCCAGCAACCAGTCTTAGACATCCTCACTGAATTTGGAATCCTCACCTGGTAGATCTTTACCTACATCATAAGGTTTAAACTATAAGCCTAATGCTTAGTAAGGAGTGCAACGCTAACATGTATGCATGAATGCACAGTTTAAGAAAAACACAGGTTCATGATCTTTTCTTGTTCTTGTTCTCATTCATCGTTTACATCGCGTTCTTGTTCATCCTTTACATCATGTGGATTAAGGGAGGATTTGTGCCGAAAAGGGGGTTGACAGTGAAAGTGTATATAGTCCATTGCAGGTTGTATTCATGGTTCTCCTTTTGGACAGTGACATACACCAAACCGCCCCCAACCCTCTCTTAATCCTTGTTGCATAAGTTTCTTGTTCATATCTTAATCGTGAAGGAAGACATGCACTTAAAACATTTTCATATGCTTGAAAAGGAAAACAATCGTGAAGCATGAGTATGAGTACTCTCATTTCATCAGACTAAAAGGACAGCTCATTCATTCATCAAAAGATCATACTGTCAACTCGAGTATCATAACCAAACAGACAATAGCACAGATAACCTTTAAACATTATAGACAACTTCTACCTAGTACCATTGTGATGTAGGGCCTTAATGGCCGGGAATCTTACTCACTCACTTACCTGTTTTCCCTTAGCAACTTGAGCACTTCACCTCGGATTTTTCTTCACCTAAAACATTTCACATTACAGAGTTAAAACAAAATCCTAAAAGTTCTAACCAAAAAGTCATCATAGAATCTAACGTACATGTATTTCTAAGTTCTTTAGTCAAGCACCTTATATGCGTGGATCAAGTTTCCAGAACCTAAAATGTCCAGATTCAACCTAGCAACTAAGCACAGTCGGTTATCTTAATGTCCAGAATCGAATCTAAAATACCATTGCTAAACGCAGATTAAAAATGTTACTATAATAACTCTGTCATTGAAGAATCCGAAACTTCAAGTTCTAGATGAAAACATAGCTCTAAGTAACTAACCAGCAGCTACATTGTCTAAGCCTTACCTAGAGCGTCGGTTGTCGGGGTGAAAACTGAAGAATCGGTAGCCGACGAAGGAGTCGCTGGCAAAGAGAAGGAGAGCTCTGGAGGTTGAGAAATCGCAGATGGAAAGTGTCGGCTACAGTGGGGTTTTAGTGAGGTTTAAGGATTTCTATTTTCTATTTATATCGATTGAAGTCCATCTTATTTACAATTCTGCCATCACACAAATAAAATCAATTAAGCTTTGGCATTTAAATTCAAAATTGTAAAGGTTAATGGTGGAGGTGACAGTTAAAGCTGTTAAGAAAATACCTGGCCGAACATTATCGGGTGTTACATCCCTTCTACTTTATAGTCGTCGACTGATTTCTTTACAGAAGCCACGTCGACCCCTACTGTACCATTCGTCCAAACTCGATAGAGAGAATTAGCTACCCTACTGTTCAAATTGATGAAACCCGAGAGGAATTAAATGTCAAACTAGGTTATAGGCGTCGACCGAAACCATGTTTTACTGTCTTTCGTAGAATTAAATTAAGTTAAACTTTAGTACTGGGTTTATATCTTCCACTAAATAAAGTAATTAGTTTATAAATGTTGATAGATATGGATTTAATGCCTGAGTCTATTCTCTCACGATTGATGAACGAATAAAAAGGGAAATGAATTGATAAATGAAAATAAAAATGAAAATTTTATGAAAATAGACGAGGGTAACAGACAAGTTCAATTATAAGAGGAAACGTAAAAGTTTAAATTTTTTGGAACTTTTAGGATTTATGTATATAGAAATTTGGGGACGTTACTGTAACGCCCAGGAATTTCAGTTGTGGGTTTCGGGTTATAGATTTCCGAGTCTTAAATTTTAAGCCCTAAAGAACTTTAATTCGTACAATTAGTAAATTAGGCCCGTTTTGCGAACGGAAAGTGTCATTGGAATCCTAAGAATAAGTTGGAATATTTTGGGGAAATAAGAAATTAAGGAGGAACCAAATTAATAGAAGAAATAACAATTAGAGCTAAGAAATAAACTTAGGGAATTTAGGTAATTTTGGAAGTCAAAATAATTATAAAACATAAAACTCTCTCTCTCTTTCTCTCTCACTTCTTCCCTCCAGAACGCGAGCCCTCCCCTCCCTTGGGATTTTTCTCCTCCATTCTGCCGTCCCCTCTCAACGCCGGCGATCCTCCCTTTTTTGGTGATTTTCTCTTCCATTTTCTTCAACAACGCAACCCTCTAGGTAAGCTCTACGTGTTAGTAAAGTTAGTAGTTGTTTTTGGAGTGGTTTTGGTTTATGGTTTGTGAAGGAAATTTAGGGATTTCATTAGAAATCGATAGGATCGCTAGATTATTACTCATTGATGATTTATTGGTTGTTGTTTAGGTAGATCGAAAGAATTAATGATGTTTAAGGTTAAGTTTTTGTTGTTGGAAGGTTGTTGGAAGCCATTAATGGAGTTTTTAAATTAGTGAGCATAATGTGCTCGACGAAATGCCCGAATGAAGTGAATAAGAGTTTTAGGAAAATTTGTCTTAGCTCGGGATTTCGTTTAGTTTTAATTTTTATAATATAGAGTCGATACTAATGACGTATTATGAAACTGCCTTAGGTAACCCAAGCTCTCAAAGGACGGTGCTCGGCATAGCTAGGACGCCAGATAAGTGGTGTTAGGTTTCTGGCTTCTAAAGCCCTACATTATATCGATGTTAGGAATTAAGTGTCGTAATGATGTTTTCACGATTTTTGAATTCTAAAGAGTCGGGTAGACTAGGACGTTTCCTATTAGTTGTCGATAGGCTCATTTATGTACATCATGAATGATTAGATGATTGGTTGGAGCACTTTCTTCATGCATCATGTCTCCTCCTTTAAGATTTAAAGATATGTTTTTGCATGCATGTTTTCAACTAAATAAAGTAAAGTAAATAAAGATAAGTAAAGTGGGAGGATGAGTAGGGCACGAGGTGCGTTAATGCAACTCAGGGCAGGACAATACGTAATGGCAACTCAGGGCAAGTGTTTGGTCTACAGGGTAGACGTGATGGTGCCGGGCCTACTCATGCCTAAAGATATATAAGTATATGTTATGTAAAGTGAATAAATGAAAAACGAGCATGTTTTGAAAAATCATGCATTATGTATACACATGTTTTAGTGCACCTCTTTACTAAGCATTAGGCTTAATGTGTTTATCGTATGATGTAGGTGACGATAACGAAGGTGAGGAACCTCCTCCTGATGATCAGGCGTAGTTGGTCGATGAGCGGAGCTCGTGGCGACGGGATGTGTTTTGGCTAGGCAAGAGAATCCGTGGGTGTGCTCCAATAGATTTTGTGGTAAATATGTGTGAATTAGATTGATATTGGATGGGGTGATAAATTCTATGAGGTTTATAGGAGTTGATATTTGGAAATGGTATAATGGATGTAGGCTTGAAATAGTGTTGTTTAGAATGACTTAAAAGACGTGTTTGTTTTGATGATATTTTAGGAAGTTCCGTTTTTAAGTTTTATATTGTGTTGAGAATTATGTTGGATTTATATAATGATTTAGGTATTTCGAACTGCAAGGATATGCTCGGGTTTTAGAGCGATCCATGCAGTTTGTTCTCACAAATTTTAAACACGTGTCCGGGTATGTGTTCGATTCGGGATCTTCGGGAGTATGAAGAATTATGTGTTAAATGATGGGTGGAATGATTTTTGGAAGATTTAGGGTGACGGGTAAGAGTTTGGAGGAAAAAAATTTAGTTAAGGCTAAGGAAAAAGGGGAGGGGCGCGCGCAGGCCAGGCGTTGGTGGGCGCTGGCCGGGCGTGGCGCGCGCGCGCAGCGTGCGCGCTGGGTGCGCCCAGAATGTGGCCCACGAGATCGATCGTGACCGAGGCGCGATCGATCGTGGTTTTGGGTAAATTTTAGTCAGGAAACCCGAGCCAGTCGGATCGATCGGGCTTGTAGTGCGATCGATCGTGGTTTTGGGAAAATTTTAGTCGGGAAACCCGAGCCGGCCCGATCGATCGTGCTTGTAGGGCGATCGATCGCGTTGGCGTGCGCGCTGAGCGTGCGCGTTGCGTGTGCTGCGCGCGCCGTGTGCTGCACGCGCACTGTAAGGCACCCATGTGCGTTTTTTTTTTATATTTGACTTTTCAAAACCTGTTTTGACCCGACCTTTTACGATACCTTTTAAATATAATTACGGGCGATTCCTACGTATTTTAAAGAATTTTAAGAGCCTAAAAACCAAGTCGACGTTTTCCGAAAAATAATTTTTACCTCGTTTTAATGTTTTTAAAGTTGACGACTCTTATGCCCGTCATATTTAAGTTAAAGTTAGTCTAATTAGGGTTGATCGAAGCGGGTCATTTGTCTAGGTCCGTTTTATTTTAGAGCGTTGAGTAAAAAGAAAAATTTTACGTGAAAGTACGATGGTCTAAAGTTAAGAGTACGTCATGGTTATGTCGTGGCGGCCTTGATCGGGTTGGGGTCGTCACAATTATGGTATCAGAGCGACCGAGTTTTAAAAGCGATTCTGAGGGTTGCCTGCCAAAACACACCGCCGCACGGGAACTATCCATCAACTGTAAGTGTTTAAGTTTAAGCATGATTCCTAGATATTTATATTGTTTTATTGTCTAATGTGCCTAGGAAAGAGAAAATGCCGAGAGCACCCAGACAAGACGATGAGATCCCAAACAGCCAACTAATGGAAAAAGTGCGTCAACAGTCTGAGCAAATAGGAATCTTACTCAATAGGGATGGAAACGGTGGTGGACAGGGTAGTAATTTCCGTGAACTAAGTGGAGAGAGGTTCAGGCGGCTTAGGCTCCCAACCTTCGACGGACAGTCCTCGGATCCCACTAGTGCTGAAGAGTGGATCCGTAAAATTGAAAGCATGTTTACTTATGCGAAAGTAGAGGAAGCGGACAAGGTAACGTGTGCGGTGTTCAACCTAGAGAAGGATGCTGTGTTTTGGTGGGATTCAGTGATGGTCACTACGGATGTGGGGGTTATGACATGGCAGAGGTTCAAAACAATATTTTACAACAAGTATTTCAACCGTGCCCTTTGGGCCAACAAGAGGGCCGAGTTTTCTCAGCTACGCCAGACGGGATCTGTGGCTGAGTACGTGCGTAGGTTTGAGTCATTGTCCAGATACACAGGTATGATGGTTAGAAATGAGGAAAATAAAATATACCAGTTTGTTCAAGGTTTGAAATTGGAGATCTTGAAAGGGGTGAAGACGGCAGAAGTTGAAGATATGCCGTATCATCGAGTTGTAGCCAAGGCCCTTGAGCTTGATGACATTGAAATGAAACTGCAGCGGCAGAGAGAAGTGTCGAGGAGGTTTATTAGAGAAGTACAGCCACAACAGAACAGAGGTTGGCAGCCACAACCACAACGTGGTGTCAAACGGGTGAATGAGACGCCTAGAGCTCAAGACAAGGGCAAACGCCCACAAGGGGCACCACCGGCTCCTTTGTGCACGATCTGTCGAAAATATCATCCGGGCGACTGTAAGTTGTATACGGGCCGATGCTTCAGGTGTGATAAGGTGGGGCATAAGGCCGTAGATTGTCCAGGTTCGGCCAAGAAACCCCCAGGCGGTCCTTCTAGGATCTTTGCTCTTGTTGAAGATGAAGAAGCTGCACAGCCATCAGTAGTTACAGGTATTGTTTTGGTTTGTGGATATGCGGCTCACGTTTTAATTGACACGGTGGCAACCCATTCATTTATAGCACAGTATTATGTATCTAAGTGGAAACTACATTCCACCCCAGCTGATCGTAGTTATAGTGTCATGTTGCCCTCCGAGGAGCTTTTACATTCCGACCAAGCAATATAGGGAGAGGTTATATCTATTGGTGGTCGGCAGCTTTATGCAAACCTGATCATTATAAGTATGAAGGGGTATGATGTAATATTGGGCATGGATTGGTTGTTTAGGCACTATGCCACAATCAATTGCAGGTTGGGATTAGTAGAGTTTAGACCTCCGTTCGGGGAGGGTTATTTCTTTCGAGCGACCCTCTGTTCGAATAAGATGCCTCTAGTAACGTCGATGTGCGCCCTGTACTCGATAAAGCCTAGATGTTTCAGTTTTATGGTGAGCATCGTAGATGTAAGCATGCAAGATGAATCAAAGTCATGTGACATTCTGGCAGTTGAAAGCCTTAAGGAAGTATACTTAGATGAGTTGCCTAGCTTGCCTGTGAAGGCCCCATACTCGATGAAGCATGGATGTTTTGGGTTCATAGTAAGTGTAGAGGAAGTGAGCATGCAAAATGAGTTGAAATTGTGTGATATTCCGGTAGTTAAGGATTTTTCAGAAGTGTTTCTGGACGAGTTTCCCGGCTTGCCTCAAAATCGGGAAATAGAGTTCACTATTGAGATTATTCCTGGTTCGGCGCCAGTGTCTAAGAATCCTTATAGAATGGCACCGGTTGAACTGAAGGAGTTGTACGTCCAGCTGAAAGAGCTAACAGACAAGGGTTTTGTACGGCTGAGCGTTTCTCCTTGGGGCGCTCCGGTCTTGTTTGTGAAGAAGAAGGATGGTTCCTTAAGAATGTGCATGGATTACCGAGAGTTTAATAAATTAACCATCAGAAATAAGTATCCACTACCGAAGATTGATGACCTGTTTGACCAATTGCAAGGGGCTAGTGTGTTCTCAAAGATTGATTTACGGTCAGGGTACCACCAATTGAAGATTAAGGCTGAGGATATACCAAAGACCGCTTTTAGAACACATTACGAGCACTATGAATTTAGGGTTATGTCCTTCGGTTTGACGAATGCCCCGGCAGCTTTTATGGATCTTATGAACAGAGTGTTTCGGGAGTTTCTGTATAAGTTTGTGATAGTGTTCATAGATGACATTCTAATATATTCCCAAAATGACGAAGAACACGCGAAGCACTTAAGGGCCGTTTTGGATACGTTGAAGCGGCACCAATTGTATGCTAAGTTTTCCAAGTGCGGATTTTGGCTGAATCAGGTGAACTTCTTAGGCCACGTGATTTCGAAAGAAGGAGTTTCAGTAGAACCAGCTAAGGTTCAAGCCGTGAAGGAGTGGCCTCAGCCGAGGAATGCGAGTGAAGTGTGAAGTTTTATAGGCCTGGCTGGGTATTATCGGAAGTTTATTGAAGGGTTTTTAATCATAGCCAAACCCCTGACGAGCTTAACAAAGAAGGAAGTTAAATACGAGTGGTCTAAGGCATGTGAAGAAAGTTTTCAGACCTTGAAGCAAAAGTTGACCACAGCGCCATTGTTGATTCTGCCCTTGGAGAATGGAATATTCAGTATCTATTGTAACGCCTCCAAAGTAGGATTGGGATGCGTATTGATGCAGGACGGAAAGGTGATTGCCTATGCCTCTAGACAGTTAAAGACTTATGAACAGAACTATCCGACGCATGACTTAGAATTGGCAGCGGTGGTATTTGCGTTAAAGATATGGAGGCACTATCTTTACGGTCAAAAGTGTGAAATGTTTTCAGACCATAAGAGTTTAAAGTATCTTTTTACGCAGAAAGATTTAAACATGAGGCAAAGGAGATGGTTGGAATTTGTGAAGGATTACGATTTTGAAATCAAATACCATCCGGGAAAGGTGAATACGGTGGCAGATGCATTGAGTAGGATGCCTAAGACCAAGGAGTCAGTCGTTTACTGTATGCCAGCTTCATTGAGAAAGGAGATTCAGAGGTATGAACTTGAAGTAGTTTCAGAGCTTTCGGCCCTACTTGCTGACTTGACCATACGACCTACTCTTTTGGACAAAATTAAGGAGGCTCAACAGATGGACTCGGAAGAAAAGGAAGCAATTTTGACCAAGTTGACCGATGCATCTTCTGATTTTAGTTATTCGGAGGATAGCGTTATAAAGTTTCGGGACCGTTGGTATGTTTCGAAGGATGAAGAGTTGAGGAAGTTGATTTTTGCAGAGGCTCATTCATCATCGTTTTCAGTGTATCCGGGTAACACCAAGATGTACTGAGATCTTAAAGTGCTTTATTGGTGGCCGAATATGAAACGTGATGTGGCCAGTTATGTACAGTCCTGCCTTGTCGCCAACAAGTTAAGGCAGAACACCAGAGGCCAGGTGGAATGTTACAACCTTTACCGATTCCTGAGTGAAAGTGGGATCATATTGCAATGGACTTCATAGTTGGATTACCGAGGACAATAAAAGGGCATGACAGTATATGGGTCGTAATTGATAGATTGACGAAGACAGCTCATTTCCTTCCAGTAAAGATGACTTACACGATGAATCAGTTTGCAGAGCTATATGTCCAGGAGATTATAAGGTTGCACGGGGTTCCTATATCGATCGTTTCGGACCGGGATCCCAGATTTACTTCGAGGTTCTGGAAAAGTTTACAAAGCGCTATGGGTACTAAGTTAACTTTTAGCACGGCTTTCCACCCACAAACTGACGGGCAATCTGAAAGGACGATTCAGATACTTGAGGATATGCTGAGAGCGTGCGTGCTAGAGTTTCAAGCCTCATGGAGCCGGTATTTACCATTGGTTGAATTTGCATATAATAACAGTTATCAGTCCACGATTGGTATGGCTCCGTACGAAGCACTTTATGGCAGAAAGTGTAGGTCGCCACTGTATTGGGATGAAGTGGGCAAAGCTAAGTTGATTGGACCAGAAATATTACAACAACTATCTGAGAAGGTTGCTCTTATCAAGAAAAGAATGGAAATTGTGCAGAGTCGCCAAAAGAGCTATGCCGATCGAAGAAGACGAAATTTGGAGTTTGTAATTGGTGATGAGGTGTTTTTGAAAGTTTCACCGTTCAAAGGCGTGGTTCGCTTTGGTAAGAGAGGGAAGTTGAATCCACGGTTTGTTAGACCTTTCCCGATTACAGAAAAGATTGTAGCTACAGTGTACAAGCTTCAGTTGCCAATGTATATGGAGGGTGTACATAATGCCTTCCACGTGTTGATGTTGAGGAAATGTGTACGAGATCCAACGCACGTGGTAGAACCGATTAGTCTTGAGTTACAGCCAACCTTAACTTACGAAGAGAGGCCAGTGCAAATAATGAAGTACGCTGTGAAAGTTTTACGCAATAAGTCAATCCCACTGGTTAAGGTGTTATGGAGGAACCAAAACATAGAGGAGGCGACGCGGGAGCGCCAACAGGAAATGATGGACAAATATCCAGAGTTGTTCAGGTACGAAATTTTGGGGGCAAAATTCTAAATAAGGAGGGAAGGATGTAACGCCCAGGAATTTCAGTTGTGGGTTTCGGGTTATAGATTTCCGAGTCTTAAATTTTAAGCCCTAAAGAACTTTAATTCGTACAATTAGTAAATTAGGCCCGTTTTGCAAACAGAAAGTGTCATTGGAACCCTAGGAATAAATTGGAATATTTTGGGGAAATAAGAAATTAAGGAGGAACCAAATTAATAGAAGAAATAACAATTAGAGCTAAGAAATAAACTTAGGGCATTTAGGTAATTTTGGAAGTCAAAATAATTATAAAACATAAAACTCTCTCTCTCTCTCTCTCTCTCTCTCTCTCTCTCTCTCTCTCACTTCTTCCCTCAAGAACGCGAGCCCTCCCCTCCCTTGGGATTTTTCTCCTCCATTCCGCCGTCCTCTCTCAACGCCTAGCGATCCTCCCTTTTCCGGCAATTTTCTCTTCCATTTTCTTCAACAACGCAACCCTCTAGGTAAGCTCTACGTGTTAGTCAAGTTAGTAGTTGTTTTTGGAGTGGTTTTGGTTTAGGGTTTGTGAAGGAAATTTAGGGATTTCGTTAGAAATCGATAGGATCGCTAGATTATTACTCATTGATGATTTATTGGTTGTTGTTTAGGTAGATCGAAAGAATTAATGATGTTTGGTAGTTGATGTTTAAGGTTAAGTTTTGGTTGTTAGAAGGTTGTTGGAAGCCATTAATGGAGTTTTTGAATTAGTGAGCATAATGTGCTCGACGAAATGCCAGAATGAAGTGAATAAGAGTTTTAGGAAAATTTGTCTTAGCTCGGGGTTTCGTTTAGTTTTAATTTTTATAATATAGAGTCGATACTAATGACGTATTATGAAAATGCCTTAGGTAACCCAAGCTCTCAAAGGACGGTGCTCGACATAGCTAGGACTCCAGGTAAGTGGTGTTAGGTTTCCGGCTTCTAAAGCCCTACATTATATCGATGTTAGGAATTAAGTGTCGTAATGATGTTTTCACGATTTTTGGGTTCTAAAGAGTCGGGTAGACTAGGACGTTTCCTATTAGTGGTTGATAGGCTCGTTTATGTACATCATGAATGTTTAGATGATTGGTTGGAGCACTTTCTTCATGCATTATGTCTCCTCCTTTAAGATTTAAAGATATGTTTTTGCATGCATGTTTTTAAGTAAATAAAGTAAAGTAAATAAAGATAAGTAAAGTTGGAGGATAGTAGGGCACGAGGTGCGTTAATGGCAACTCAGGGCACGACAATACGTAATGGCAACTCAGGGCAAGTGTTTGGTCTACAGGGTAGACGTGATGGTGCCGTGCCTACTCATGCCTAAAGATATATAAGTATATGTTATGTAAAGTGAATAAATGAAAAACGAACATGTTTTGAAAAATCATGCATTATTGTAACAAACAAAATATCCCACCGACGTTTGACAGAATTCAATTGGAGTAGGAAAGAATCAAACACAAAATTTAATTTCTCAACTAATTCAACTACGATCTAACCAACATTTAAAGAAATGTAGGGATATTTTTCCCTTTTAAAATGATTAACTCAGTGAAGGAAAATCACACCGAAACCAAAATTCCCTCTCTCGTTTTGAAACCAAAAAGCTTACCTCGTCGGAAAATAGCAACCCAAGTTCCGGCGAAGCTCTTTCTCTCGGCCGAGCTTCGTTTCTCGACAGCGAGAAACATTTCGAGCAAACGCCATATCTCTGACGAAAATCCCCTCGGCCGAGCATCCTTCCAGCAAACTCCTCTCCGGCGAAACCTTCCTCGGCCGAATCTTTTCTCCGATTTCGCTCGGCGTTTGGCGCTCCCTCGGCCACGCTCTCTCCCTCTCTGGTTCTGCTCACCGTTCGACATCACAGAGAGAGAAGCTCTCTCTCTGCTCTCTGCCCTCGTGAAGAACAAGAACAGGAGTGTGGGTTCAGTTTTTATTTTAAAACTGAACCGGTTCTTTTCAGCCGAACCAAACCGAACCAGCTTGACCCGAACCCTGACACTGTTCATCCAACCGAACCGAACCGGTACTGTTCATTTGACCGGCACTATTCACCGAACCGACCCGGACCAGTACTGTTCATCCGAACCGAACCGACCCGAATTTGACCCGACTCTAATATCGACCCAATTCGACCCGCGATCACACGTAAGAAAATTCTGCCCCAAACTCTGTCAAATTGAATTTATTTAAATAGGAATTTAATACCAAGATTTGAATTAAACAGGATATTATTGAAATATTCGATATTGGAAAAATCCCTATAAACCCTAAACGCTCGGAATCCAGGTAAGTGAAATACAAGTTTTGGCTACGGCCCTACATCCCCATATTATTTTATAATTATTTTCTGTCACACATTTTCAATGATTGAGCACGTATGTTAGAATATCGACATAGAATAGTTTAAAAGATAAAATGAATAGGTTATTTGCATGTGTATGAAAAAGTAAAAGAAATGCGATAGCAAAAGCCTGAACGACAGTGAGGTGGTGAGCTTGAGCGTATGTTTTAACATGATAGTAAAAGCCTGAACGACAGTGAGATGGTGAGCTTGATCGTTAAAATTAAAAGTAAAAGATGACGAAGCCTGAACGACAATGAGATGGCTAAGTCTTAACAGGATTCAGTAAAAGTAAAAGTAAAAGTTTTGCACGTATTTCTACTTACTGAATTTTTCTCACCTTTTTGTTTTAAACTTGTGATGTAGGTGAGTTTTTGTCTGAGGAAGAAATTGCTGCAATTGAGAACCCTCCAGTGGCAAGCGAGCATACAGATGAAGAACGTGTTGATGATTTCGAGGGAATGATTTAAATTAAGTATGCTTAAATTTTCAAACGATATTAATGTGTTATTTCCGTTTAAGACTTTAATTATTACTTTGAACTTTATTATTATTTAAAGTTTCATAAATTGTGTTAATTATGCAATGGTTTTAATATTTTGATAAGTTTATTGTTTCAAGATTTTGATAAATTTATTACAAAGCTTTCGCGAATTTAAAGTTTTCAAATTAATATTTAAGTTTTCAAATCTATGATTTAGCGCTCGATTTCAAATCAAATTGGGAAAAATTCTAGGGTTTAAAAATTAGGGTTTCAAATTTGGGGATTTTAAAATTGGGGCATTACAATTTGGTATCAAAGCGCCCAAGGTTTATAAAACGATTCTGTAGACTACTCTGTATGCTCACGTGCACCTAGAAGATTGTCAAACATCAAGTAAGTCGGTATTAAAATTTTATATTTTTATAAAAGTATGTTAGAAATATTTTGACAATATAGATTTTCTTAAAATGAAATCATTGTGATGTAGACTATGGTCAATCATAGAGGAAATAGAAATGATCGGGATGCTTTACTCGATCGGATGATGGATATGATGGAGATGCAAGCCAGACAAAATGAACAACTGTCGCAAGCAACTAATGCGGCAGCTCAGGCAGCCACTGCCGCGGCTCAGGCAGCAAATATGCAGGCCCAAGTTCCTAATAGGCCTCGGCATACAGATATGGATTTTGACAGATTTCGACGATTGGACCCTCCAAATTATGGCAATTTAGCTGATATGGCAGCAGCGGATGATTGGATAAGGACCATTGAGGAAATATTTGAGCATGCCAAGATTACTGAGGAAGAGAAAGTTATTTGTGCATCTTCTATGTTTTGGATGGATGCACGTTATTGGTGGGACTCTGTGAAAGCGATGCATGCGGTTGCTACCATGACCTGGGAGAAATTCAAAGAGTTATTCAACGAGAAGTATTTCACGGACTCAATGATGGATGCTAAAGCTGAGGAATTTATGGCTCTTAAGCAGACCGGAGGAGTTATGGAGTATCTACACAAATTTGAGCAATTGTCTCGTTATGTCCCTCACATTGCTGGCAACGAGACTATGAAGGTGAAACGGTTCATTCAAGGACTAAGGGCGGAGATACTCAAGGACATCCGGCTCATTACTTCAAAGAACTCTTCATTCGCATTTGTGGTGGAGAAATCACTGGCTGCAGAAGGAAATGCATCTGTGGTGACAGGTTCGATATTTATTTCTGGCATTTCTTCTAGCACATTATTTGATTCTGGAGCTACGCATTCATTTATATCCTTTGATCATGCTAAGAAGTTTGACATTAAAGTAGAGCCTCTAGAGTGTAATATGGGAGTAGCTACACCTTCGGGCAAGGTTATGATTGCCGGTTCTATTATTAGAAGGTGTGATGTGTGTATTGGGAAAAATCAACTAGAGGTTGATTTAATTATTCTGACGATGCACGATTACGACGTTATCCTTGGGATGGATTGGCTTACAAATCACTATGCGACTATTGATTGTCTCAAGAAGATGGTAAATTTCCAACTGCCTGGAAAAGAGCTGTTTTCTTTCTATGGGGATTCTAAAGGTTCAAGAGTTCCAGTAATTTCAGTTATGCGAGCTCAGAACTTATTAAACTGTGGATGTACTGGATTTCTAGCCAGTGTTATATGTACTAAACCTGAAGGAACAACGACATTGGATATGGTACCGATAGTTAAGGAATTTCCTGATGTCTTTCCTGATGACCTGACTATATTACCACCTGCAAGAGATGTGAAATTCAGTATTGAGCTACTACCTGGAACGGCGCCGATCTCTAAAGCTCCTTATAGAATGGCGCCAAGCGAATTAAAGGAATTAAAGACTCAACTTGATGATCTGCTGGAGAAAGGATTTATTCAACCGAGTTTCTCACCCTGGGGAGCTCCGGTTTTATTTGTGAAGAAAAAGAATGGATCGATGAGAATGTGTATCGACTACAGAGAGCTCAACAAAGTCACTATCAAGAACAAATATCCACTTGTAACACCCGAGATACGACTAGGTAATTTTCCTAACTATATTAACGGTCATGAATATTTAATCTTCGCAGTTTAGAATTTTATGACAAGTTTAATTATTTACATGTGGGTTTTAAACTAGGTTGAGTGGCAATATTGTAATATTGGAAGTTGAGATCAGTATATAAAGAAAAAGGAAAAGTTTTAAATTTCACTCAAGCCACTGTAGCCGACATCTTCTACTCTCGGCGATTTCTCCTTCCCCAAGCTCGCACCCTGCCTGCCAGCAATCTCCCTTCGACGACCGGTTTTCCCCGCCATTTCCTGGATACTCTACGCCCGAGGTATGAGTTTGTCAATGTAGTTATCTGTTAGTTGATTAGCCCTGTCTTCTGCTTGGCATTGTAGTTTTGGACTTTTCCAATGGCCGACTAATAATAAGGATATCTAAAATCTGAGAGTTGTAGTGTTATTTCCCGAATCGATTCTGGACATTTTAGATTAATCAATAGTCGAATCCGTCGATCTTGTTTTTGGGATTTCAGACTACACTAAGTATTAGACTAAGGAAACTCAGGAATGACTTTAACTAATAGATCCTAGGATGATTTATGAGTAGAGTTTTAGGATTTTGATTTAACTACTGTAATGCACATGTTTTAGGTGAAGAAGTTGAAGAGAAAAGGTTCAGATTGCTAAGGAGACCAGGTAAGTGGATATATTAGGATTTCTGGCCACTAGGGCCCTACACCATAAGGATACTAGGAAAAATTGTTGAAATGTTTATCTGATGATTATGACTATAGGTTTGCCATGAGAGGAAGTAATTGGGTAGGAAGATGTTAAGTTACATGATTGTTTTTACTCGTTCATACTGTATGACATTCCTCTGGGAAAATTCGAGGTCCATTCATTAATGTGCTCGTTTATGATTAAGGTAAAACATGGAAAACAAATGTATATCATAGTAAGCGGAACGGGGAAATGAACTATGAATATGTTCATAAGGCTTATGTATGGCCGTGAATTTCTCCCACGGTGGAGACGAGTCGATGATATGTATGGCTCGTGAATCTCCCACTGGTGGGAGGCGCGAGTCGATGAGATTGTATGGCTCGTGAATTCTCCCACTGGTGGAGGCCGAGTCGATGATATGTATGGCTCGTGAATTCTCCCACTGGTGGAGGCCGAGTCGATGATATGTATGGCTCGTGAATTCTCCCACTGGTGGAGGCCGAGTCGATGATATGTATGGCTCGTGAATTCTCCCACTGGTGGAGGCCGAGTCGATGATATGTATGGCTCGTGAATTCTCCCACTGGTGGAGGCCGAGTCGATGATATGTATGGCTCGTGAATTCTCCCACTGGTGGAGGCCGAGTCGATGATATGTATGGCTCGTGAATTCTCCCACTGGTGGAGGCCGAGTCGATGATATGTATGGCTCGTGAATTCTCCCACTGGTGGAGGCCGAGTCGATGATATGTATGGCTCGTGAATTCTCCCACTGGTGGAGGCCGAGTCGATGATATGTATGGCTCGTGAATTCTCCCACTGGTGGAGGCCGAGTCGATGATATGTATGGCTCGTGAATTCTCCCACTGGTGGAGGCCGAGTCGATGATATGTATGGCTCGTGAATTCTCCCACTGGTGGAGGCCGAGTCGATGATATGTATGGCTCGTGAATTCTCCCACTGGTGGAGGCCGAGTCGATGATATGTATGGCTCGTGAATTCTCCCACTGGTGGAGGCCGAGTCGATGATATGTATGGCTCGTGAATTCTCCCACTGGTGGAGGCCGAGTCGATGATATGTATGGCTCGTGAATTCTCCCACTGGTGGAGGCCGAGTCGATGATATGTATGGCTCGTGAATTCTCCCACTGGTGGAGGCCGAGTCGATGATATGTATGGCTCGTGAATTCTCCCACTGGTGGAGGCCGAGTCGATGATATGTATGGCTCGTGAATTCTCCCACTGGTGGAGGCCGAGTCGATGATATGTATGGCTCGTGAATTCTCCCACTGGTGGAGGCCGAGTCGATGATATGTATGGCTCGTGAATTCTCCCACTGGTGGAGGCCGAGTCGATGATATGTATGGCTCGTGAATTCTCCCACTGGTGGAGGCCGAGTCGATGATATGTATGGCTCGTGAATTCTCCCACTGGTGGAGGCCGAGTCGATGATATGTATGGCTCGTGAATTCTCCCACTGGTGGAGGCCGAGTCGATGATATGTATGGCTCGTGAATTCTCCCACTGGTGGAGGCCGAGTCGATGATATGTATGGCTCGTGAATTCTCCCACTGGTGGAGGCCGAGTCGATGATATGTATGGCTCGTGAATTCTCCCACTGGTGGAGGCCGAGTCGATGATATGTATGGCTCGTGAATTCTCCCACTGGTGGAGGCCGAGTCGATGATATGTATGGCTCGTGAATTCTCCCACTGGTGGAGGCCGAGTCGATGATATGTATGGCTCGTGAATTCTCCCACTGGTGGAGGCCGAGTCGATGATATGTATGGCTCGTGAATTCTCCCACTGGTGGAGGCCGAGTCGATGATATGTATGGCTCGTGAATTCTCCCACTGGTGGAGGCCGAGTCGATGATAGGCTCGTGAATTCTCCCACTGGTGGAGGCCGAGTCGATGATATGTATGGCTCGTGAATTCTCCCACTGGTGGAGGCCGAGTCGATGATATGTATGGCTCGTGAATTCTCCTACTGGTGGAGGCCGAGTCGATGCTATGTATGGCTCGTGAATTCTCCCGCTGGTGGAGGCCGAGTTGATGATAAGTACGGCTCGTGAATTCTCCCACTGGTGGAGGCCGATCTAGTCGTTACTATGATTGCCCGACTGGCAAGTGACTATGTGCCCTATCTTTCTCCCTCGTTTCCTCCCTTAATACATGCTATGTAAATGATGAAAATGAGCATGAATGAAGAAAGATTTACGAACTTATGTTTCTTTAATTTGTACATTCATGTATGTCTGTCACCATGCATTCCTTACTAAGCATTAGGCTTATAGTTAAACCTTATGTTGTAGGCGAAGAGACTACAGGTGAAGATACTAATTTCAAAGAGGATATTTAAAGCTGGTTGTTGGAGGATGCTCAATGTGACAGTGCAGGACTGGAGAGGAGATTATGACCCCTGGTTATTGCTTCCTTATGTCAGTAAGAATACCAGAACTGGAATTATGTAGGATAGTGTTAGTATTGTCTGAGTCAACTTCTGAGTCTGGAATTAATTTTAAGGGATTATCGAACGGTCTGTTTTGCTTAAGTCTTCCGCTACGTTTATTCTGAACGAGTCTCTAATTTTCTATACGTATGAATGTTAAGTCATTGAAATTTGAAGTCTGTAAAGATTAAGTCTATCGGATGATGTCGAGTGTTTTAGTCATCCGGTGATGTCGAGTGTTTTGCTCGCCGGATGATAAGGGTTAAGTCGTTTGTCGTATAGTCACCGGATGATGTGTCGTTTAGTGACCGGATGATGTAGACGATGTTTGTCGTTTAGTGACCGGATGATGTAGACGATGTTTGTCGTTTAGTGACCGGATGATGTAGACGATGTTTGTCGTTTAGTGACCGGATGATGTAGACGATGTTTGTCGTTTAGTGACCGGATGATGTAGACGATGTTTGTCGTTTAGTGACCGGATGATGTAGACGATGTTTGTCGTTTAGTGACCGGATGATGTAGACGATGTTTGTCGTTTAGTGACCGGATGATGTAGACGATGTTTGTCGTTTAGTGACCGGATGATGTGAGTGTTTTCTTGTCGTTTAGTGACCGGATGATGTAGACGATGTTTGTCGTTTAGTGACCGGATGATGTGAGTGTTTTCTTGTCGTTTAGTGACCGGATGATGTAGACGATGTTTGTCGTTTAGTGACCGGATGATGTAGACGATGTTTGTCGTTTAGTGACCGGATGATGTAGACGATGTTTGTCGTTTAGTGACCGGATGATGAGGAATGTTTAGTTATTCACCGGATGATGTAGACGATGTTTGTCGTTTAGTGGCCGAATGTGATTTAATAAGTCATGTGCGATGCACGTTCTCACCGGATGATGTTTCTTATCTAGTGAGATTTTAAAGAGTCACGTGTTTGACTCGTGTTCACCGGTGGATGTCCACTACTGGGCAATGTTTTAATTGAACATGTGAAACCCACGTGCCTACCGGAAGATATCTTCTATTAGGCGATGATAAGTGAGTCTCGTAGAGTACACGTGATAAATTGGATGGGGCACACCCTGCCAGCCGATGCATGCAAATCCATGCAAACCCGAGTAGAATCAGGTTAGGTGATTTAAGGGCATTTCTTCCCTATCCGATTATGCTTTGGAACTGACGATCGAGTTTAATCGACTGATTCTGTCGATGAATGAATTATTAGAAATATGAAGGAGTCAAGTTCATGTTCTGAGTTTTAAAAAAAAAAAAGAAAGAAGAGAGGAATACTAATAATGAACAGGTGTAGAAATTAAGAAGTAAATGATTACGATTGTCATGTTTACGTGGCGATCCCATCGGGGTCGTTACACCACTGCCAAGAATCGATGACTTATTTGATCAGTTAAAAGGAGCAGCAGTTTTCTCGAAAGTTGATCTAAGGTCTGGATATCATCAGCTGAGAATTAAGGAGGACGACGTGTTCAAGACGGCGTTTCGTACCAGATATGGCCACTTCGAATTCCGAGTCATGCCGTTCGGATTGAGTAATGCACCAGCCGCATTTATGGATTTGATGAATCGGACTTTCAAGACATTTTTGGATGATTTTGTTATAGTCTTTATTGACGACATCCTTATCTATTCAAAGAGCAAGGATGAGCATGAAGAACATTTAAGGATTATCCTATCTATGTTGAGACACGAGAAGTTATATGCAAAGTTCTCCAAGTGTGATTTCTGGATGGAGAACGTGATTTTTCTTGGTCACATCATTTCAAAGGAGGGCGTAGCAGTGGACCCAGCAAAGATTGAAGCTGTAAGTAAATTGCCTCAACCAAAGAATGCATCTGAAATAAGAAGTTTCCTTGGTCTTGCGGGTTATTATCGGAGATTCGTAGAAGGTTTTTCAACTTTGGCCAACCCGCTTACGAAGCTAACAAAGAAAGAAGCCAAGTATTTATGGACTGATAAATGTGAGCAAAGTTTTCAAGAGTTGAAGAAGAGGTTAATCTCAGCACCCATACTAACTATCCCATCTGGATCAGGAAAATTTGTGGTTTATAGTGATGCTTCGAAGTATGGTTTGGGATGTGTCCTTATGCAAGAAGGAAAAGTGGTCGCCTATGCCTCGAGACAGTTGAAGGAACACGAGAAGAACTACCCAACACATGATTTGGAGCTTGCAGCGGTAGTTCATGCATTAAAGATTTGGAGGCATTATCTTTATGGAGAAAGGTGCGAGATTTATACGGATCATAAGAGTCTGAAATACTTTCTAACCCAGAAGGATCTGAACATGAGACAACGCAGATGGTTAGAATTGGTTAAGGATTATGACTGTGAAATTATTTATCATCCTGGCAAAGCTAATGTCGTAGCTGATGCTTTGAGTAGAAGAGCATCGTCTCAAATTTCTTCATTGCGACTGATTCCAGAACAGTTAACCAAGGAGATGCATAGATCTAACATCGAAGTTGTGCTGTTTGGGCTACTTGAGAGATTGTCTGCTATGACACTTCAGCCAAGTTTGCTTGAGCAGATAAAGGAGAAACAACGAGGAGATGCTTATATTTGCAAAGTTAAAAGTGATCTGGAAGCAAGAAAAGTTTCTGAGTTTTCTGTATCTGATGGCGGGATTATCCAGTTTAAGAAGAGATGGTGTATACCAGATGATGTAGAATTAAAGGAGGCTATATTGAAGGAAGCACATTCAACCCCTTACTCGATACATCCTGGATCAACAAAAATGTATCGAGATTTGAAGCAATACTATTGGTGGCGTGGGATGAAAGTGGATGTAGCCAAATTTGTGGAGAAGTGTCTTACTTGTCAGCAAGTCAAGGCGGAGCATCAACGACCTGCTGGTACTTTGCAACCACTTTTGGTGCCTCAATGGAAGTGGGAGCATATTACTATGGACTTTGTAGTGGGACTTCCTAAGACTTTTAGAGGTCACGACTCCATTTGGGTGATAGTGGATCGATTGACCAAATCAGCACATTTCCTTCCTGTGAAGACTACTTATACCATGGATCAGTATGCTCAGCTTTATGTTCAGGAGATTATCAGACTACATGGTACGCCTGTCTCTATCGTGTCTGATCGAGATACACGTTTTACCTCTAAATTTTGGAAGAGTATGCAGAAAGCTATGGGAACTCAATTGAATTTCAGTACAACTTTTCACCCTCATACTGATGGACAATCGGAAAGGAAGATTCAAACCCTGGAGGATATGTTACGGGCGTGTGCTATTGACTTTCAAGGAAATTAGAGTAAGAACTTACCATTGGTGGAATTCGCCTACAACAATAGTTATCAAGCTTCGATCAGGATGACACCTTATGAAGCTCTCTATGGTAGAAAATGCAGATTTCCAAGGCATTGGGACGAAGTGGGTGAAGTAGTGTTAGTTGGGCCAGATATATTGAGGCAGACCGCTGAGATCGTTACACTTATCCGGAAGAGAATTCTTATGGCCCAGAGTAGACAGAAAAGCTACGCTGATCGAAGAAGAAGGAAGTTGGAGTTTGCTGTGGGAGATCAAGTTTTCTTGAAAATCTCGCCAATGAGAGGTTTGATCCGTTTTGGAAAGAAAGGAAAATTAAGCCCAAGATTTATAGGCCCATTTGAAATCTCCAGAAGAGTAGGAGAAGTTGCATATCAGTTGATATTGCCAGATTCATTCAAGCATGTGCACAACATATTTCATGTATCGATGTTGAAGAAATATATCCCTGATTCCTCACATATCTTACCTATGAGATCTCTAGACTTCTCAATAAATCCCGACTTATCTTATGAAGAGAGACCAATTCAAATTCTGAAATCAGAAGAAAGGGAACTACGGAATAAGAAGATTTCGCTTGTAAGGGTTCTATGGAAGAATCAAAGTATTGAAGAAGCAACTTGGGAAAAAGTAGAAGAATCAAGAAGAATCTATCCTGAACTTTTCAGGTATGCATTTAAATTTCGAGGACGAAATTTCTTTTAAGGTGGGTAGATTGTAACAAAAAAAATATCCCACCGACGTTTGACAAAATTCAATTGGAGTAGGAGAGAATCAAACACAAAATTTAATTTCTCAACTAATTCAACTACGATCTAACCAACATTTAAAGAAATGTTGGGATATTTTTCCCTTTTAAAATGATGAACTCAGTGAAGGAAAATCACACCGAAACCAAAATTCCCTCTCTCGTTTTGAAAACCAGAAAGCTTACCTCGTCGAAAAATAGCAACCCAAGTTCCGGTGAAGCTCTTTCTCTCGGCCGAGTTTCGTTTCTCGACAGCAAGAAACATTTCGAGCAAACGCCATATCTCTGACGAAAATCCCCTCAGCCGAGCATCCCTCCAGCGAACTCCTCTCCGGCGAAACCTTCCTCGGCCGAATCTTTTCTCCGGTTTCGCTCGGCGTTTGGCGCTCCCTCGGCCACGCTCTCTCCCTTTCTGGTTCTGCTTGCCGTTCGACATCACAGAGAGAGAAGCTCTCTCTCTGCTCTCTGCCCTCGCGAAGAAGAAGAATAGGAGTGTGGGTTTAGTTTTTATTTTAAAACTGAACCGGTTCTTTTTAGCCGAACCAAACCAAACCAGCTTGACCCGAACCCGACACTGTTCATCCAACCGAACCGAACCGGTACTGTTCATTCGACCGGCATTGTTCACCGAACCGACCCAGACCAGTACTGTTCATCCGAACCGAACCGACCAGAATTTGACCCGACTCTAATATCGACCCGATTCGACCCGCGATCACACGTAAGAAAATTCTGCCCCAAACTCTGTCAAATTGAATTTATTTAAATAGGAATTTAATACCAAGATTTGAATTAAATAGGATATTATTGAAATATTCGATATTGGAAAAATCCCTATAAACTCTAAACGCTCGGAATCCAGGTAAGTGAAATACAAGTTTTGGCTACGGCCCTACATCACCAGATTATTTTATAATTTTTTTCTGTCACACGTTTTCAATGATTGAGCACGTATGTTAGAATATCGACATAGAATAGTTTAAAAGATAAAATGAATAGGTTATTTGCATGTGTATGAAAAAGTAAAAGAAATGCGATAGCAAAAGCCTGAACGACAGTGAGATGGTGAGCTTGAGCATATGTTTTAACGTGATAGCAAAAGCCTGAACGACAGTGAGATGGTGAGCTTGATCGTTAAAATTAAAAGTAAAAGATGACGAAGCCTGAACGACAATGAGATGGCTAAGTCTTAACAGGATTCGGTAAAAGTAAAAGTAAAAGTTTTGCACGTATTTCTACTTAATGAGTTTTTCTCACCTTTTTGTTTTAAAATTGTGATGTAGGTGAGTTTTTGTCTGAGGAAGAAATTGCTGCAACTGAGAACCCTCCAGTGGCAAGCGAGCATACAGATGAAGAACATGTTGATGATTTCGAGGGAATGATTTAAATTAAATATGCTTAAATTTTCAAACGATATTAATGTGTTATTTATGTTTAAGACTTTAATTATTACTTTGAACTTTATTATTATTTAAAGTTTCATAAATTGTGTTAATTATGCAATGGTTTTAATATTTTGATAAGTTTATTGTTTCAAGATTTTGATAAATTTATTACAAAGCTTCCGCGAATTTAAAGTTTTCAAATTAATATTTAAGTTTTCAAATCTATGATTTAGCGCTCGATTTCAAATCAAATTGGGGAAAATTCTAGGGTTTAAAAATTAGGGTTTCAAATTTGGGGATTTTAAAATTGGGGCATTACAAATGAAGAATTATGTGTTAAATGTTGGGTGGAATGATTTTTGGAAGATTTAGGGTGAAGGTTAAGAGTTTGGAGAAAAAAAATTTAGTTAAGGCTAAGGAAAAAGGGGGAGGGGCGCGCGCAGGCCAGGCGTTGGTGCGCGCTGGCCGGGCGTGGCGTGCGCACGGCGTGCACGCTGGGCGCGCCTAGAATGTGGCCCATGCGATCGATTGTGACCGAGGCGCGATCGATCGTGGTTTTGGGTAAATTTTAGTCGGGAAACCCGAGCCGGCCCGATCTATCAGGCTTGTAGTGCGATCAATCGTGGTTTTGGGAAAATTTTAGTCGGGAAACCCGAGCCGGCCCGATCGATCGGGCTTGTAGGGCGATCGATCGCGTTGGCGTGCATGCTGCCCGCGCTACGCGCGCCGTGTGCTGCGCGCGCACCGCAGGGCACCCACGTGCGTTTTTTTTATTTTCGACTTTTCAAAACCTGTTTTGACCCGACCTTTTACGATACCTTTTAAATATAATTACGGGCGATTCCTACGTATTTTAAAGAATTTTAAGAGCCCAAAAACCGATTCGACGTTTTCTGAAAATAATTTTTACCTCGTTTTAATGGTTTTAAAGTTGACGACTCTTATGCCCGTCATATTTAAGTTAAAGTTAGTCTAATTAGGGTTGATCGAAGCGGGTCATTTGTCTAGGTCCGTTTTATTTTAGAGCGTTGAGTAAAAAGAAAAATTTTACGTGAAAGTACGATGGTCTAAAGTTAAAAGTACGTCATGGTTATGCCGTGGCGGCCCTGACCGGGTTTGGGTCGTCACAGTTACACCATTTGTTGGTGATATATTCCACTAAAATCTTGTCCACAATCTACAACAATTGTTGCCACAAAGAATGTTCTCTCATAGCCTTATACACTTTGTTTTTCCATATATGAAATGTAAGGACTCTGCCATAATTTTCTCTACTCAATATGCATAACTTCTCTCTTTTGAACAAATAGCTTATAAATTTGATGTTGCCCTCCCTGTTGATCAAATTCAGCCTTTTTTTGTGGTATTCACCAACTAAGCTTCAACCAACAACATGACTTGGATTATGACGTGCTACGAAATGGGGATTGAAGTTAACACAAAAAAAGTCATGTTCTCGACTATGCACTATTTTGGTCGAGAAGAGCAGCAATTTCCAACAAGCACATCTAGTTGAATCCTTACACTTTAGGGATTAAATTTGCTACTTTGAGGGCTAGAGGATGCGTTAAGTGGAGGTTATGCTGCAAAGAGTGGGCGCTGTCAAAAGGGAGAATACCAATCAGTAAGGAAAATTTGTGAATTTTGGAGAGGCATAACTCACTATTTTGAAGTTGTATTGATGTAATTTTTATGACAAGATGAATCTGTATGTGTGAGGATGAAAGTCTTTAAAAATGGAGGGGTGAATCATTGTGGATGGAAAGATATAGTCCAAATACCTTGCCTCTTCTTTGTGCTTTGAACCAACATCTTCCTTCAAGCTATCAAGGAAAAAGAGAGCTTTAAAATCAACAAAAAATGTTTGTGAAATTCATGGCTCAGGTTCTTGTCAGAGGCCATCTCCATGGCACATCATCTTCCTTTGACACTTTATTCTTGTAGTTTAATTTGAGAAGATTAGGATGCTTGAAGGTTCTCAAGCAACTTTTCTTAACCATAAACATTGAAAATATGTTAGTCAAATATTCTTCACCCAAGTTAAAAGATTAGACTTGGTCCTTGCTCAATCAATGGTCATATAAATTTTGCTTCCCTTGAAACTTTATTTCTCGGCTCTTGATAGTTGGAGGTGTTTCAAATGACATGAGAAAATGATTCTCTTGAGCATAAGTTATCTCCTCATACTCATTTTGTTCTTCATTAGTAGTTGCAGCCAAGAATGTGTTGTCACTCTCTATAAGGTCCTCTTCGACCACTTGTAGGACTAAGCAAATTGTCTCAACCACTTTAGGCTCCAATTTGAGTAATGGTCATCCATGAGCAAAGATAATTTCTACAACCAATTCCTTCTCATTGGTTGCTACCAACGAGATGTCTTTCAAAATGCTAAAAAACAACAAAATCTTCATTGAAGTCGAGTGGGATAAGTAACTCTACAAAACTGATTTTGTTTTCTTCAACCAATTTAGACACTTCAAAAAATATTGGCTCTTCATGGAAAAGGATGATCTTCTTTTTTACCTTTTCACCTTCATATAAGGGTTCCTCACCAAACTCTACTTGGGCTTGAGCTATCAATGGAGGGAGCTTGAACGTAACCATTGAGTTAGACAAATGACAAGAATTATGCACTTGTTTTTATGGACTTGGCTCAAACCTCTTTCTCATTAGATTTTTCATCATCTTCCAAGTACTAATTTCATCTTCACTGTTTGTTCTTTTTTTTTTCAAATGATTATTCCACCAATAACTAGCATAATCAGTGAACTTCTTAAGAGTAGTTTGATTTTTTCTTTATTCGAATAATCACCACATGCAAAATAAGCTTCAACTCTTTCCAACCAATCAAAATATAAAAGGAGGGATGTATACCTTCTCAAGATGATTTCTTGACTCTAATAGTTGTTGTTGAAAAATGGAAAACATATCCCTAAGGTCATCAATGTGTTCTTGCACACCTAAGTCCTTTTCCTTCAAAAAGTGTGGTGTGCACTTGCATGCTTGCGTCTCAATTTTGGTCACCAATGACTACTCTTCTTGCCATCATCATGAGGGAACATAACATCAAATAAATGAAGATAAAAGTAGAGCAATGCTCTTATACCAAATGACGTGCTACAAAATGGGGATGAAAGTTAACATAACAAAAAATGTGTTCTCGACTATGCACTATTTTGGCATAGAAGAGCAACAACTGTCAACAAGCATGACTCATTGAATCCTCGGACATTAGGATTGAAATTAACAGCTAAGCGTTGGGGGAATGAATAGAATATGCTCCACATTTGAGGGTGAAAGGATGCATGAATAGAAGTTATGCTACAAAGAGTTGGTGGTATTGGAAAGGAAGAATATCAACCCGGTTAGGAAAATATGGGGACTTTGAAAAGGCATAACTCACTCTTCTGAAATCATATGGATTTTATTTTTAAAGCAGGCCAAAGTTGTATGTGTGGGGATAAGTGTCTCCAAAAATGGAGGTCTGAATCATTGTGGATGGAAAAATATGGTCGTGGTAGTGCAAGTTGGTCCAGAGATGCTACAGTTGTATCTACTTTTGTTCTTTCAGTTTCTTTAAAAGGAAGCTTCCAACTTGTTATGATGAGAGAGTTTTCTAAACCCTTTGTTGGCTATTCAACCTCCATGGATATAAGGGTGGTTTAAATACCACTTCCAAGAGAGCTAGGGTTTGCACCCAAAAAGAGGCATCACATGCTTTAAAAAACACAAAAAGAAAAGAGGAGGGTACTAGGCTATGCCATTACCCCTTTGGGTAGTTTGACTTCCTAGTCCTAAAAGGTGTCTTTTCTAGCACCTTGTACATCAAGGTCTTTTTATAATACTTTTTGGACTTTAAAAAATATCACACAACCATTGACTAGCTTCCTTTGACTCGACCATGCAAAGTTTTCTTTATGTGAGGATGTTGTGGTCATGGTGAGAGTGGTTCTGTTTGCAGTTGCCTTGCTAACCAAATTCAAAAGCTTTGGGCTTCTCTTTACCTCTTGGTCACACCATCGAAATAGGGGTTATCTTTGTTGATTTGTCTTCAATAGGTTTGGGCTCCAAGCCATAAAAGAGAATGTGGTCTAGGTTGACCCCAAGAGTGGTGTTACACAATGGGAATTTGCTTGAGTATGATATTGTGCCAATACTCCAAGCATCCAAATACCCACATTTCTCTTTGTGCTTTGAACCAACATCTTCCTATAATGACATAAAAATAAGAAGGGGGTCTATTTATAGAAGGATAGAGAAAATGGGTTAGAAAATGATTGTAATATTGAAGGGTGTGACATGAAGAGTTGTAATATTGAAGGGTGTGACATGAAGAGTTGTAATATTGAAGGGTGTGACATGAAGAGTTGTAATATTGAAGGGTGTGACATGAAGAGTTGTAATATTGAAGGGTGTGACATGAAGAGTTGTAATATTGAAGGGTGTGACATGAAGAGTTGTAATATTGAAGGGTGTGACATGAAGAGTTGTAATATTGAAGGGTGTGACATGAAGAGTTGTAATATTGAAGGGTGTGACATGAAGAGTTGTAATATTGAAGGGTGTGACATGAAGAGTTGTAATATTGAAGGGTGTGACATGAAGAGTTGTAATATTGAAGGGTGTGACATGAAGAGTTGTAATATTGAAGGGTGTGACATGAAGAGTTGTAATATTGAAGGGTGTGACATGAAGAGTTGTAATATTGAAGGGTGTGACATGAAGAGTTGTAATATTGAAGGGTGTGACATGAAGAGTTGTAATATTGAAGGGTGTGACATGAAGAGTTGTAATATTGAAGGGTGTGACATGAAGAGTTGTAATATTGAAGGGTGTGACATGAAGAGTTGTAATATTGAAGGGTGTGACATGAAGAGTTGTAATATTGAAGGGTGTGACATGAAGAGTTGTAATATTGAAGGGTGTGACATGAAGAGTTGTAATATTGAAGGGTGTGACATGAAGAGTTGTAATATTGAAGGGTGTGACATGAAGAGTTGTAATATTGAAGGGTGTGACATGAAGAGTTGTAATATTGAAGGGTGTGACATGAAGAGTTGTAATATTGAAGGGTGTGACATGAAGAGTTGTAATATTGAAGGGTGTGACATGAAGAGTTGTAATATTGAAGGGTGTGACATGAAGAGTTGTAATATTGAAGGGTGTGACATGAAGAGTTGTAATATTGAAGGGTGTGACATGAAGAGTTGTAATATTGAAGGGTGTGACATGAAGAGTTGTAATATTGAAGGGTGTGACATGAAGAGTTGTAATATTAGTGTGAGAGGAGAGTTAGTATGGCTTTCAAAGAGTTAAGAGGTGTGACTCTTGGAGTGACTAATGTCATGAAGGGTTGTAACTTATGGGAAGTGGGCTTGGCTAGGTGGGCTGAAGGGTTGGGCTATTAGAAAGTTATAATGGAAAATATGGAAGGCCCATATGAATGGATAAAGATAGGCTTGGTGGAGGGTCAAAGTGAAAGGATGTGACATGAAGAGTTGTAATATTGAAGGGTGTGACATGAAGGGGTGTCATGGGGAAAGGTGTGAGAATGGGTGTGATATGGAAAGGTTCATACATGAAGGGGTGTAATATTGAGGGTGTGACATGGCAAGGAGAGAGAGTTGACTAATGTGGGAGTTTTAGTAAGTGGGTTTGGGGGTTTGGGGAAAAGGATAGTTGAGTGGTTGGGTGAGCAAGTGGCACTGGGTGCACAGGTTGGCAAGCTGGTGAGCGCGAGCACTCGAGAAGGCAAATGAGGCGCGCAGAGTTGGAAGGCAAGGCATGGGTGCGATGTGCACTGTTGAACGCGCGCGGCTGCTGCTGGGTTGGTGCACCGTGGGGTGATAAATGGAATGAGATGATTTTCAATTGGATCCTTGATGCTATGACTTGCAGCAAGAACTTCAAATGCTCTTCTTCAAAGAACACGCCAACTCGATTTCAGTGGAACCATTTCTGTAACTTTATGGCCAAATAGGTACCATCGCAGTGAAAATGGATCTGATCAACAAATATTTAGATATTACTCACCAAACACTTGAAGACCAGCAAACATTCATCTTTGATAGGTACCACAAAGCTGAACGAGGGCTCGTCTTCAAGTGTTTGGAGTAATATCCAAATATTTGTTGACCGGATCAATCCTTCAATTTTGATGAATCACATCCACTATCCTTACTCCGATGAGTCATACCCCGCCTAAAGACAGAGAACATTTCTGTTGTTTTGAATTGACATGTTTTTTGTAAAGAGAACATTTGAAGTCCTTGTGATGTGAATCAAGGTGCAACCAACTTCAAATCCAAAGTTAAATATCCATGTCAAGATCAATATTTTCTTTTGAGTGTGCTTATTCAAATCTTCTTCTTTGATTATCTTAATTAGTTTCAAGTTATTGATTCTACTTTATTTGAGACTTTAAAGTTATTTATTAATCTTACTTGCTCTTACAATATTTGAGCATCGTTATTATCATTAAGATATCAAAATTTATCTTTCTTGAAAAGTTTCCTTTCTTGAAGTGCTATATCCTATTCTAAATTGTTTGATTCTAACCAATTTTGAAAATTAGAATTTTGAGTTAAAATGTTTGATCTTACTTGTTTTTGCTTGTTGAATTTTTTTTCTCTTGATTAAGTTTTTACATAAAGAGCTAAAAGAAAAAATTGAGAGGTAAAAGACAAGAGGGTGAGATTACCATATAAAAGCCAATATTTGAGAGAAACACGAGTAGAGAGACATAAATCGAGTGTAAACACGTGAGGGAGTGAATGAGTTCCGTTTACTTATCTATTTTGTTCACCAACAATTTTTAATTTCTTTTCTTGAAAATGATTAGTAGTGAGAACAGACATATTAACTTTGATACGAAGATGTAGATAAGGGTTTTTCAAGATCAAATTAAGGTTTTAGACATGAGGTATGAAAGAATAAAGTTTTCTTCTGATAGCCGTTCATGGAGGGGTAAATCACCAATTGAGCATTACTATAAGGAATCCAACTACGAGGATGACAATTACAAAAGAGAAAGGTGTGCTAGAACAAACCGTGATGATGGAAATCTAAACAACATTAAAATGATAATCCCTCATTTTCAAGGTAAGAGTGATCCCGAACTTTATATAGAATGTGAAAGAAAAGTTAAACATATGTTTCAATGTCATAAGTACACCGAGGAGAAAAATATCAAATTAGTCTCGATGGAATTCCCGAATTATACGAGCATATGGTGGGATCAATTAGTGAAAACTTGAAAAAAGGTATGAAGAACAACTCATACACACATGGGACGATATGAAAGTACAAATGCATAAAATATTTATTCCTAACCACTATTATCGAGATGCGTGTAGAAAACTACAGGGTTTGACTCAAGGAATCAAAAGTGTGGAGAAATATTACAAAGAGTTGGAAGTAGCCATGGTGAGGGCTAGAGTGGATGAGGACGATGAAGCTACAATTGGGCAAATCATTGGAGGTTTAAATAGAGAAATCGCAGACATTGTGGATTTGCATCATTATGTGGACTTAGAAGAATTGTTGCACAAGTCCATCACAGTTGAGAGACAATTGAAATCGATGAACTCTAAGAACATATGAACTTCAAACTCTGTATAGAAATCTAATTTGGGGAGTTATAAGCCTAATTCAAAATCGAAAGAGAAGTTCAAAGGGAAAGCCACGACATCGAATATCGCCCTATAAAAGGTAAAATCGAGACTTCCACACCTATTAGGTTTTGAGAGGTTAAGTGTTTTAGATGTTATGGTTTTGATCATATTGCTTCTAATTGTCCGAATAAAAGAGCTATGATTATTTTTGATAATGGTGATATAGCAAGTGTAAGTTCAAGTGACGATGAAATGTCACCATTAGAATATTGTAGCGATGTAGATATAGAGGAACCTGTGAGGGTAGTGCTATTGTGTAACACCCGAAATAACGACCAGGTTGGGTGGCAAAGTTGTAATAATGGAGGTTTGAGACCGGTATTTAAAGAAAATGGAAAGGGTTCAAACTTCATTTAAACCACTGTAGCCGACATCTTCTACTCTCGACGATTTCTTCTCTCCCGAGCTCTCGCTCTCTGTTACCAGTAATCCTTCTCGTCGACGCCCGTCTTCAGGCCTACATTCCCTACGAATCCACACCCAAGGTATGAAATAGGCAAGGTAGTTATCTGTTAGTTATTAAGCTCTGTTTTCAGCCCAGTATTGGAGTTTCGGATTCTTTAATGGCCGAATAATAATAAGGATATTTTAGAATCTGAGAGTGGTAATATCATTCCGAATCGATTCTGGACATTTAAAATAACCAACCCTGAGTAATCGATAGTCGGGTCTGTCTATTTCGGTTTTTGGATTCAGACTGCACAGAGTATTAGACTAAGGATTCGGGAATGACTTTAGCTATTAAATCTTAGGTTGACTTGAGATTTAGAACTACTAGGATTTTGTTTTAACTACTGCAATGTGAATGTTTTAGGTGAAAAGGTTTGAAGAAAAGGAGCTCAAGTTTCTAAGGAAAACAGGTAAGTGAATGTACAGGTTTCTCGGTCATTAGGACCTTACATCAAAGGATGCTAGGTAGAAACTCATACGATGATTAGTAGTTCCCTTATGTTACTGTCTAACATTATGTTGATGATTAGCTCAATGGTAAGATCTCATGTTGGATAGTGCTCTATTCTGTAGCTTGATGATTTAAGAATTTCCATGTACATGCATCATGACTATTTTATGCATATGAAAATGTTTTAAGAACATGGTTTTCTCATGAACCAAGTAAGAAGATAAAACTTATGCAACGTGGACTAAGTGAGGGTTGGGGGCAGTTCGGCGTATGTCACAGTCCAAAAGAGGGACATATGAATACGACCCGCAATAGGGACCAAGATCAAACTCACTGCCGAACCCCCTTTACCGGCACAAATCCTCTCTTAATCCACACAACTTAAATGAAGAATATAATCAATGATTATGAATGATGAATATGATCCATGACTATGAATGATGATTACGAGCAAAGATATGAACAATAAAAGACTTATGAACATGTGTTTTCCGAATTATGCATTCATGCATCCGTGTTAGTGTTGCATTCCTTACTAAGCATTAGGCTTATAGTTAAACCTTATGATGTAGGTGAAGAGCTAACAGGTGAGGATTTCCAATCCAGAGATGATGTTTAAAGCTGGTTGCTGGAGGATGCTAAGTATGACAGTGCAAGGCTGGACAGGCGATTAAGTCCCTTGGTTATGCTCATAGTATGTCAGTAAAGTTTATGATAAACAGATGCCTAAGGAGAATAGAATTTCTTATAACAATGAAATTCGGATTTGATTGATAGACTTCAGAGTCTGATAATGATTTTAAAGATTATCGAATGGTCTGTTTTGCTTAAGTCTTCCGCTATGTGTATTCTGGATGAGTTTATGATTCTCACTTTTTGAGGTTTATAGTTACTAAGTTAAGATTTGGGTGAGTTGTGGTACTTTCCTGTTGAATGAAGTTGTTTGATGATTATAGTGTTTTACTGCCGTATGACAGAAGCTGGATGAGGCGATCATCCGGCTGACATCATCGGTGGATGTCAAATGATAGAAGTTGAACAAATAGTCACCGGATGATGTAGTATGTTCCCTCACCGGATGATGTAGTATGTTTAGTCACCGGATGATGGGAATGTAGTTGTTTTTTAGTCACCAGATGATGAAAACGTGGTTTTGTCGACTAGTGACCGGCAGATCAAGCGTATTTAGGTTACCGGATGATTTAAATATCATTTTGTCGTCTAGTGACCGGCAGATCAAGTGTATTTAGGTTACCGGATGATTTAAATGTCATTTTGTCGTCTAGTGACCGGTAGATGTAGAATATTTCAATTACCGGATGATGTGAGAAATTTCTTGTCGTCTAGTGCGCGAGGAATATTTAATTAGTCACGTGAGGCGCACATGACCACCGGTCGATGTAGTGTAATTAAGAACATCTAGTGGAGAATGTTCGGGACCGGACGATGTTTTTAATTAGACACGTGTAATGCCCATGACCGCCGGTGGATGTTTTCTACCGGGCGTTTATAACTGAGTCATGTAGGGTACACGTGACAAATCGGATGATATTACTTCGTCACCCGATGCATGCAAACCCCAACTGAGTAACGTCGAGTAGTCTGGGGCATTTCTCCCCTACCCGATTAAGTCACTGATCAAATGACCAATTTTAGCCGCTCGACTCTATGTAAGATTTAGCCGACGGGATTTAAGGAAAAATCGAGTTTGAGAGGGTGAGATTCCCTTGATGATATAACGTCTCTGTTATCAGTCTAAGAGTGAGTTCAAAAAAATGTATGTAAATATTAGATTGGAAATGAAAAAGAAAAGATAGAAGTTGAGTCAATGATTAATGCAAGATTATGACTAAGTGACGGCTCCCTGTCTGGGTCGTTACATATTGGTCACTAGACGTGTACTCAACGTTCAAACGAAGGAGGATGCAGATAAAGTGCAAAGGGAACACATATTTCACACTAGATGCCACATGAATAACAAGGTATGTGGTCTGATAATTGATAATGGAAGTTATACTAACGTTGCTACCACTTTGTTGGTAGAAAAATTGAGCTTGGAAACTGTGAAACATCCTAGGCCTTACAAGCTACAATGATTGAGTGATTGTAGAGAAATGAAAGTGACTAGGCAAGTGAAAGTTGCACTCGCAATTGATAAGTATAAAGATGAGGTTCTTTGTGATATAGTACCCATGCAAGCTACACATATCTTTTTGGGAAGACCATGACAATTCGATAGAAACGTCAAACACAATGTTTTCAAAAATGAGTACTCCTTTGATAAAAATGGTAGGAAGATAATTTTCAAACCACTAAAACTGTGGGAGGCTAATGAAGATCAAAGAGGATTGCAAAAGAATTCAAAAGAGAGAAAAACCATTGAGTGAGCAAAAACATGAAAAAGAAGAGAGTTGAGTGAGTAAAAGAGAGAAAAAAGAGTGCAAGGAGAGAAAAACTGAGAGTGAGAGAAAACAATAGGAGAATGGGAAAATGAGTGGAATAACAATAAAAAGTGAGGTTAAAAGTGTGATGATGCCAAGGCAAGAAGTACTTGTACTATTGTACAAAGATGTTTATCTCACGACTAATGAACTAACTCATTTTCTTTCGAGTGTTGTTTCTTCTCTTTTACAGGAATTTGAGGATGTATTTTTCAAAGAATTACTGAGAGGGTTATCTCCTTTGAGAGGGATTGAACATCAGATAGATTTCATGCCGAGAGCATCAATTTCTAATCGGCCGGCATACCAAGCTAATCCCTAAGAACCCAAGGAAATCCAAAAGCAAGTAGATGAACTAGTGAAGAAGGGATTTGTAAAGGAAAGTTTTAGTCCATGCTCTGTTCCCGTCATTGTAACGCCCCGAATTATCTGAACCCGGTTTGCTACTCATAACGCTGAACCGAATCATGACGTCTTGATGCTAAATTTAAAATTTCACTCGACAGCCAAAATTTGACTTTTTCTGAAATTTCAAAATATTTAAAACCTGCAGCGGAATTAATTCTAAACAACAATGTAGTAAACCAAAATTATAAATCATGGTTTGAAATGTTAAGAGATAATCGGCAGTTTGGAATTAAAGTTTAAAACTGTGGAATACTAGGAAAATCGCGGAAGTCTAACGTATCTGCCGATGAGCAAGGCCAACGGAAGAAGCAGAAAAAGAAAACAAAAGGCTTCTACCGATGACGTGTACAAACAACGCGATGCCATCTACCGATAACGTCGACGCGACACCATCTGCCGATGTAGTCAACATAACTTCATCTGCCGATGAAGTCAACATAACTTCATACACAACTTCATCTGCCGATGAAGTCAACATAACTTCATCTGCCGATGAAGTCAACATAACTTCATACACAACTTCATCTGCCGATAGACTTCCATCTTCCGATAGACAACTCAACCATGACTCAACATCTACCGATAGCCATCATCTACCGATAGAGAACAAAACGACATCTCACCAACTCCTCGTTATAAAACACTACTCCAAATACAGAAAAGGATTTACTTACTCTACTGAAATCATTCAAAAACGACTTAACCATTGCATTACTCAAAATTCAGTAAAAACAATGTTTTCAAAAATCCAAAAGAATACCAATATCAGAAGATTCTTAAAATGTATTCCAAACTTTGAGACCACTACTGTCATAAAATTTTTGAAAAAAAAACATCTATACTGAACTAGTCACTCTCAACTCAACACCTGCAGCCATAAATTAAACCGCCTCAACAGATGACCAAACCGATGCCTGAAAATGCTCCTCCAACCAGCCTAGTCCTCATGTTGGTCGGTAAACATACCTTCAGTAGCTTCTTCACCTACATCACAAAACTCATCTATTAGCCTAATGCTAAGCAAGTAAAGTAATGAATGAAATGAATTACTGAAACATAAATCTCCTAGACATGCTGTTTCTACTTTCTCCTCTCTGTTATATACATAATCGTGCTCTGTTGATCCCTCTGTACGATGGGAGAGTGGATCAGTCATCCCCCAAAGCATACATCCTCTGATCTCAATTAAGGGGCGGATTAGTTCCCTTAACAGTTAGCTGGTCTGATCCCCCTGTAGGATTGGGAGGTGGATCACTTTTCCCAAAACCTCAATCCTCTGTTCTCAGTTAAGGGGCGGATTAATCCCCCTTAACAGTTGTTCTGATCCTCCTGCTCACACTTACCATGAAAATACATTTTCGTAGTCTTTCAAAACATGATGCATGACAACTGGAATTAAACATACAAACATACATAAACCCTACTGTTTTGTGATGTAGGCCCGAAGGCACAGACAAACTCTACTTACCTGGCTCTCTGGAAGTCGCTCGGCTAAATGCTATTTTCGAAGCTCGCTCACCTAAAATCATAATAGTACATATATCAAACTTTTATTAAACTTTACAGAATCATTACAGGAGTTTGAGGAAACCAAATTTGAAACCCCACAACTCGGGTATTCTCATTAGTCACACAGCCCGAACCTACTCTAAATCACAGCATTCCTCGAAACCTCTCGCATTGTACTCCCTCAGCTATCTAACTACTAAAATCGCAAGAAAACAGGGAGGGCTTACCTAGGTTGAAGGAGAATCGGGCAAGAGAATCGTCTAGAGATTTCTGCCGATCGAGCTGAAGACCGAAAGGGAAAGAAAATGAGTAGTGGTGGCGGCTACCCTAAACCTCTTGCCTTAAATACATTATCCACTTTCAAATTTGCCAATTACCCTTATGCCCTTACTTACTCATTCTTCAACCTAACCTACATTATACTAAAGTTTCATTCATCAATTATACCTAATAGATTTATCTGTTACTTTAAATTCTTAAATAAAGTCGGGTGTTACAGTCATCTTAGTTCATAAGAAAGATGGAACTTGGTCAATGTGTATTGATTGTCAAGCTATCAACAAGATCACGGTAAAGTATCGACACCCTATCCTCGATTGTATGATATGCTTGATGAGTTACATGGTGCATGCTTATTTTCAAAAATTGATATAAAAAATAGATATTACCAAATTCATATGAAAAAGTGAGATGAATGGAAAACCTCCTTTAATACTAAATTCGGTCTTTATGAGTGGCTAGTAATGACATTTAGTTTGTCTAATGCACCAAGTACTTTTATGAGATTGATGAATCATGTATTGATATCTTTTATTGGAAAGTTTATTCTTGTGTACTTTGATTATATCTTAGTTTATAATAAAACTCAAAGTGCACATGTTGAACACTTGAATTTAGTTTTTACTATTTTAAGAGAAAATCAATTATACGCTAACTTAAAGAAGTGCAACTTTTGTATGAATTCGGTAGCGTTTCTTGGTTTTGTAGTTAGTTCAAGTGGAGTATCGGTGGATGAAGAAAAAGTTAAGACAATTAGGGAATGGCCGAGACCAAAGAACACCAACGAGGTAAAAATTTTTCATGGATTAACAAGCTTTTACAGGAGGTTTGTTAAAGATTTTAGCACCATTGCGGCTCCCTTAAATGATCTTGTAAAGAATAATGTTGAATTTAAGTGGACTGGAATACACGAACAAGCATTTAATCTCCTAAAAAGTAAACTTACTAATGCATCATTACTTGTTTTACCTAATTTTGATCAAGCTTTTGAGATTGAATATGATGCGTCGGGAAAAGATATTAGTGGTGTTTTAATGTAGGATTCCAAGCCTATTGCTCACTTTAGCGAGAAGCTTAATGAAGCGGTTTTGAACTTGTCACGACCCTTACCCGTGATATCATACAATTCTCTTTTTTTTTTTTTTTTTTTACTTTCTCTCGAACTGTACTTAAGCGGAAACCTTAATCGAAATGGAAATCGGAATTTAAATCAAAGTTCGTTTAGTAAATCATTTAAAGCAAGTATTAAAACATTAAACTTTAAACAATAAAACAATTAATTAATAAAAGAAATTCATTTAATAAACCCCCCCCCCCCCTTTTTTTTTTATAATGCATGGCTATCAATAGCCACAAAAGTGGCTACTGATTGCCACTTCTCTTTATAAGGGATGGCTATCAATAGCCACAAAAGTGGCTATTGATCGCCACAAAAGTGGCTATTGATCGCCACTTTCCTTTATAAGGCATGGCGATCAATAGCCACAAAAGTGGCTACTGATCGCCATATGGGCGACTGCAACAGGCGACTAGTCGCCTGTTGCAAGTCGCCAGTGGCGACTGTTCGCCACAATTGTGGCGCTATGCGATCGGGCGCCCCTTGCACTGCCGTCCGAACGCTTAACCTCAAGCGTTCGGTCGGTTCACGTTCTGTTTCCAGAACGTAAAATCCGACTCCCAAACCGATCGAACGCCACTCTACCCGCGCACAGTCGCCAAACTCTCTGGAGAACCCGAGAGTTCTGCGTTCCAACTCCTCTCCTTCTGCGATCAGTCGCCCTGCTAACCACATTCATCCACTTAACCACACAAAACACAACCCAAAACATACAACGCACAAAACATTACCACTCCTTTCCCTTTACTCCCAAAATCTTATATATCTCATAAAATACTCTCTAAACATAACGTTTACTCAAATGCTTAAAACAACACAACTTACGTTAAACATAATCGAATTTTATAAAAACGAACCGCGTGGTTCCGTTTAAAAGTTTAACATTCCTACCTGTTTTAAGACATCCAAAAACACCACAAAACATTTTACAAAACATTTTACGTTATCCATACTGTTTCCAAACATCCTAATAACCAACATCCTAATAACATATCTAAACCTTTACAAAATCTGTACAATTAACCATTAATTCAAAAACGTCACTAAAGACCCTCAAAAACCTCTAACCACAAAATCTGTACAATTAACCATTAATTCAAAAACGTCACTAAAGACCCTCAAAAACCTCTAACCATGAGTAGCCCTGCCTAGCCAAAACACAAGCCGCCGCCACGAGCTCCGCCCATCGACCGCTACACTTGATCATCGTAAGGTGGTTCCTCACCTTCGTTATCGTCACCTACATCATACAATAACTACATTAAGCCTAATGCTTAGTAAGGAGCGTACTAGACATAACATAACATATATGCATGACATTTGTAAAACCGTTTCGTGTTCGTTTTGTAAAAACCTTTTTCTTGTCCCGTAAAACATTCATTTACTCCCATGAAAACGTTCATACTCCCGTGAACATTCCAAAAACACACAAAACATTTTACAAACATTTTACGTTATCCATACTGTTTCCAAACATCCTAATAACATATCTAAACCTTTACAAATCTGTCCAATTAACCATTATTCAAAACGTCACTAAAGACCCTCAAAACCTCTAACCACAAAATCTGTACAATAACCATTAATTCAAAAACGTCACTAAAGACCCTCAAAACCTCTAACCATCAGTCGCCCTGCCTAGCCAAAACAAAGCCGCCGCCACGAGCTCCGCCCATCGACCGCTACACTTGATCATCGTAAGGTGGTTCCTCACCCTCTGTTTATTCATATACTCCCGTGAGAAACATTCATTCACTCCCGTGAGAACCATTCATATACTCCCGTGAGAAACATTCATATACTCCCGTGAGAAACATACATCATTCTTTCATTTAATCATTTCATAAAATCATGTTCATAAACCGTTCATATGCATTTTACTAAAACATGATGCATGAGGAGACATACACGTAAGGAAAACCTATCACATAAGCACTAACATACACGTAAGGAAAACCTATCACATGAGCACTACCTAAATCGCTAAGGCACTACTTAACTACCCGTCTTTCCTTAACTACCCGTATGACCACTTTCTTCATAACAATCAACATTTTCAACATTATACGACGTAGGGCCTTAGTGGCCGGAAAGCCTAACGCTCACTTACCTGGCGTCCTAAATATGCCGAGCACCGTCCTTTGAGCTTGGGTTACCTAGAGCATTTAACATCAAACCATTAATATCGATTTTCAAACATCGAATCTCAACAATCGACTTCTCTAGCTAGGATAAATCCTTCAAAAACTCTAATCCTTTTTCTTTTGGACATTTCATTGAACACTTAGTGTTCAGTAACTTAAAAACTCCATTAATGTCCTTTAACCACATTTCCAACAACCTAACTTTACATTTAACCTCTACCAACACTATAAATCAACTCCAACAACTTCAAAAATCATTAATATATCATCAATGAGTAATATTTAAACAATCCTAACTATCTCTAACAAAAACCCTAAATTTATTCATAACCCTAACTCGAAAATCAACCCAAATCAACAAATAAACTTAACCAAAACGTAGAGCTTACCCTAGCACGTTGTTTTGTTGAAGAAACTTGGAGGAGAAATCGCCTAAAATGGAAGAGAAATCGAACAATGGAGATGGCGATGAGAAGAGGAAGAAATCGCCTAAGGAGAGGAAAAGAGAGATTTCATGCGTGGAGGAGAAGAAAATGAGGGAGAGAGAAAGACTTATGCCTTTTAACAACATTTGACTTACAATTTACCTAATTGCCCCTTTTTATATTTCTTTAACTTAAATCACTATTTCATCCCTCGGTTTAACTTCTCCAAAATTCCCTTATTCCTCCAAATATTCCTATTTATTCTTAGGGCTCTAACGAAACTCCCCGTTGATCATTTGGACTTAATTTAATATTTCTACGAATTTAACACTCTATAATGCTTAAAATATTAAAATTCGAAACTTAAGGTTCGAAATTCCTAAAACGAATTTCTCGGGTGTTACAGAACTACCCTACATACGACAAGAAATTGTATACCTTAGTTCGAGCACTTCAAACGTGGCAACATTATTTGTGGCAAAAAAAATTCATTATTCACTCTGATCATGAGAGTGTGAAGCACTTGAAGTCGCAAGGAAAACTACACAAAAAAACACGCAAAATGGATGGAATTCATTGAAATACTTCTATACATGATCAAATATAAGAAATGTAAGGAAAATGTAGTGGCCGATGCATTGTCTCCAAGGTATGTACTTCTAATTTCCTTACAATCTAAATTGCTTGGAGTTGAACTTTTTAAGGAATTATATGAAGTAGATTCAGATTCTAGTGAAATTTGGAAATTATGTGAAAAGATTGCATATGGTGACTATTATAGGCATGTCGATTATCTATTTAAGAAAGTTAGACTTTGTATTTCTAAGTGTTCCTAGAGAAAATTGATTATCTATTTAAGAAAGTTAGACTTTGTATTTCTAAGTGTTCCTAGAGAAAATTGTTTGTTAGAGAAACTCATGGAGGTGGATTGATGGGACATTTTGGAGTAAGCAAAACTTTGAATGTTTTATGTGAACATTTTTATTGGCCTAAAATGAGACATGATGTGCAATTAATTTGTGACAAATGTATTGAGTGTAGAAAAGCTAAATCGAAGATCAAACCACACGGAATGTATACTCCTCTCCCAATACCTACTCAACCTTGGATTGATATTTCTATAGATTTCGTTATAGGTTTGCCGAGAACTCGAAGTGGAAATGATAGTATTTTTGTAGTTGTTGATAGGTTTGGTAAGATGACACATTTTATTGCATGTTCGAAAACTAATGATACTACAGATGTTGCGGATTTATTTTTTAAAGAGATTGTGCGGTTACATGGCTTACCTAAAACTATTATGAGTGATCGAGATGTTAAGTTTTTGAGTCACTATTGGAGAACTTTGTGGAATAAGTTAGACACTAAACTTTTATTCTTAACCGTAGCACACCCTTAAACGGATGGACAAACTGAGATAGTAAATAGAACACTTTCTACTTTGTTGAAAGACATAATTTCTAAGAACTTAAGACAATGGGAGAAGCGTTTACCATATGTTGAGTTTGCATATAATAGGGTTGTTCATTGTACTACATCTTATTCACCATTTGAAATTATTTATGATTTTAATCTTTTAACTCCAATAGATATGTTACATTTTCCTACTAACAAGTTTGTTAATTTTAATGGAAAGAAAATAGCCAAAGTTGTTAGGGAACTACATGCAAGGGTAAGAGAAAACATTGAGAAAAATAAAGAACATTATGCAAGTCAAGAAAATAAGCACCGAGTAAAAGTTATTTTTGAGCCCGGAGATTGAGTTTGGATTCACTTAAGGAAAGAAATATTTGCCAACAAAAGAAAGAACAGGTTGCAACCCTGAGGAGATGGTTCCTTCTAAGTGTTGGAACGCATCAATGACAATGCTTACAAGATTGATTTACCTAGTAAATATGGTAATGTAAGTGCTACTTGCATCAATGACAATGCTTACAAGATTGATTTACCTAGTAAATATGGTAATGTAAGCGCTACATTTAATGTTAGTGACTTATCTTTATATGATGCATGGGATTCGAGGAAGTGAAACCAACTTCAAACACAAAGTTAAATATCCATGTCAAGATATTGGAGACCTAATGACAAGATCAAGAACCAAGAAAATGCATGAAGTCTTACATGGATTGATTCTAGAAATCCAAGAAAAAGATTATTTTCAACAGGAGCTGTAATTAATAAATTTGTTAAGTATTGAAGAGCATGCTTGGAAGGAAAGGAAGACCGAAGATACTTGAAAAATAACTAAAGATTTAATGGCAAGTGGGATGGAAGCACAACAACAAAACATGCACATGCAAAATCCATGCAAAGTTTCATTTTCTCTATCAAATTGGCAACCAATTATTTCCTAATTCTTAAAAGAAGGTGGGGCGCGAAATTAGGAAGGAGTGCCACGAAATTCATCAATCAAATTGGTCCAAGTTTCTTTTTATTTTGTAGTCAAAGTTTTCTTTTGTTTGGTTACCAAAGTTCCCTTTGTTTTTAGTTTAGTTTTCTTTTATTAATTTGTTAACTTTCCTAATCTTTTGATATTTCCTAATTATTATCTTATTACATTATGATATTTTGTAGTCTATTTAAATACACAAACCTTACATCATTATAGAATCAATATACAAGATTTTGAGTTACTTTTTGTGAGAATTTTCTATTTGGTTCTTTGTGAAGAACTAGTTCTTCTTCAAGTGAAAATTTGAAAGATCAACTTGATAGCTTTGGTTCTAACCACAAGTTCGGTTACGGGTCAAACTTCTTGTTTGATAACTTTGGTTCCGTCGACAATATTCGATTGAGTCAAGTTCCTTATACTTGATTTCAAAGGTATTATTGAGTTTCTATTCTGTGTTGTTGAAGAGTCTTGGGTTTGATATACCCATGGTTCTCATCACCTTGTCGCAAGCCATAGCATTAAGGATCCAATTGGAAATCACCTCATTCCAATTTTCATCCCGAAGTGCACCAGCCCAGCTACAACTGTGGTCGCTCGCTGTTGCCAAGGCGTCCTGCGCGTTCAATCTGTGAGCATTGCACTGCACCCCTACCGTCTCATCCGACAGGCATTTGCTTGCCCCATCTCGCCCATCATTCCACAAAACCCCAAACTAGTCATTTCTCTCTCCTTGCCATGTCACACCTCTTCATGTCACACCCTTTACCTTCCAACCTTATCCCTCCTCTTCTTTTAGACCTATTACATAAACCCTCATAATCTTCTAACGTGCCACGGCTCCTATCGGACTATCACAAACAAATGTACGTGAATTAACCAAATTCTCATCTAACCAATGTGTCTATATTTTCAGAAAAATGCTTTCTTACAGCTTAGATTGGAATCATCAAAGGGAAATTTGTTTTTCCTTTAACAAATATTGTAACCAAACATTTACATGCTTTAATATGTAGAAAACTTTAGTTTTTACTTAAACCTTATTTATTGGAAAACTTGTAGCCATTTTATTGTTAGGATATTTGCATTTGTAATAGTTTTTAGGAAGATTTGAAGTGATCAAAAGCTTGGAGCAAAAGGATGTTGATCAAAGGGACGGGCGCGCGCAGCAAGAAGCCAAACAGCAGCTGAGCTCACAGCACAAAGGAAAGGGGTGCAGCAGCGCGCGCAAGAAGGCAGCCAGGTAGTGCGTAGTAGCAGGACACACGAGTGAAAGCTTGCGCGCACAAAGCTGACCAGCGTCGGGTCATGTGCAACGCACGCGCGTGAACAGTAGCTCCAACAGCTACTTTCCAGCCGGCCGATAACGGCTACATTTTTACTCCTTTCTGCAAACCTTGTTGATTGTTTAAGGGTACCTCATCTTCATACGTTGTAACGTTAGTTGATTGAAAAATATTTAGAATAGAAGTTTAACTTCAAAACGTGGAATCTTTCCTCGTTGTCTCGGTGCGTCCGAGAGGCTTGATATTTAGCATTGAGTTGTTCTTCATTGCCATCCAAGTTCTTGGGTTGCTCGATGGTTCTTACGGCCATTCCTTCTCTCCATGTCTTCTAAGGCTGGAAAACAAGAATGATGGAAACCTTGGCCATCTACTAGAGTCTTCTTTGCTCACAGAGTCGACTTCGCCCAAGAGGCACTATGGACACCGAGTGGGCCAGCATTGGCTTCCCTCACATTCCATTCATCTTGTCGGCTGCTTCTGAGGGAGAAGTAGCGAGTGCAAAGGACCTTCGTCCTGGTGCTAGAATTCATTTCATCTGTGAAGTGGATTTCTTCTGAACGGTGCCTTGAACGCCTGACAAACCAGCAAGGACCCCTTTCATCAACGACGACCTCTGAGGTATTTTCAGGTAGTAATACTATGTAATACCCAACATCCACCTCACTACCATTCACCATTTCATGTTTCTTCTTCGCCTCTGTTTTACGTAATTTTTTTCTGTTTGCTCTATTTTTCTTCTGTTGCTTCTACTTGCTTGCAGGATCCGTCTACACTTAATTCGGACTCCATTTTCACGTCATTTGGTATCAGACCCGAACCTGGCTTGTTGATGTTTGTTTTCTCTGGTTTTTGTATATGTTATGTGTTTTATTTTTTTGTTCTATTTTGTTTCCTGTCTTCCGTAAATGTCTATGTTCACTGTTTAAAATCTTGAATTATCCTGTTAGATCATGAAGGATATTACTTACGCATATTTTTTTGTTTTGAAGCATGTTTCTAAATTGTCTCTCTGTTTTCTTTCTCTGTCTTTCGTCCTCCACATGTTCCTGTTGTTTAGTTTTTGTTTATTTTATCATGTTTTAGTTTTTTTTTTCTTAACCGGTTAGTTTACCATGTGAGTTTGTCTTGTTTTCTGTTTAGATTAATTAGGATGTTTAGAATTAGATTTCATGTGGTTTTGTTTTGGCGAGTTCTACAGAGACACAAGAGTATCAGGTGTTATGTTGCATGAATTTGTTTTTGATTTAACAATCTAGAGAAGTCCCACGTTTGCTTGTTACTGTGATTTTTCGTTTTAGGAAAAATAGGATGTTCCCTTGCTGTCTACCTTCGTCCTGTGTTGTTTTTCTTGCTGTTCGGTTCTGTTTTTCTTACTGTTTTTCTATCTATTTTATCGTGATTGTTTATGTTCTCTTAACCTGATAGTTTTACCATGTTATCTCATCTTGTTTAATTAGCTAAAGTGTTTAGCATTTGATCATTACATGTTCTGTTTTAATTTTAAGAATTTTATCTTGTGTTTTGTTCACTTTTTTTGTCTGATTTCTAATGCCTTTCTTTTCTGTTTTTGTGGTAGTGCTTAGCCATCAAATGCATAATGCATCTTTAGTTTCCTCCATTTTGTGTTGTTATTTAAGCTCATTTTAGTTATAATTTTCTGTTAGAAATTGGAGTCTTCTTGTAACACCCAGAATTTCTTAACGAGTGTAGCCTTAGATTAGAAGCATTGTGAAGCGTTGTGAGAGATTTATTCGAGAGTTATATTAGGTATTGAAGGGTGAATTAGGAGAGAATGAAAGGTGGTGATTGGTTGGAAATGTAATGGTTGAAAATTTAAAAAGTTTGAAAAGTCAAGGTTTTACCAACCAATGGAAAATTGTTAGAAAAAATTGAATGAAAAAGAGTGGTTAAAGGAAGAAGCATTTCACGTTGGAAGACAAAAAGGAGAAGAGAAAAGGAGGTAGTTGAAAATGTGGTAAAAGTCAAAAGTTAGGTTGAAAATTCAAAGCATAAGTGGACCAAAGAAAAGCTAGGTAATTAAATGGAAATAAAAGATGATAAAATAATGGAAGAAGTGGTAAGATTGAATGGATGAGGCAGCCACGTTGGATGAAAGAAGGAGAGGAAGCGTGGTTAATTTATAAAATTAAGAAAGTGAGTGGTAAAAATCAAAAGGTAACAGTTTGGTTGGTTAAAAAGACAAAATTGTAAAAAGTTAGTCATCTTCTTCTTTTTTTTTTTTTTTTTTT